>STHB01000010.1:9112206-9225449 GCA_018908115.1 Anopheles rivulorum
AATATGTTTTAGATTACACGTTTTTAAAAACCTATCTTTCTATCTCTTTCCTAAATGTTCACTGTGTATTCACGTCTAACCGATTGGAAAAATTATTTGAATCCCTTAATTCACTAACCTTCTACCGGGCGTAATAAAGACAAGGGTAAGGCGTACAAAACTGTTTGGTCTGTTGTGTGATTTTGCCAGATACTAACGATATATTGTAAGACAGTATAGTTGGGATTTTGTTTGTGCTACTAACCACCATAAACGTTTGGCAGAAGAGTAAACGTAGCGTTGCTTGTTAAATGACGGTTCGTTTGTTTTGTCGTGTTTGCGTTACATCTAGGCATGGAGGATGAAATTTGTCCGTACGCAACGTTCCATCTGCTTGGATTCCGGGAAGAAATGGATCCGACAAAGGCAATGAACTTCCAAACGTTCCCGCATCAGAATGGTATGGGCGGTCCAGGACATATGGGAACGATGGGATCCAGCATGGCGATGCAGGTTCCCAGCCACGTACACTCACGGTCCGGTTCACAGTCAATGGTAATGTATAGCCTGTGGGGCCAAACCGATATGCTGGTCCATGCTAGAATAATGAGTTGCTAATGTTTTTAGCCACGACAGAATCGCTATGCCCGCAAAAATAGCCAAGGAGGTCAGAGCAGCATCTACACTCCGGCACCGGAATACGACGATCCCGCCAACTGTGCCGAGGAAGATCAATATGTAAGAACGTGGTGTGGACCACGCCTTTTGTGCTGAACTTATTTGGTATTTGGTTTGTTTGCAAATTTGTAGCGACGTTACACACGCATCAACTCTCAGGGCGGTTCGCTCTACTGCGGCCCGGGACCTGAGTACGACGATCCAGCCAATTGTGCTCCGGAGGATGATCAGTACGGTTCGCAGTACGGTGGCAACTATGGTACACCTTATGAACATTACGGTTCCCGAGGATCTGTTGGACGCCGTAGCGTTGGTTCGCCGGAACCACCACCACCGCCACCACGCAACCATGACACGAGCAATTCGTCCTTTAACGATTCCAAAGAAAGCAACGAAATTTCCGAAGCAGAATGCGACCGTGACAATGGTCCGCGTGGGAACTATGGAGGTAAGTAGCGAAGGGAGGGACACAATTTCAGCAACCGAACGAGAGAATGTTCTCAATTGCAAGAATGAAACGTGTTGCACATTATAGTGTAACAACCAACACAACATCTTCGACAGTTAGCATTGCGCTTAATATTGCTCCCGTCTAACGCTAGCTCTGTTTCACTGTTTTTTTTTATATCTTTTTGGCCCGGTTTACTACTACAAAATTGACCAATGATCCTACATTTCCACTCGACTTGTACTGCTATGTCGCTATCGATATGCATCTTCATATTGGTGACACTATTGCAGAACCATCTGAGGGTGAGTTGCCGGCGTGTTAGTTGTGCCTGCAATACTATTTTCACCAGTTCAGTAAATGCATTTGTCCCTCATGATCTCAACGGATCGTTCATAACGTTTTGTGCTCACACATGGTTGCCATCCGTCGTCACTTACTCACAATCATTCCTAGCAATTAGCGTACAACCTAATAGCAACATATCATCGATCGTCCTTTTTTTGTCGAATCAACCGAGGCATCATTCATATCGCTAAGCAATCATATTCATATCGCGTCATTTTTTTTAAATTTTGTTGTGTGAATCAATCGCTTGATTTGAAAAGTATTTGAATGTAATTTGCTCAAAGATACTTAAACTATCATCTGTTTGTTAGTGAAGTTTCCAGAATGAGTAGCCAAAGACGTAGTGCCATTAAATCATATTCACGTGTAACATTTGTACGTTACACGCCCTACCAAAATCAATATTCATTCTTATAAAAGAATGCAACAAAAGAGAATTTATTTGCATACAATACGGATCTTTATGGCAGATGTAATGGATACGTTCATACAGTTATAATTTGAAGGCGTCATACTGTCATTTTATCATCTCTTCATGTTTGTGCTCATGTTTACCTAATGTCCATGTTTGTGTGTTAACCTACCTCCGATAAGAGATTATGTTTTAATTGCATCCCCCCTTTCTTGCATGCATTTGCGTTTCATGTGTAGCAATACTGCATAATAATGTGTGTTTTAGAAGCTAAGTTTTATTCCGTAATAACTCCTACGCTGAATTTTACCGAAAATAAAAAAAAAACAACAAGATTTTTCGTTATGGTCCTTAGTCACCCTAACCATTATATGGCATATTAGTCACATCATAATGTTGTGCCGTTCATAATGTTACTGACAATTCTCTAACCAAACGTTATGGTTTTCAAATCTCTTCATATTTTATGATTTTTCTTTCTTTCTTTTTCTTTTTGTTTTCTATCCACGTCCAATTGTATTCGTCTCATTGTAAACACAAAATGTTATTAAATCAAAACAGCTTCATCGAAATCCAACGATGCTATTAATGGTGACGAAACAGAGAAATTATTGAAAAGGTAATTATGTGTTTTATGTTTTGGGTACGGGTACGGGTGTGTGTAATTGTATGTATGTGTAGTTAGAATACTAGTTTCATTATTTAAGTAATGGGATGTGGATTTATTAGTGCTTTTACAGTGCATGACCATTCGGGGTTGAATTTGATTTTTTTTTTATATTGACAATAAAAACATAAGGATTTATCGTTTTGCTTGTTTTCTGGTAATTGATAATGTACAGATTAATTAAAAATTATGCATTAGGCACATATTTTAGAAGGTCCCTCATTTGTCACTAATTGCGTAAGTATTAAAAGCAGTTTGTAAGGACTACAGAGACCAAAAATTCTTTGTAGGATTTAGTTGAACATTTTTGCTTTTGTTTCTTCCCAAATCGTTTGCATTGAAATATGTTTATCGTGTTTTTGTTATTCTGGTTTATTTTCTGTCTGGTGTAAAAATATGCTGTCTTATTTAACGTATGACGCACTTATTGCTAGCGTAAAAGAACAACAAATGTTTGTGATTGCTTGAGTACCCATTAATGTTTTTACTGCGGACGATAATTGTTAATTATGTTTGAATGAAAAAGAAGCCGTCTATATAATGCACATAAGTAAATAATATGTGAATGAGGTGACTATTTTGTACCAGAATGCTGTTTACAATTACGATCAATATAAAACACAGCATTGTAAACATAAAACGATCCCATAAAATATGATCGTTCATTGCGCACATTGTAAGTTGTACAAACAAAAACAAACTTAACCTTTTTTTTTGCAGTATACTATTTTGGAGACGTTGAATTTAATATCTATATAAAGATAGACTAACATACGTTTGTTTTGCATTTTTCATTCCCGCTCTCGTTACATCGACGACAGAAACGAAGTCAAACCCAAGTACACCAAACAAACAGCAGCCTCCGGTAGCACAGGACTCACAGCCTACGATACTATGGCAGTGTAATCTGTAAGCCATGAAGTACAGCCGTGCAGCAGCACGCCTCAATCCTGCATCAACTGGTAATGGTTGATGAAAAGGAAAAATACGATGAGTGTAGCGATGGTGTTTGTACCCTCCCAAGTAGAGTACGATGCTGCCATCAACATGTAAGCGGGTGATTTTGCACAGATCGGGTGACGGGTGGTAGACATCGGTGTGTTTGCAGCAGGACGATGGCAACAACGCACGAATTTAGCGCATTATTTGTTAGTTTGTTTGCAGCGAACAAATTTCACATGCTTGACCAACGCCAAACCAGACAACGCTCCGTGAACATAATTTCTTATCGCTCCGTAGTAGCTGTATGTGTGTTTATGTGTATGTCTCTATGTATTCCGCGTGTCCATTGTCCAATGCGTTCATGTCGATGGCGATTTTCCGCGTGAACATCACACCCGCCGTCACTGATACTGCTGGGACGTATGTATCTTGACTGCAGTGGTCCTTTACGTTCATTGTGCATATTTTAGTGATATGACTAATAATATTAAACCGATTTTACTTCGCAATTGATATTAATATGAATTGGGTTAAGCAAGCGAACCAAAAGAAAGGGAAGCAAAATTTCATTAAGTTAGCTTATGTAATACAACCGTGCGCACACTTTTTTAGTCACCAAATGGATAGCGGAGCAATGGCGTGAGTCTAACACTTTTACGACTATATATAGCTATAACACTAGCATTTAATCCCTTATATAGACTATACCCCTGGTCAGCTGTGTGAGACATTGTGAAGAAATTAAAAACACCCATATGCGATAGACTATTATACAAATCGTTCACTTTAACTACAGTTTAAACATTCACAGCAAATATGTAATACGTTAGCCTTGCCCTAGAACCAGTAATTGTCCACCAGTAAATTGATAGTATACAAGTAAGTGTGGGCCAAACGAATTCATTTGAATGTTTGGAAAGATTTCTTCCAATTTTTGTTTTTAAAGTGAAACTCTCACACAAGTTTGTGCACATTTATAAAACATCACTAACCTACAGGTAAACAATGCTAGCAATCAGAAGACCGGGGAAGCTTTAATTGATGAACACTTTCTTAAGATAAAAGTCTCTGCTGGGAACGCATCTTTCAACCAATCCCCTTTTTAATACTTCGCCGTAATATGTAAAACGCGGTAAGCATGTCAAATGTTGTCATCATTACTGTCCAGGGAAAATAGTATTTAGGCTACTGTGTAATTTGTAATGTATTAAGAGTCTGAGCTACGGTGCGTGCGTAGAAATCTGATGGAAGAGAGAGCTGAGTAAACGAGTAAAATGAGTAAACGAATATGATAGCAAACTCACAGATAGGCGACATTTGTCCTAGCGAGAAACCATTGTCCAAAGGCTGCCAACCATTTGTTCGTTCATTTCCAACGTACTAGCACATCTACCGGGATGGCGTAATCGTAAGAGCGTTTTCATGCGTGTAGTAGTGAGCAATACGCAACACAAGGGTCGAACCTCTAACCGTTTAGTTTAGTGTATTATGTGTACACTCTTCCGCGTTTGCCCAACCCGTACCGTATCCATTTGCGTGAATAGAAATGGAGATGATTTTTGCTTTTGATTTTTAGCGCGAAAGCTTCGTCAAAAAAGCTTGCATAATAAGCATAGCACACACACCACACACCAACCAAATCCAAACTGGTAGCTAGGTTTTAAACAAATTGGACGCGTTCCGGTCGCTTTCGGATTGTTAAGTTGTTGTTAACATTCACGAACCCACAGCAAGGCGACGATGTTTGCTCAATCTATTCGCAAATAACTTATTGGGTTTTTTCCTAGGCCTATTTGCATAACTTTCGAATGTGGTAGGTTTGTTTTTTATGTGTCTCGAGTAAATAAAAAAAAACGTACTTTTTTACATCCAGAGGTAATAGCAGTAGAGCTGATGACGGGTACTACGCGTAGGTACGCTGTTTTTTTGAGCAGACTTGCTTCGGTCGCCCGGTAGAATTCTGTAAAGTGTTGGCATTTTTGCCATCTTATGCGTGTCTCTGTGTACGTGTGTTTATGTAAAACGCCAACGTCAGAATACAAACCAACCCAAGTTATGGTTTAACGAAATGTTTCCACATAATGCGCTTTTGTTTGGTACGCTCTTACGAAGTAAATGAACAGTCACAGTGTCAGGAAGCTGCAATAAGCCAGAAAGTAACACGATACCACCTAAATAGCCGCTTAACGATCATTTTCTTCGCGTTCTATCTGCGCTGAACCGGCACAGACAGACATTGCATTTATGTTTAGAAAAAAGAGATCGTATGGACAGTGGTGACAATGTGTAGTCGGAGGGGATGGCTTACACTTGGGGGATGTTTTTTTAGGCAAAAAAAATACGAAGAAAAACAAGCAGAAAGGCTAGAAACGTGTCACTTTACCAGTACATGTACGTGTTTTCCTCAACTTATAAAACTACTAAACCGTATCAGTGTGAACGTAAATAATGCAGTTAAAGTGAACAAATAGCAACTTATAGTCATTACTATTCCACCCTTTCACCCCAAAAAGAAAAAAAAGAAAGAACAAAACAAAACAAAACATAACGAAATGATAAATCGATTAAGGAAATTTAAACCAAATTAGTGGTAGTGAGTAAATTATAATCAACACAGAAGGTACACAGGTGCATAAATGTTCGAAAACAAAGCAAACAACCGCATACACACATACAAAAGGATGAGATTGATTGATACATTGGTAGAGCAAAACGAATTCGTGTTTTGTTTGTTTGTTTCTGTTCACTAACATAAGTATGATTTCTTTGCCGTTAGTCGTGTGGACGACGATGCGGAATGCTTTACGTTACTAATTCGATTCACAATCAGTTTATTGAACAATGAAACTTGAAATCAGCTTCTAGTCATTTTCTTCCAGCGTTGTTCAAAATTATCGGTAAAGCTGTGTTTTCAGTATCTTTTTTTTGTTTTTATTTCATTACTTGCTGTGTGTGATTCAGTGTTATTAAGCTAAGTTGAGTGCCATAATTTGTGTTTTTGAAGCTTTTTAAATACGTTCTACATTCACACACGCGCCGTTTGCAGCAATGTATCGATAGTAATGATACCAATCTTTAAACTGAACAAATTCAACGGACAAAAGAAAATTAATCAAAATTATGCAACATTTGTTGTACAAACCAAATAATAGAGCATGGATACGAAATAACTGCTTCGTAACATATAATAATATTTAGCGGATGTAGTAGGTAGTAGGTGAGACAAAACCAATGCATTTATTTACACTGTTTGGCAATTGAGCATCACAATTAGGGTGCGGTTATGTTTTATGCTCTACAGGAAAGTGATGATGAGTTTTGAGTTTCGTATCCCAATCAATCTAGTGCCGTCATTTCTTTAAGCTTTCGTTTAGTAAGCTTCATACAAAACGTACCGCAATAATCATTAGCCGTGCAGCAGCTTTCTTTACCCGAAAGGTCTCACCCACAAGTAAATCTTTGAAAACGAAACAAACAAACAAAAAAAAACAAAGATAACAAGCTCTGTAGTATAATCCCTATGATAAGCTCGCAAACATGTAATCAATGTAATCACTTATGGAAAAGGTGTGTGAAACTATGTTTAAGAAAATGATAAGCTGATACAAATCGTTGCATTCGATTGGCGCAAGTACACCATCAAAACGAAGCGCAAATTAAACGAAAATGCATATGCGAACAATCACTGTTCACTAGCGAGACAGAGATAGGCCAACGGATAAAGAGAGAAAGAGAAAAAAAGGAAATAACAAATTTCAGTAACCATTACCCATTAAATGTAGTGATTGATAATTGCTTGCTTGATATTGTCAAACAGGAAAAGCTTAGATCAGAACGTGAAGTACCGCATCCACCGTCCGGCGGATGAAGGTTATTTGAAAGGGTAATGCGAACGCGACGAGACGATTCGTACGAGAACAGCTGAAACGAATCGTCAAACCCCATTTGGTGGCACCTAGTAATTGCAACTAGAGAGAGCGAGAGGGAAAGTAAAAACAAAAACCAAGAACGAAAGGATGCAAACGTAAACCTTCACTAATAAGCATATACTCTTTAACTTTAAATAATATTAGAAACCTAAGTAAGCTAACTAATGAAACAAAAAGAATCAGAAACATGCAGCCAAAATCCAAACTACTAAACAAACCAGCATACGAAACATTGCATCACGAACTACTCAAAAGCAAACTAATGCAAACTATACAGATTTTCAGAACTATTCAAATTATTACCAGACAAAAACAAAACAAAGGGAAAAAACACACACAAAAATTGAAATAAAAATAGTAAAATAAACAAAAGAGGAGTGTTTTTATGATTGTACGGGTAGGATGGAATAGCATTCGAACAGACCAATGGACCTATTGCAGTACTTGCGAGTACCTTGGACATTATTACTCTGGCTAAAACTGATTAAGTTCCGGCCTTACCACGACAATGACACCAAACTACCACGTTTTTATCACTACCAAGCAGCCAAAATCTTGCTCAAGTACGAAAGATGACTTGCTCGCCTGAAGATGTCGGATAAATGAATGCCCTTTCGTTGTCTCTTCAATGTTGGATGTTTCGGACACTCTTGCCGAGGGAAGTGACTACAAAGGTGATTAATACTTGGTTAAAAATCAATTATACTAACAGTGTATGTGTCGACTAAACCTTTCTAATACTCACTTAAACACTTTATTCAAGTACCATACCTATAGTCTCACAATGTTTCTTCTCACCAAGATTTAAAGCTTACTGTAATAGTTCTCATGAACCACGTAGTCCATTGTAATGTCTGCGAGTGTTTTGCAACCGGCAAGGGCCATCGTTAGATCCAACTCGTTGCGCAGTAGATCCAACACGTGCTCAACACCCGCTTGTCCGCTGACGGCCATACCCCAGAGTGCGGGTCGTCCGAAGAATACCATCCGCGCGCCAAGTGCCAGCGCCTTGAAGACATCCGTTCCCTGGGTAATGCCTCCGTCCAGGAATATTTCCACACGATTTCCAACTGCTGATACAATTTCTGGTAAAGCTTCAATCTGAAAGAATTTGTATAAACGAAAGGGAAGATAGCAATCCAGTGTCAAACCAAGAGCGACTGCGATTGATACTAACCGAAGCGGGAACGGAATCGAGCTGCCGAGCGCCATGGTTCGAAACGAATATGCCCTGAACGCCAAGATCGGCCGCAATGATGGCGTCCTCGCGCGTCAGAATACCCTTTACGATGACGGGCAGCTTGGTGAATCCGAGCAGCCACTTGACGTCGTCCCAGGATAGTGTCGGATCCAGCTGTTCGGCAATGTACTCGTTGATGCCTGATCCACCCTGGCTGCGAATGTTTGAGGCTTTTCCAACGAAATTTGCCATCCTGGAAGTATATGGGAAATGTGTTATTCAGAATACATTAAACACGTGAGTCTAATTCGAAGTATCCTGTTTAGGTCTTATGGCTTGATAACATATACGGAATCATAAAAATCCTTGTGATATTCCAATGACTTCATACTTTCCAAAGATTACTGACGGTTAAGACAACTTTGATAGTATGATCGCTTATCTGTCTGGAATAGTTTGGGATATATTAGAACTGTTTTCTATTGATGTCTATAACAACAGTGTCTATATAGATCAAGATACTCTCCGAAGGCTCTACACCCAAATCTTGAATTAATCTCTTAGACGCTAAGTAGAAGAGGATTCGTTTGAGATAATCTCCCTGACACAGATTTTTGGTAATAATAAAGAGCCTAGCCTATGGCAGTTTATTAATTATTCAACTTCATCTGCCATCTAACGATAACTATGGTTATTCTCACAAGCCTGTTCAATTCTATTATAATTCCTAAAGTTACCTAAAGACGGGAAAAATAGAGTCAATATTCTTGTCAAACGACAGTTGGTGGGACTCAAACGGGAAAAAGTGCTTTCCATTTGGTTGAGCACTCAATTCAGAGCTCTACTGTCACTAACTGGATCGTTTGAGGCTAGCGAATGACTAGATAAGGCCAGAATTGGCCAAAAGAATAAATGTCTTGTTCCTTCTGCCAAGCTTCCGGATTACTAAAGTTTTCCTACGGATTAGTAGTTCGGATTACTACAATTTTTCATTAATGAAGGACAAAACATCTGCGAGAGAGGTATTCTAGCTTTAAGTTGCTAATAAATTATACAACAAAACCGAACATATTTGGTCTAAATTGGACCATTATTATCGGGTAGTCATTGATATTAGTTGAGGCCTAACAGGAGAGTTGTCCAATATTCTTCATTTGGCATGCTTTAAATGCTTACTGTTAGTAACTTAAGTCGATACACTCTAGTTTAAATTAACACAGTTATTGAGTTAATCAGCAGCCCTTAATTGCATCACACATTAAACTTGAGGTCGGTCACAAACGCTACTTACGTCAGATGTGGCGGTAGTGAAAATTTGTTGCGCATATCTGCCCGTCGCAGACCAAACAGTGGTGCATCGACCGTCAGTACGATCGCCCGATAACCGGCCTTCTCCGCCCGGCGTACCAAACTCTCCGTCAGCTGCCGATCGCGGTAGATGTACAGCTGGAACCACTTCGGTGCGTTCGGTGTCGCATTAGCCACCTCCTCGATCGAGCTCGTGCTGATCGTGCTTAGCGTGAAGAGAACCTGTCTACTAGCGGCAGCCTTCGCGTTAGCCACCTCACCCTCGGGATGGGCCATCCGTTGCATGGCCGTCGGTGAGATGCCGATTGGCAGTGCGAACCGCTCACCGAACACGGTACAGGTGAGGTCTCGCTTGGAGCCACCCTGCAGCATCCGTGGCCGTATTCGCAACCGATCGAAACCGGTTCGATTTAGCTGCAGCGACAGCTCGTCACCGGCACCGCTCCGATAGTAGTCCAGTGCATTCCGGGGGATAATTTCGTGCGCCCGCTGCTCGTAATCGCGTACCGACACCAGTGCCATACTATGGCGGTTTTGATAGGTGGTGACTTTTGCCAGCGAGAGCGACAGAGATAGGCACGTCTGGACGGATCGGTGGATCAGTTGGAACTGTCTGTCGTCGGAGTGAGTTAAAGTGACTTTGCTGTTTCTCTACACCAGCTTTCATTCTTCGTGAAGCTGGTACGATGATAGTGAGCGCATTGTTTACAACCAAGCTGATAACTGATAACAGATTATCGGCTGTTGGTGGTGGTGAGTTAAAAATACCAACCCATCGTAGGTCGTTGGAGATGGGATTGAGACTAGCGGGTCCCTGTTTTTCTTTCTATTTTTTGAATATTGTGTAAAAGGTGTAAATATTTTTAAAAAATTCAGATTCAGCGACCGATGCGGTTGCTCTGTTAAAACTAATACAATCATACACGTCTCGCTCACTAACATTATCAATCGCTTGTCCACTATTGATAACGAGAGTGAGAAAGAAAGTGAAGTTTTGATTGTAGATATTAGATTTAAGTTCTTGCCATAGCGGATTATGATTATGATTATGAAATTTTGAATTAAATGTCAAAAAGACGGACATTTGTTGCTGAAAAAGCTTTGTTTGCTTAAAAAGCCATCCGTAAATTTGAGAAAATCCCCAAATCTACTCCGGTGGATTCAGGTAATCTACCCACTGCTACGAATCTTCGATAGAAATCGCAAATCACTAATGATATTCATATAAAATATATGAATTTTTAAAATGTCTAGAATCTTCAAAGAATTGTAAATTGTCAAAGATTCGTAAATTGAAAATACATCATCAATTGCTTAAGGTCCTCTTAAGGATTAAGACTCTCAAGATTCATGAGTTTCGAACACTCTCTTACTTTAATGATTTAAAATTATGTTTCTTTCTAATCAATTCTCATTAATTTAGAGAATGTACCTCGGTCCGTAACATGTGACAATCTTTTGCGAACAAGAAAAAGGGAAAATAGAACATTCATGATAGGTTCGTTATTCTTCCGTGATTTTTATATTTCTCTCTCTCTCTCTCTCTCTCTCTCTCTCTCTCTCTCTTTGGCTTAACGACCTACCAGGTCATGCCGGTCATCAAATGGCTTACTAGACTATTAGATACCACGTAGTTGCATAGTCAGTGCTCACTACGGTGGAACGGTCCGGATGGGATTTGAACCCGGTCCGGTCATGGTAGGGACTAGCGTCGTTTCCAAATACACCACCGAGCCGCCCCGATTTTTATATTTATAGATGATTTATTTCTTCTTTTAGGATTCTTGATTCCTTTTTAATTCATTTTTCTTTGCAAACTAATAAATTTTTAGCGATTCTTAATATTTTAAAGTTAAAAAATCTTTTATGAACCTTGATTCATGAAACTTTCAATATTCTTGAATCTTGAACACTCTAAATTCTTGAACCTTGAAATTCTTGAATCTTGGACAAAGTAAGGTCTTCAATTTTCATGTCTTTTTTCATACTCATGTGAACTTTTTATGCGTTCATTAAGTATCAGGCGCCTCCATTAAAAAATGTTTTTTCCACAGAAAAATATAATTAGTTACATTTTTAGCAAATAGACCAAGAACGGGTAAATACTATCCATAAATTAAAATGAAAACTTTAAACCCAAATTAAGCTTTCAGAGTAAATCAACACAAGAAAAACATTTTGATATAGATGAATTTGTTTTCGGATAATATAGCAAGAATCAAAAGAAAAACAACACCAGTTTTGTTTAAATGTTTAAATATTTTCATAATATATTTTATCAATGTCTATAATAGCCTTTTTTTTCATCACTACGTGATTGTTAATATGTGAAATGAGATACAGAGAGTGTATGTGTGTGTGTGTGTTTTTTCTGTGTTTTTTCTGTGTTTGTGTCCATGAGACTTTCGTGTAATGAGAACAGTGACGTTGTTTTTTTTTGTTTTCTTTTGTTTTGTTTTCTCCTCTTATCGGTTGCAGCACTAACGAACCTAATGCCTAATTAAGGTAGGTAAATTATATTACTGGATTTCTTTTATTGTTTCCTTACGATAATCTCTATTACGGTAGGAATATACGTTCTTTTACAGCATCTAGAGAAGAGTATTGGGGTTGTTTCCTTGTTTTTGTTTTGCTTTGTTTAACTGTTACTGAAGAAAATATTACCTTACCAAAATTTATCTAAACGGAAGTCTGTACCGTGCCGTCTGTAACAGTTTGCACCATTCCCATGCACACGGCTTTGTTTTTCTGTGATTTTCTTTGCTGAAAATTATGATAATGCGTTGCTTTGTGCTTCAATTGCCGGAATCAAATCGAAAACCGAAATGGTTTGGCCCTCTCTATGGCCCGTATTGTATCTTACAAAACGTTCACGACTACAGGTAGGAACCACTAACGGGTTACAAATACACAAACGTATCGCTCTATCGCTACGAGCACTAGTCGTCAGCAAAAGCCCGTTTGAACCGCACCGCATCTGTTGCACACACGCCACACGTTGGTATTGCACTCGTTATATTGCAGAGATAGCGGTAGGACTATTATCTCAACGTACAAAACATAGTGCAACCGCAGTAAACAAAGTAAAAGACGTTCTCGAGGACGCTAGTACCCAACGACTTGCATGGAAGAAGGAAAGTGTTTTTGCAACTGCCACTCTCCACCCGATTCAGCCCATACAGAGTGTTCTGTACTCTTTTTTTGTTTGGCATTTTGGGTTTTGCTGCATCTTTTTTTTATTTTTCATTAGTTTGCTGCAAATTGTCCCACTTACATGCAAATTGTGTTATTAAAATGTCCGTCCGACAAAACCATTGTTCAACGAGCTTCTTCATGCCTTCGTGGTTTTACATATACATTTACAACTTTCATTAATGGTAATTTTCGATTAAATCTTTGCCATCTTTTTCTTTTCTTCTTCTGCCTTCCCAATCAGCTTCCATACCATTCAGTTTTTTTTTCGCTCGCTTACCGCATTTAATACATCGGAACTGATATGGGAAAGATGAAAAGGGGGAAACCTATACTACTTAACCGGTGAAAGTGAAGGAAACCAGTGAGTTTTCATTGTTTTTTTTCTGCTTTTTCTTTTCTTTTTCTTTCCATTTTGTCAACAAAACGAGTACCGCGCTCTTGTATCACAACATTTGAAACGACATTCCTACACACGCGTGTCTCTACATCGTTTTACACCACCTACATATATCTGCCACGCCTAAACCTTCACGCAGGGAAGGTCTATTTTGTCAATCGCTACTGTATCGCTAATGCTGCTTGCCACAAAGTATCCTACCCACATAACACTAGTCTTCCTTCCCGTTGCTTTGCGCGAACAAAACAATTATTGTCACCAATGGATTAAATCAATGAAATCGAAGAAAAAAACATCAAAAACAAACAGCCCTGCAAACGAAAAGGCGCGCGCAAAAATCCTAACCTCTAAAAACGAAGTAGGCTGTGAGCTTTCTGTCTACACAATTGTCGCTGTGTGAGAAAGCGTACGCGACTAGTCCGTAACTTGCTGCTGTGCTACTTCGATCCTGTCTCTCTATTACTCCCTCTCTCTGTATGTGTGTTTTTGTCTGTTTGTGTTTATGTGTGTGTGTGTGTGTTAAATTCTGCACGAATCTGCTAAATTATATGGCAAAACCGAGTATGGCGATATGGCCCTACTGATGGAAGAGATCGGGGCATATTGGTTTGAGGTTTACGCGTCTAGTTGCATTCAGCGGCTAAGGCTGCTACCATTTTGGATGGGCAAATGTGTGTGTTAAAAGTGTGCCCCCCCCCCTTTTACGCATTTGACCAACCATTTGACAATCCCCATACACACTCACACACACTATTTTGCATACGTTCCGGGGGATTTACGGTTTTTGAGGCGCCGCCTAAATCTATGCAATCTTCCTAACAAACAGGTTTGCTTTGTTTATGGTTTCATTGACAATGACTTGTTGACTTACTTTCTAACAAGACTCTGTTTTCTTTTTTTGTTCTTTCCTTTCCATATTGTGTGTGTGTGTGTTTCTCGTAGCAAAACTTTAAGTTTTTGTCGGGCCCCCGGTTGCAAATCGGCACCGTTCCTTATAGGACGCGGCGCGCTCAGAGGATTTGCGCGATGACCGGCTCGAGAAGACACATGTGCTCGGCACCACGGACCGGCAAGCGATTCAGACAGAAGTGCCTTATCATGTCCGGTATCGTTGGAAACGGTCGGCTAAACTGGCCGAGTATGAACTGGCCCGTGTCGGTGTCGCGCTGTATCCGCATGTGCATAAAGCCTTTGGCGCTTCTGCAAGGAAACGAATGGGGAAAGAAGTGTTAGCACAATGCTGTGCGCGCTTCAGCGTGTTAGACGGTAATACGTACTTCAGTGTGAGTGAATAATCCTGACGCGTTGATTCACTGTTGCGCACCAGAAAGCTTCCCTCCGACAGTGGTCGCAGGATTTTTTCGGCATCGATCCGGCTGATGGAACCATGGTACCAACTAAAACAATTAAAAGAAAGAAAAAGAGAAAGAGAGAGAAAAGGTAATTGATGCGCTTATTTGTGTGTTAAAATCGTTTAAATGGAGGGCACTGTTCCACCATCATCCTAAATCCGAAACCTTACAACAGCAATGCTGTTGTAAAGCGCTACGCTAATGTAAACAACGCGTTGTGATGTCAGTCACAACAATGACACTTTTACTTAGCGACAAGACCAGGTAAATAAGAGTAAAATTTGAAAAACTAATGTATAAATATGCAATTAAGGGTTACATTTCTTCTGAGCAATATGCGAAGTTCTGTTATTTACTTAAATTTTATATTTTTTCATTCGTAATGTAAAAATTTTGTGTAAATTCATTTTATAAAGTTCATACATCTTCCTATAAATGTACTTATATATTTCAAAACCAAACGTTTCATTCACTTACCCTTGGCGATCCAGAGGAATAGATGCATCGATGAGGTCCACATTTGGCCGATTCGTGCCAAGATTCAGGCCGAGATCGAGCGTGCCAAACTTTTTCGGTGGCCGACTGCCACATTCGTTTAAGTTAAGCGTTAAGCTTTGCTTGAAGAAACCTGCAAACAAGAAAGACACATAATGATTGAAAGTATTATAGAACAAACTGGTGGACAAACATTACACGCATGATTGAGCCGTAAAATTGCACCTCAGTTTGCAATTAGAATACAATGGATCGCGCTACGATGAGCGTTCTACAACTCATCGTTTGATTGGCATCGGAACGGGTGCCATGAAAGAGGCCCTTGGCTCGTTAATGCTTCGGTTAGCATAATCCGTGCAATTGTCTACGACCGTACGGTCCAAAAGTCGTGGGTCGTTATCGCAGCCATCGTGTCTCAACCCCAAGTCCACCAGCTCGGGACCCCACACCCGCGTTATATCACGTTACTACTATTATCGGTACTAATGCTGATTGTTATTGTTTGACATCCAGCATCGGGGTAACGGTTGGACCGGGCAAATTCTTCTCCCTTCCACAAGTAACGCTGTTGCCCTTGTCGTTTGAGGAAGCAAAACCCAAAATAAAAACACGGTTCCGGCTTGACACGGAACGTGCCCGGAATGCACGAACGCTTTTCCAAACAGCTTTTCCCCCAAAAACCTGAACATCCAGCAAAAAGGCGCGTTTGCCCTAGCGCGGCCAAACGTACCGCCACCGCCAATTACTTTCTAACTGATTAATTCATTATTTATGCGCCGCACATATGCGGCCGACGTGGCTCGATGGCATGATTTAAATATCTCACACCATCGCTCTCACAGAGTGCGCGCGCTCGTGGCAGCATCAGGTTCGCGACAAGAGCTCCACGCTCAGGAGGCAGTTGACGCTGGTAATACATTAAACATTAACAATTGCTTTGTTTCGTGAAACGGTAATTACATGTGTGCTGCTTGTGCAGCAAATGGACGGCAGGTCATTCGGCTAGCATTCGGTACGGTCAGTCCTTCATGTGACACCGTGCAACATGCATGGATGCGGTTTCTTCCTTCACAAAAAAAGGCTGGATTGGATGCGAATGGCCGCATCTACACTGAAGAGGAAGCAGCTATAGAAATGGATGAAAATGTTTAAAAAAAACTACCTCCATCGTCCAGCTAAATACATCACGTCGGACGCTTACTCCCTCGTAGGACTTCAACAATTACTCCCCAACACCACGCGCTGGACAATTCTGGTGACACAGAAGGACAGCGATAATGTTTACAACATTTTTCACTCCCAAAAACGCTGTGTCTGCACCGGAACCTGATGGTCCAAAAAACCACAGCAACTTGTGCACGGTTTGCTGTCGTGCGGAATACGAAATGTGACTGTTTTGGCCCTAAGTTAGCGCGCACCGTGTAAACATGAAGGGGTCAGAACACTCGAACATGTCTGCAAACAACGTGCTAAACGATTTGTTTATCGCCCTACACGTGGATGGGAGAGGGGAGAACACTGGACAACGGTGGTACTTGACGGTGGGGAATCCAAGCGAATGGGTGAATAGTACGAAGGGTGGCCGCCCACTGCGTGCTGGTCATTTTCCAAAGCAACTGTCAAATCTTTGGCAACTTCGCGCGAGAAAAACCCTCCGGATCGGAAAAACTTTCCACCCCCACACCAACGTGCCATGTTGTTACGTTGGTGGTGGTACGTTGAATTAATTCCTTTTTTTTTGGTACGAACCAACCAGCCTGGCCCGTTTGCGATTCGGTTGGTCCGGTCGAAACCACCGACACAGGCAGTTCGATGCATTATTTATAGCAATCCAGCTAGGTACTATCATCCCAGCCGGGACGTTGCGACACAATGCGTTCTCATTGTGCTGCCGGACGCCATTGTGTACGCGCATCAACTACGACGATGTGCGGCCCTGTTTCGAACGCATAAGCCAACCTAAATCTCGCAATTCCAAAGGATGGTATATCATGTGTGTGTGTGTGTATGTAGCATTCCCTGCTGTGCAAGCCTTAATTAAGTTGTTGCCTTCCCAGTTCCGCTTGCGTCAGGGATTTCTAGCTGCCGGAATCGTAATCGGAATTCATTTCATTGTGCTATTCTGGATGCAGTAGAATTCTATTACCCCATGCTTGATCAGTGCCATTGATTAGTTTATAGCAAAAAAAGTGCTATAAAAAGTGCTATTGTCTAAAAGTATAATAAATTTCACATTATTGAAGAAGAGTATAGAGTACGATGTAGAGCGTATAGAGTTGTATCGGGTACAATTTGTCTGTATTAGGTGGAATGTTGATGTCTTTACTGCCGATTATTCTTATCACTACTTTTCACCAGTGAATTCTTTTATCGAACAAGATTTGGTTTGTTTGGTTAAAAGTATTAAAGTAACATTGTTACTCTATTATAGCAAGTTTTCACAATCTACTTGCAATATTTCACGAATGATTTACGAAAACTTCTTCTACGATTGAAATATTTCACATGACAGATGGCGTAAAAAACTCGCACTACTTAATTCGTCAGTGGTGAGAGAGTGAGAGAGCTGCATTTCTCTTTCACACACTAGGATGAATTAGTAATACCTCCATATTTGTAAACACTCTTAGTAAAAATTATGTCAAACTATGGTTGGAGCTATTATGTGATGTTAAGCACGTTTCAGCTGATTAAGGAAACTAATCTTCTGCAAACATGTTAAACTCTGTTCTCCTAATGAATCCCACCAACCAACCGTCGTTTACTTGCAAATGATACAAATTAGCCAGCGTTTCCTGCCCATTAAATATTCCACCCTGCCCATTTTTAATCCGCTAGCACGGTCTTTATCTGGCTAGATGGTGCACCCAAAACCCCTATCGCTGACCGCCCTTTATGTGGCAGGTGTGTGTCCTTCTGCACCATAAATCAATTACCGTTCTGGCGGTGTAGTAGGCAAATGCGATTCTTCCCCCGCGACTCACCGAGAAACGCACGTGACGAATGTTGCAAGTAAACATACATCATCCATTTATCTAGCTGCAATGAAATGGTCATTACAAAGATTCGACAGGCCGCACACTCACACCCATTCGCACGACGCTGAGTAATGTCCACATTCGGTACACAGCTCAACAGCCAACGACACGTACTCGGTCCCAAGTGTTACAAGATGAAATCGATGTTACCCGATATCCCCTCGACTGGAAATTAATTATTAAAATGAATGTACACGATGCGTACGGATGCGTCGACCGTACAGTACACGACGGTGCGTCGGGGTGATTGAAACATCACTAACCTAACCGCAAAACGGATCACATTTGGGGGATGGATGCTTACCTCCAGCTAGTGCCAGCTTGCTATCGGAGTCTCGCATCGACAGGCTGGACGACGCTTGTGACAGCCCGCTCGATTCGGTGCTCGTCTGCAGTAGCATACCGCCCGACGTAGACGCCGTCCCCGGGAATGGATGCTGCAACTGATGCTGCAGCAGCTGCTGCTGTTGCTGCTGCTGTTGCTGTTGATGTTGCTGATTTTGCGACAGCCGCAAACGACGCCTCAGCTTCGGCATGTCGAAGGGTAGCTCACCCACGTCCACCGACGTGACACTGCCAGATGTGCATGGTTCCTGGGGGTTTGCATTAAAAAAAGGGACCAAAACAGACGTCGTATCAATGCATTAAATCTCCGTATCCGCTTCGTACCGGGGATCCGAGACCCAAAGTTGAGCGAATACACGCCCGCACGTACCTGCTGCAAGTGTGCCCTTCGTCGGCGTAACTTTGGCATGTCGAACGGAAGATCGTTTAGGTCTTGTGGAAGTCCGGTCTGTCCCTTGCCATGATCACTCTGCTTGTCCTGCCCACCCAGCGATGCACGCTGTATGCCGATGTTTAAGAAGTTCGTACGAGATTTGAGGTCCTCGCGCGAGTGGAGCGATATACCACTATCGGAACCTTGGATTTCGGGACCTGTGAGAAAGAAGAAATAGGAAAGTGGTTTAATATCACCTCCACAAAATAAAAAAACATATCCTCCAGGATCATCTTAAAAACTTACCGGTAATTAACAACAACGCTTTGTTCGGTGCGGAACGTCTCTTGGTGACGTTCGTTTTCACAGCCTCCGTACCTACGGCACATCCACCAGCGTTCTCGTCACACGTCTCCTTCTTGCCTGCCGAGGTTAGGGTACCTCCAGCAGTAGTACCGCCGGTACTCACCACATTCGCACCCGTACCGTCCACCGGTGACTGTTTCTGCGAGTTGTTGTTCCGATTGTTAATGTCGGACGTTTCCGAGCCCGGCTCCTGGGACGATTTGTCCGATATTGGGCTGAGTATGTTTAGCTTGTTGTGCACGGCTACCGGCACCCGTAGCGGGAACGCCAATGAAGGTCCAGAATCGGAACTGTGCGAGCTAAGCGACGACGAATGGCGCGAATCGGAACTGGACGTGCTGCGGTTACCTTCGCTAGTGCTGGACTTTAACGACTCCATGCTACCGCCACTGCTGGACGTGGCCATACTTTCCGTGGAGGAAAAGTTACGGCCACGCTGTTGCTGCTGGTGGTGTGCCGAATGCTTACCGTGATGATGGTGCGATGTGCGATGACCACGCTTTAGTTCGAGTACCCGTTCCGGTTCCAGACACAGAGTTGATCGAGGCCGTTCGCCCACCTTGCTACCGTGGCTGAATGGAGCACCATCGTTAATGCTACCATCGCAACTGCCCGTCGGCGCCTCATTGTTGCGCACGTTCTGTATATCCAGCCGCAGATCCTTGAGCCGCGGATGCTGGGCGACCGCGTTCGAGGAGGGAAGATTCGGCGCACTCTTGATGCTGTTGATGAAGAACCGTTCATGCTTGCCGGGGAACTTCATGGGCAGGGGCGCCGTCGACGGCGGGGAAGGGGTGTAGCCGCGCAGGGGCAGCTGGGAGGAAGACGATGAGTTTGCGTTTGCGATATTGTCCATTTGTTTGTCGAGCTGTAGCTTCTCCTGCAGGTCCTGCGCCAACAGCTGGTCCGCCTTGCCCGGCTCATCCGCACCTTCACCATCCGGTCCACCGATCGCTGGTGCCGGCTGACCGGTGCTGGAAGGCGTCTTGCTTGCGGCAGCTTTGCTTCGCTTCGACTCTAACCGCTTGCTGCGGTTCTGGCCCGCAACCATATTGCTGGCACTGCTGCTGTTGCTCTTGGTCAGCTGCAACAGCACACTCTGATTGGTGATGCGGTCCACCTCGTCGAGATCGTCGTCCGAGCGCGTAATCTTCGAATCGAACGCCGTCTCGTAGATCTGGCGCGTGCGCACATTCGCCATCTCGTCCGGTACGGCGGCACTCGGCACTAGAGCAGCCGCGGCCACGACGGCTGGGTCGCTCAGGGCACAGTCAGCGCAATCCTCGGCGCCCGGTTGGTGCACGTAGAAAATACTTCGCGGACGGAAGAGCTCATCGTTGTCATCGCCGAAGGCTGGCGTCGCACAGGCACAGACTGCCGCTGGTCCGAGCAAACGGTGCGGTGGCATCGAACTAGCATCGACCGGTGCACCAACGTTACAGCTCGCACGTGTGATCGCTAGTGCTTGCGCATGCCACGCCCGCCGCTTGCAGCATTCGGAGCAGTCCGAATCGTCCGAGGTGGTCGTGGACGGTGAATCGCACCGGATAATGCGCACGCCCTCCTCGGTGATCGAGTAACGCTTCGGCAGACACACCTCCTTCTCTGCACCCGGTGTGTCTAGGCTGCTGCTCTTCTTGTACCGCACACCAACTTCACGCCCTTGCCGTACACTGCTACCAACACTACCACCACCACCGTCACCTCCGGGTGTTTGGGATGTGGTGGGCTTCGGAGTTAGTTCCTCCCGAACCAAACCTTCCTGAGTGACGTCACGATCAGTCGCTTCCTTTTCGCGCTGCTTGTTCTTCAGCAAGTCGGAATAGTAGTAGGGCGACGGATTCCTTTTGGCCGTATCGGGCCCAGTTGTTTTGACTGGACTTTGGCGCACTGGAAGCGGTTGCACCAGATCGTCCGAGATGCTGTCCGGTGAGTTGAGCTCCGGTATCTTACTCAGCTCGTCCTCTTCCTCGTCGTTGTCTTCCTCCTCGGAGGATACCGGTGCCGAAGAACCTGCAGAAATATAGCAACCACTTGAGCAAAATATCGTTCACTATAAACCACCAGCGCCACCAGCCGCTACTTACCGGAACTAAAGTTTTGATTTATGTATTTCACCTCCGAACAACTGTCCGGACGGCGGGTACGACTTCTGGCACGGTGTCTCCCGTTCGCTTTGTAGCTTCGATGCGTATCGAAGATCTCTTCGAGCGTCTTGATGGCGACGGTGTTTGCGGCCGCTGCTGCCGCTGCATCCGGTACCGTCTGCGACTGGCACAGCGATGGACCGGAAGCGGATGGCACTAAGGGAAGCGATGGGCGACCGATGGTACCGGCGGCCGGAATGCCGGATGCTATTGTAGCGCTTGCCGGCAGATTATTGTTGACGATGGTCGGAACCGCTGACAAGGGTTGTTGCAGTATTAATGGTTCTAGAAATGAAACCTAATTGGAGGATGGAACCAAGTTATATTGAGCAGAGTAAGAAAGGTGTTAGTATTTTATAACACTTTTATAGCAAATTTGAATGTGTTATAGAATTTTTATAGCACGTGTCGGGAGTAGTTTTAGATCAATTTTAAAGCCAACAAGCATTCTCCACTATACACTATTATAGCAGAGATTCACAAAGAAATATATCAAAATTCCAGTGCAATGTTGTTTATACCTAAAAGTTCAAGAGCTAAGTATGATATTTGGTCGTAATGTATTTCACTTTTAAGGCGATGTAAGTTGTTTGATTGTATTTGACGGCATCTTAAAGCCATTCTTTTACTTATTTCCTTAAATTTTGTGCTATAAAATCGCATTCTGAGATATCCGTGTGTAAGACAGGTATCTCCTGCTACCTGTCGCAAAAAAAAAACAATTCCAACGTTATTTTCAAAACACTCAGCAGTCAAAATGTAGTAAAAAACACACCGTTCATCCCCGAAGAGGAATGGTACTACGTACGACGCACCTTCCGCTCGGTTGTATTGAATCCCAGCTTACCCAACCATAAACATTTCAAAAATCGATTATCTTCTCGAACCCCTCCTCGACCGAGGGACACACATTCCATCGGGTTTTCCCCGGGGGAACCGTTTAGAGGTTCGGCTGTAATATCTCGCTCGCTCATAATCCTACCCATCCCGTGTCGATATCGGAAGGGTAGTAGATGTACGCATGGATGTGTAGTACACAACACCCGAAGGTTCGTGACCCGCACAGATATCCCCAACACCGTGGCCGTGGTCCCACATGTGTGAATTGATGAATCCGTTGGGGGCTTCATTCACGCAAAAGCTAAACCATCACCGTGGAACACGTGAAGCTGCTCCCGCGTGTCATGGCAACAGGGCAAAACCTTCGCTCAGTGTTTTGCACCAAACATAAGGTGACAAGGGCAACGGCAATCGGCATGCACCTTCTGCTCCCAGAGTCCCGGAGTGTATTTTTTTCTTGTTCTCTGCCTTTCCACTCGACTAGAAAGCACGCCAACCGTACAGAAACGGTGACATCTTGACCTCCCCTGGGGGAGGGTTTCGAGGAGGGAAGGCAGCAGCAGCAGTAGCAACCATCCCAACAGGGCTGGGTGGGTAATTTATGACAATTTTAATTTATGGTGTAAACACAAAACATGCAATGCTCGCTAGCGTGAGGGGAGCATACTTGGGAGCATTCGCGATTCCGTTGCGTGCTAGCGTGCACCACCGCCGTGTGTTGATGAGTATTTGCCAAAAGATTGCAATTTTTTTATTTTTTGATACACCACCCCTACCGGTGCTGGGTGATCTGTCCTGTCCCCTTTTGTACGAATTGTACACGAAACGATCGGTGGTGTGCGTGCGGCTAGGGAAATTGAATAAATTTCTTTCACGTTACATTCGGGTTAATTCGATTAGGCTCATGAATATTTAGATACCGATCACCTCCGCCGGACGTGGGGAAGGTGCCCAAAACGGGGTGCTACAATATTTTTCACGGCCAAAAAGTTTTCCGATATTATCACCCGATCAGGCGTTAGCGCGCGGAAAATGGTGTCATAAGCGAACGAAAAAAAAAAACGGCCACTCACAGTGGTAAGTCTCAGTGCTTGCTCAAATCTCGCACACTGTCACCAAACACAATTTACATAAATTTAAATTGAAACTCGGGCAGCAAGTTAATCCTGTACCGAGGCTCCTCCAGGCCTTGTATATTTTCAATACCCACCTCAAAAACTAAACCATTCACGGTCTCTACGTGTGTGTGTGTGTGTGTGTGTGTATATTATTTAGCGCTTAAAAATTTGCTCCTCTGGCCAGAGTCGAACACACGCATATGGGGTGGAATTATTTAGTCTTTTATTTAATTAAAATTTACCACCCACTTACAGTGCAACATAATAAAAGGGGGGGGGGAGCAAAATTCTTAAAACCTGTGTTGGAAAGAGGTGGGACTGTTGGGTGTGGGAAGCAATTCGGTCTCAACTTTAAATTAGCTTCCCACGTACCAGCGAGCGAGCGAGTGGAATGCAAAACCTTGAGTTCTCATTATGAAATATTTATCGAACATTATTTCGGTTGGTCCGTGGGTGAGACATCCGTCCCGCAGGCGCATCCTATTTAATATTCAGCGTCAGTATCAAAACATAGCAACGGTAAGGGAGGAATCAAAACATCAACAAAAAAACCCCCCGTACTACATCTCGATAAGGCATCTCGCCTTAGGGGACAAATTTGGACTTTGAAAAAAAAAAAATTGGTAATCCAGGAAAGAGAGAACGAAGTTTTATTTGAAACTCTCCCGCCTATTGTAACGAGCTAGCTATTCTGTTTTTGGTTCCCTCCGTTCCCGATTGGATTGTCCGGCCGGGGATACGGCGAACCGGCCGTGTGTAAAATATTTAAAACCCAATATTGAACGATTATAAATGTTTTTGCGCTAACAAAATACCGTCGAAATAGCGATGGGGAAAAATTCATCCGACGCCAGAAAATGGTCTGGTAGCGTGAACGAAAGGCTGTGTACGTTGGTAGTGCTTCCGTACGCGAGAAAGCAAAACAACAGAAGGAAAGCAAAGCGAAAACGACTTCAGGTCCCATTTAGCAAATAGCAACAATGTGCACATCCCGGGCTCCATCGCCGGATTGGGACTCGATTCGCCGATATCAGACGAAACCAATAACAATGCAAAAAGAGAAATAACTTCACTCCCAGCCGCCCAGGGGGCCTGATGGTAGCTAACCTGCTACCAACGGAACCGTGGCTTCTTCATAGAAATACAAGCATCCACAACAACAAAACACTCATAGCATTCCAAAACGAGAAATACCTTTTGTCGTTGCTTCCGGCCGATTCGATTTCGTTCGCCAACGGTGCGTTCGCAATAGAGGACCGAACCGTCATTAGCGACTGCTATTGCGCTGGAAGCCACTGGAAATATGGCGTCTAGGCACTCCTCTGTACCTGGTTCTGCCACAAATGGTCGGTTGCCTAGGATTCGCGGAATCCAACGACGAGAGAGGCAGAGTGGCACCAGACTGTTCCGACAACAATTTTTGCTCGCCTATTCTGCACAAAAAACGAGCGAAACGGCACAATTTTCTTCAATGAGTAAAAGTTGGACAGCACATATTACCAGTCAAATCTCTACCGAAAAAAAAACAGTAGATTGCACATGGTCATGCTACACACCTCTCCATGTTGGTGTTATTTTGAGCCGAAAAACAAAACAAAAAATACCTTCACTGCACCGGAACCATTGGACAAGAAACTCCAAGGTCTTGCTGCAACTTCTGGTCGCTATATTTAGTGAAACAAAACACAGCAAGCAGAAGAAAAAAGGAAAATGCACGGTTCCCAAGCACCGCGCGAAGAACATAACCGGTGGAAACATTGTGCAGCCAACGATGAGTGCATAACGATGAGTGCAGGTGCAGGTTGATAAGGGCATATTAGACACTTTGCCGCTTCCCTGCATGTGTGTTGTCTTTCAAACTTATCGATTGCGCTAAACGAGGCGCACACATTTGCGTCATAAAGAATGTTTGCTAAGAACTTTCGCTTTGGATTGGCTCCACCACATATGATGTTCATTCCAAAAATATGCAAAAGTACAATTCGTGACAGTGCATTATTGTTTCAAATATCCTAAACCTTAATCATGTTGCAAAATAACGCTCTCTCAACCCAATAATTATTTCTCTTTGCTCTACTGCACGCTCCCTTCGAAAGGCAGATTAAACGCCTAAAGGTATGCAATTTCTATTCGGCAGGGTTTGAAGGACTCGGAATATTTCGCAGATGTAAATATTAATATTTTTTAAACTTTTTTCAATCGGTTTTACGCCTTTAAATGCAATTCCTGTCATATAATAGCTTGATGAACTCAATCGAATTATAGTCCGATAGGCATTTTCGACACTAAAAATCGAGAATCGTTCCATAACCTTCGTTTTATTAGACCATACGGCAAAGTACGAATTTATAGAAACGCTTCACCATATTAACAATATTCTGGTCATTCGACACAGACAGAAAAAAATATCCTAACTTAACCTTTAATACAAGGTCAATAATCTTTGCATGCTTTTAGACACTGTAAATCCAAAACACATTCTAAATAGAATCTACCCCAAAAGTCATAGTTGAAAGTGTAATGCAGGTGCGATCCGAAAATCAAATTTAAACCACCAACGTCCATCGGAAGCCCGATGGAATCAATGGTTTTATTTAATTTTAGCATCATTTAAAAAAGTTCTCTTCACCTAATCCCATAAAAACCACGCAGCATGGTAATCCCTGAAGCTTATCCAAGCTTAACGCTGTGAACCTCTTTCATTGGCTCGGTGGAAACTCTCACATCGCGCACCATTAACATTGTATCATTGCCAGCTAACGAATACAATGAATATTGATTTTTATGATTATTAGCAAAATTTGGTTGGCCATTTTTTTTTTGCATCAACATATAACACGGTAACATTGACCGACCTGTAACCAACATTATCAGCACCGATCTCTAATGAGTTTTGGTTTCGAGTGGGGAAAAAACTTTTTCCTACCGCTAATTTCGAGATGATGCTGAGGCAAGGCGATTTTGCCCTGCCGTCCGTAATGGAGTGTTCCACGGCACGGTGGAATTGAGTCTGTCGGAAGCGATTAACACGGGCCAAGCTCATCGTTGTCACGGTGCACCGTACACGCTCACCAGGTGACACGGGCATAATCTAGCTGACATCCAATTAAGAGCTTTAATTTCTTCTTTCGCGTGCGCGCACCTGTGTGTGGATTGAGGTAAAGCCGCGAAGAAAACCACCGGGTTTAATCGGGTTGAATGAGAAAAGTTGAGTGCCCATACTTTAACGTGTCCTTATTGCTTGCTCAAGTTGAAAACATGCCAAGCCACTCGAACGATTACGTCGTTTGTTTGTTTAAGAGCACTTCGTTGTCGAGTGAAATATTATGTAGCGAATTATCAGTTTTACAAAGTTGTTTATATGTAATATCGTCTATTCGTCTATCGAGAAAACTATTCTAATAAACCGTTCCATTTACAGGTATTTTCTTGTAACAAACATTCCCATGCATTTGAATAATTCATCGTGTAAGGTACCATCGTGTTGTTTGCTGCACACAATCGACATTCTAACACTCCCATCGTCCCATCGTCTCATAATTTATTTACAATCACCTTCATCTATTGCGTATTTGCATACACCGTCTGCACCCTACCTCAAAAGGCTCCAGCGCTCGAAGAAGTGTATCACCTTGCGCCAACCAATGGTCGAATCTGGACCGAAACCAGACACAACCACCAACGAAAACATACACTCGAACGTCCCATAGCCTTCAGGTGTAGGTACACCTTCCTGAAACGTTCCGTGCACCAACAGCATCGCAACGGCGCAACAATAACACCGTAGCCCGTCTCCAACTGGGAAAAAGTAATTTATTTGCGTTTTAATTAAATTCTAATTCAATTAAATTATGGTAGTTCAATTTTTTGTCCATTTAAAAGTAATTATTTGCACCACGGGCGATTTTGGGGGGCCAAGTAATCGTAGTACTTGTTCGGTGCCTGTACGGATGCACAGCACGCACTGCATGAAGCAATCAGCATCCTAAAGAGCGTCTTCAAAGTGCGGCGAACGATAAAATGTGGAGTGTTTATGATTAAACGGTGTCTGTTACTCGGTCTGCACGTTGTTGAGGCAAACGGAGCATAAGAAAAAGTGAAACCTTGTTTAACCAACCAGCCAATGATTACATTTGCAACAAGCTGCTAGAAAAACGACCAACCATTCATGAGTTGTATCTATGAATTAGTGATCATTTGTGCTTCGCTTACCATAATTTATGTAGTGCATTATGAAACGGTCTGTGTAAAACATAAATACAGACACTATTTCCATGTAAATGAGAATGGGTTTCAAATTAATTTTACTTCCTTTTATCGCTAAACGAGCTAAATGATACCATAAGTGTAGTACCCCTACATGTTAATTAACTTTATGAGCGCCTAAATGTATGCAATCATTATCAAAGGACCGATATATTCTTATAAGCGGAATACACATTCTAGTGCATACTTTTAGGCGCTCTCATCATAGAAAACAACGCTCAGTTATGGTTTACATCGTTCGTTTTAACTTTTTTTTTTTTTTTTTTTTTATTTATGTTAGAACGGAACAGGCCGTATTAGACTAATTTTACCACGTAGCAGGCTAGTCAGACCATGCTACGGGGGGACGGTCCGAATGGGATTTGAACCCGGTCCGGTCGTGTTCGGGACCTAGCGCCGTTGCCAAATACACCACCGGGCCGCCCCTGGTTCGTTTTAACTAATTCATAAACAAATACTTATTCATAATTCATAAACAAATACTTACGTGATCTGATTGTGGACTTGGTGAGGCCCAATTGGTTGGTATATGCTGTACGAGGCAGGGATCAAAACTGGACGGTCGTTTCTTTACAAAGTCAATCGGTAAGCTGTAGTCATCACAGACGGATATCTGGAAGAGAGGAAAAAACCAAGCACAATAAATGATAAAAATTGCTTACAATACACTAACCACTTAAAAATAACAAGCTTGTGATAGTGAACATGGTTTATTGGCTTTTCTTCTAGTGCAAACCCAGCGCTACTCCTTTTGCTTTCCGATACCATAAATAATCCCCATCTCGTGGTGTGTATGCCGTTCGACTGGCTTCTTTTGAACTTCGGCAAAAGATTTTCCCTCCACAACAATTTCCATATTGTAACGACGCTGTCAACGGAAATTCCACGGCTTATACAGATCCCACACCATACCATTACGTCGGTTGCTACACGCGTACGCTATAACGCCTTTTGGCGTTTGTCACCCCGTTCCTGTAGGGAGTGCCGAATATTTTCGGACCTCCTTCAAGTATGCATAAATTTCAAACTCTAGTGTTTTCGTTACATAATTCATATCGTATAAACGTACCAGCACGTATTCGAAATAGATAGGCAGACAGGCAACGCGCACAACCTGAGAACCCCTGCAGTTAAGGGTGCAAATTCCTCCAGCACTCCTGCAGCCCGATGTTGAGGGGGTTAAAAAAGGGATCCTTCGTTTGATTTTAGCGTTTACATTAAATTCAATTTTGGCTGCATCGCTGTTATATGCTGTGACCACACGTTACGGAAATGGTTTGGGGGGGTAACGCAAACCCCGGCATTGCTGCAATCCGGTTTGCACACCCTTTAATGAAAATCAGGGACCAGAACTGTTTGTACAGGGAATGTACGGTGGTAATGATACGACGATTAATACCACGGGGCTGGTGCGGCTCGACGTGGCGGGCCCAGAGACCAGATCGACGACGTATCGACAAGTGTTTGCGTCGGTGCGTTTTGTTTAAATACTCACATGCATCCGCTTCAAAATCAACCCTTATTTATGGACCCGGCACGCCTAACCCCATCCATCGGTAGCTCGAAGTCAGCGACATTTGCCAGCACGACCATGTGGTCAAAAATGGGTGTTGAAAAGTAATAAATTATTCGCTTATATTTACCTTGGTACGTTACCAAATAACATTTTTTTGTATTTTGGGATTTCGCTCACTTAAGCTACATTGTTTTTCATGTAACAATTTAAAACAATATAAAATAATTCATTAATATTCTTAAAATATTTTATTTTCCAAACCTTCTTGACTCATAGTGCAGTCGCGCATTTGGAGCAAAAATCAAATCCAAGGTTGAAGTTCCCTTTTTCGCTCGGTACAGTGAACCTGCCCGGTTGGCCGGAAGTGACTGGTGCCGACCAACAATCCCTATGGCTATGGCTGGAATGGAATGCACAAGTTTTGTCCGCACATCCCATCCCACGGCAAAATTATTCATATTCATGATTTACGGTCGCATTAANTAAACTAATTAATTATTATGCTTAAAATATTTTATTTTCCAAACCTTCTTGACTCATAGTGCAGTCGCGCATTTGGAGCAAAAATCAAATCCAAGGTTGAAGTTCCCTTTTTCGCTCGGTACAGTGAACCTG
Organism: Anopheles rivulorum; assembly: GCA_018908115.1. Lineage (NCBI taxonomy): Eukaryota > Metazoa > Arthropoda > Insecta > Diptera > Culicidae > Anopheles > Anopheles rivulorum. Next base: position 9,142,161 of record STHB01000010.1, read on the forward strand.
CCCGGTTGGCCGGAAGTGACTGGTGCCGACCAACAATCCCTATGGCTATGGCTGGAATGGAATGCACAAGTTTTGTCCGCACATCCCATCCCACGGCAAAATTATTCATATTCATGATTTACGGTCGCATTAACCTTAAATACGTACGGGATGCGTTGAACACGGTTCAGGTTCACCGTTCATGCGCTCGCCTGTTCATGGGCTGAACGAACTCCGAACAGGAGGGGTTCACATATTGGATACCGGCCCCAGTATCCTCATCCCAATGAAGTGAAATTTATTAAGCCGTAATCATTGCAAACAATACACCAGCGAACGCCACGCGCAACCCTTGCCTTTGTCCTTGACCATGTCCACCGTGTGCCAGACATCGAGTGAGAAGCCATCGACATACAGCCAGTATCATAATGTTTGGTTTTCATTTCCCGGACAGCTTTTTCCGGTGGTGGGCCCCGTGTGAGGCGGGCATGTTTTTCTTCTCGTGGAAAACAACGAAACCAAAACAAAACAAAAAAAGGGAACAGTACAGAAAATGAAATGTTGGTCATCGTTAAGGGGTGGCTTATTGAAAGAATAATTCATTCCAAATGATTTCGTATCAATTTCAATTATGCCTGTATTTGTTGCTTTTGATGATGGCTGCATTTTATTACCCGTCTGCCATTAATTACAAGGATGCGATAATTATCGTTAGAGAGCTTTGTTACAAACGACACTCTTCTTGTGGGGGAATATTAAATGCACTCTTTTTTAGCAATCAGACATTAAAACTGAAAAGTTCCTAAGTTTGACTTTAACAATGAACCACCGTGTCTATAATGCGATCATTTTATTTTATACTTTATCGTTTCCACCGCTTTGTCAATACAGTGTGGCGCATAATTATACAAAAGTATGCTTAAATAAGTAAGAAGTAATTTATTTTACTAATTTTGAAATGTGAAGTAATACATGATGTACGCCTTGCAGATTTAGGACATATTTTTCATACAATTTCAAGCTAAAAACAAATAAGCTTTAGTAAGATCTTTGCTTAAGATAGTTATTGTTATACATATTTTCAAACAGTTTTAAAAAGTTAAATACTTGAGCTGAATATAAGAGTGACAATAAGGATTTGAAGCTTTTACTTACACTTTTAAGATTCATTAAACACTCTACCAATTTTTTGACTACTCCTTGGCTTTCAACTCACTTACTTTCACNCCCAGTATCCTCATCCCAATGAAGTGAAATTTATTAAGCCGTAATCATTGCAAACAATACACCAGCGAACGCCACGCGCAACCCTTGCCTTTGTCCTTGACCATGTCCACCGTGTGCCAGACATCGAGTGAGAAGCCATCGACATACAGCCAGTATCATAATGTTTGGTTTTCATTTCCCGGACAGCTTTTTCCGGTGGTGGGCCCCGTGTGAGGCGGGCATGTTTTTCTTCTCGTGGAAAACAACGAAACCAAAACAAAACAAAAAAAGGGAACAGTACAGAAAATGAAATGTTGGTCATCGTTAAGGGGTGGCTTATTGAAAGAATAATTCATTCCAAATGATTTCGTATCAATTTCAATTATGCCTGTATTTGTTGCTTTTGATGATGGCTGCATTTTATTACCCGTCTGCCATTAATTACAAGGATGCGATAATTATCGTTAGAGAGCTTTGTTACAAACGACACTCTTCTTGTGGGGGGATATTAAATGCACTCTTTTTTAGCAATCAGACATTAAAACTGAAATGTTCCTAAGTTTGACTTTAACAATGAACCACCGTGTCTATAATGCGATCATTTTATTTTATACTTTATCTTTTCCACCGCTTTGTCAATACAGTGTGGCGCATAATTATACAAAAGTATGCTTAAATAAGTAAGAAGTAATTTATTTTACTAATTTTGAAATGAGAAGTAATACATGATGTACGCCTTGCAGAATTTAGGACATATTTTTCATACAATTTCAAGCAAAAAATAAATAAGCTTTAGTAAGATCTTTGCTTAAGATAGTTATTGTTATACATATTTTCAAACAGTTTTAAAAAGTTAAATACTTGAGCTGAATATAAGAGTGACAATAAGGATTTGAAGCTTTTACTTACACTTTTAAGATTCATTAAACACTCTACCAATTTGTTGACTACTCCTTGGCTTTCAACTCACTTACTTTCACATGCTGACTAGCATCTCATTGCATTGCTTTTCAACTCACGCAATAAAAGTTATTTGAAGTGTTTTGATACTGCTCGTTGGTTCAAACCACAACAGACAGACAGACAGAAGAGTCGCAAAATTTCAGTACATTACATGAAATATAAACCTAAATGTATTCTACCCAAAACAAAGCGAAATCAACATAAAAAGCCGTTAAAATTCATCATGCTGGAAAGCATTTGGCGAGATTTATTCCCCAACATTCATGCGCGAGCTGATCTATGAAGCATGCCTCCCGACAATGCAATACAATCAAACCCCCTTCCAGCAAATGCAATGGTATACCATTAAATTTTCATACATAACACTGATATATTGTATCGCTACCGTTTTTGAGACGTTAAAAAAAAAAAGCAATGTTCAAATAAAAATATTCACACCTTTACACGACCGTCCCAGAACGAGCGGACATAGATTTCACTTACGGACGTTGATGCTAAAGGTAACTTCTAGCTCCCCAACTAAACCACTGACAAGGCTTAGCTGCCCTATTCTTGCAAAAAACCTCACTCTCTCTTGTAAGAGTGGAAAAGAAAAATTGTAACATTCAATTCGTAACGTGGAAAAACCGGGTGAAAATTCAATAGAAACCACCGTGTGCCACCGCACACACACAAACACTTGCCATTTCGTGGGGATGCACAGGTACTACAATTTGTTTCGCCACCCTTTCGCTACAACATGGCGTATAAATTCGACAAATTACGGTAGCCTAACTGAAAGCGGGAAGAAGCGAAAAATGAAGAAGTAGAAGAAGAACGAACCAACCCGTCCCCCGCCCACCCCCCCTTCATCGTCTTGACATACACACACACACATGAGACATCTCGTTGAAGATTTGTCGAACAAAAAAAAAAAATAACAGAATCCTTCCACTTCTGGGGGTTACTGGTACCCAATCTTACGACAAAGAAGGAAACCGGAACAGCCAAATCAAATCAATTTCCGGCTATAAATCAAAGGTACGGACGGGAGAGATGATTCCAATATCTTTCCTTTTTTTCTTTCCCCGGGTCGGTAGCGGCTTATGTCACCGTTTCTTGGCTGAACGGCCGTAATGGCCGCCGTTGCCATCTACGTGGATTGTTCCTGTCGCGGTCCCCAGAGAATCGGAAAGAAAGTCTAAAAACTTCCAATATGACTCGTACAGCGAGAGTTCTAACCGGACGACGGCACGCGTGTAACAGTTACAAAATCCGGTTCCACCATAAAGACACAGGCACAGCTTCGTAGGAGATGCCACCATGTTGGCTCAGTACACTTGTACGCCTTTTCTTTCGCAGGAAATTGCTCGTTTCATCAGGGATAGAAACCGCTCCATTCGCTGATCTTTCACCAGTCGCCACAGTCACTCGCAGCTTGCAAACGATCAATGCTTGCTTGCCGGGATACGTGTTGAGTCGGCGAAGATTTATGGCATCTCATTTGAATGCTAGTGTAAATGCCTCTGGAGGAAAGCGCATGCATCCACGCAATGGTCACAATTCCTTCTCTCTCTCTCTCTCGGTGTGTGAGAGGAATGTAAAGAGGGTTTTATTTATTGAAAACACTATTTACATTTTATATTTATAACATCTAATATGCATGGTGGTTTGTTGCCGTCTATTTTTTGGAGGTTCTTTTTTCTTGGAAAGGGATTCTTGGATTCCTACAATCTGTACGATTCTTCTACCGAATAGACGCAGATGGAGCTTATTCACACTCACACACAGAGCCAAGAAACGGTGGTGACGGATTGCAGACAATGTATGCAAGGTGTAGCATACACCACACCATTCCCTCGGATATAATAAAGGTTTCAGGCCCTTCAGGCACCAAGACCTCCACCACGTAAGCGCCTCTAGACGAGAGCCTTCCAGGTTTTCACTGATTAGATTTTCCACCTCTTCCATTCGCCGTTTGATGCGAAATGGAACTGCCGCAAGGTTGATGGAAAGACGCACTACAATCACGGCAAAACTAGTCATGTGCCGCTAAACCGTACCGTGTACCGCAAGCAACAAATGGATGCCCATTTCCTTGGAATCCGATTTCCCTACGACGGTACGGCAAACGCTAACGGCTACTCATTGATCTGCTTGTCCGCGGCCGAATGCAATATATGTAGACGTGTATATATATCGTGCCGAAATTGATTCCATTTACACGGGTTGTGCTGTTATTACGCACCATTTATAACGTTGCCTTCCCGCATCGAACCGATCCAACGACTTGGCAGCGAGCATGATGGTGCCCACACGCCATTTCCCAGCGTACCCAGGGAATTCATGACAGCTCAGAGCTCGGCACACAAGCACTTCAAACTGTGCACCACTTTAATTACACCACCCACCAACAGTCGGGAAATTGGGCAAAATTTGCATTTTACACCCAATCAGCGGCAACATGTTGCTACAAGCAGGATTCAATTACCTATCCATTAGTGAGGAATGACGGTTGTAAAAAACAACGAAAAAGTAATTCAAATAGATACTTCAAACCCCCACCGGCAATCGTAACAAAGCAGCACCGAGCCGAGATTAATAGTGGAACATAAAATTTAATTCACTTCCCATTGTATGGAAGAGATTGTTTTCCCAGCTTCCCCAATACTTTGGGACTTCCTTTCCGATATTTCATCTGTAATGTTGATGATCACCCTGATGCTGTACGCCAAACGGGATGTCCGTTTCTGGCCGGTCGTTACCGGTAAGGTGTAAAACTGCAGTAACTTCGCCCTTACACAACACCGTGTCCACCGGGCGGACCATTGTGGACGGTAAAAATTCATTAAAATAGACTTTTATAGACGATCAATTTAACGCACTGACAGTCATTAACATATTTGTCCCGACGATAACTGCCCTCGTGCGGTTCATTGCTGTCGTGTGAGTGTGTTGGACGTGGGCGAACAGTCCCGGCCGATCCGCTACTGGGTAAGCGACCAAACCCCATTCGTGGTGTACGGTAATGGTGACTCTGCGGTGAGCTTTTATTTCTTCCAAGGTGCGTGCCAACACGGTCGAATGGCAACCCGGGAGATCGAATGGGTTAACTTTTATTGTCGCACGGTCGCACGGGCCCCGGGGTTGAGAAACTAAACGGCGGCGCGGTGTAGTCTCCTGGTACCTGACAAATGGTTATTTTATCGTGGGAATGTGTGCTCGATATCAATAGGATGTTGGTGGCATTGCACCGTTTTGGCCGGTGTCTGGAACGTGCAATGTGTCCGTCGCCGCCAGTTTTTTGGAGCGATTATTTGCCCTTTTTGTTCGGTAAGTTGTAAACACACCCCTATTACAGTGGAAAATTGGTCAGAAATGACATGGTAAGCAGTAATGGAAGTGCCATATATGAAATGGCATCACGAATAACACCAACCAGAATGAAACCGATTGCTGGATCCAGGATATTAAAAATCCTTTCTACAATCAATAGAAAAAACTCACTTAATATCTTCATTTAACCCATAAAGCTTGGGTGTAATACCCTACAAACTCTTTAGAAAATGTATAGTCATGAATTTGCCAGCCATAATTATAACCAGAAAATGAATTTGACAACCACTTGTCTACTAAGCACAACGCCTAAAAGTATGATTTTTAAATTTATTTGGTTTATTTTGTTTGTGTATTAAAGTAGAAGACCTCAGGCTCACACTCAAACTCTCCGTCTTTCGATTTACTCTGCAGTTTATAAATCCTCTTTGAATACCTGACTATTGAAACATTATATTGCATACCTTTAGGCGTGGATATCACATTCAAATGACAGTAGTAATTTATCCTTACAAACAAGATTGCATTTTGTTTATTTGCAAATGTTAAATAAAATTGAAATGAAACGCATGTTATATTATTTCGTATATGCAATATCATTGTTTCATTTTAAATTTTGTTCGTTTTATACGAAATATTTAATACAATTGAACAAAGATCTTATGATTAAATATATTCGCAGTTAAAATAGTTCAAAACAACCATACTTAGTAAACATTTTTCTCAGCAAACGAATGTGATCCTGGAGGTAGTCAGGAACACATTGGCACACCTTAAATAAATATTAAATTTCACCGAATCGAATATCTACACATTACCACCGTTAAACTGCAGACAAACTGCAGACTTTTCACGTATTTAGCATGTTTCAGTAAACCTCGTCACGTAAAGACGGTAAATCTGCCGACGAAACCGAGTCGTGATTTTCGACAAACATGATCCTGTTTCCTTTTTCCTTGTTTTTTTTTTGTGCTTCAATTTATCACATCTTCAGCGTGGACTTTTATTTCTTTTTCTACATTCACACAAGAGGAAAATAATTTTCTTCCTTAAATGGCTGGCTGCTTGCATGAAGCGAAACTAGACAACCCGAACCCATCCAGCACATTCCATTCGCCAGCTGTTCACCGTCACCATCTGGTGTGGCGGAAGGTAGCGAATAAAAAATGTATACATCGCTTCCGACCGATTCCAACCATTACATACGCACCCCGAAATCAATGTGTTGAGCAATGGTGCATCATTATTCTTGCACGCCAAAACAATCGTTGTCACGATGCGAAACAGGCCACCAAATTTCACTCATAATTCCACACCCACCGTTGCCACCTGCCAGTTGCCAGGGAAATAAAGAACTGCCGTGTCTCCTGCCAGCGTGTTTGGTCTGAGATAAATCTCAGACGCGACAGGTTCTGCAAGTTATTGCTCTTATTATTACATAAATTGCTTCTTCACTTTAGCCAACCGAGCGAATAAAGCCGGGTTCTCCGCGATCTGGGGAAACGTTTTGAAATCACTCAACTTTTCACCAACACCACACGGTGGAAGGTTAGAACAGTCTCTGGGTTTCGAGTGCCGCGACTCTCGTTCCACTGACCAGGAGCGATAAATTATGCTTAATGTATCTCCGGAACTACCGGGGGCCTCCAAATCCATGGAGCTGCCAAATAAAGGCAGAGTTGCTTTTCGTATTACACCACCCACCCAGCCTGCCTGCCTGGAACCATGGTGAAGAGGAAAAAAAAAGGGGGGGCACAAAAAGTTTCCATAAAGACGCCATCACAACCACAAAGCAGACACCGTGACGCCATTCTTATCACCTCGATTATCGCCGCCCAGCTAGATCGGGCGGGTTGTCCAGCTGGCAGTGTTTTTATCACTCGGCCTAACCAATAAGTATGGTAAAATCTTTCCCTTCTTCTATTTACATAAATCCTAGCACGCACACACACACACCCACATCCACCCTGCATCTGCTTCAAGGCCGTTTTGGGGAGGGAAAAAGATTGCTGTTGCTACTTTCACACTGCGCCGATAACCACCACGCAGCAAGCAACGAAACACCAATGGAAGAAAATTGCGAATAGAAGAAACCAAATCGAATCAACATAAACACTGGCCCGAAAAAGGATTTACTGTCCAATCTTCTCCCAGCGGGAAGGGCCATTGCGAGAGAATGATTCAATAATAATCATAATTTTCTTTGTCATCGGGCATTTTGTCGCGTTCGGTGGATCTTGGGAGAGGGAAAATGGATGGGTTCCAGAATATTTAACTTTGTTGCGGCCAACGCTGTACACCAATGAGACAATTTGGTGAGAAACACCGAAAAGAATGACTAGTGGAAGAAGAATGGGAGCCGTACCGTCAAGGACGTTCCATACCGAACATATTGGGGACGAACCACACCCTAACGCTGGCTACGGGCCAAAAGGTCCTTTCGATACGGTACGGTACACCTACAAACGCCAGTAAAACTACTGCTTGTTTGCCGAAAACTACAATCGTAACTATTTATTGAAGTCGCTTACCAGCTCGGACAAACCAGCACGCACAACAACCTGCCAGCGTGCCAGCATCTCAAGCATATTTCGTTTCGAGTTTTTTGGTTATGACATTTGGGTTTCTCCTACTACCTCGGCTATCTTCCAACATTCTTCGTTATCCCCTATGAAACGTGAGATTTTCTTTTTTTTTTTGTTGGTAGGTTGGTTGTGTTTAGCTCTCGAAACATTTCCGTTGATCCCTGTAAAGCTCAAGTTGTTGTCGGAACGGAAATGGAAAAAAAGATGAAGACCCCCTGCCGATGTTACGGATACGATGGATAGGACGGATATGTCCATCCGTTTACGTTATGAGATTGACGATGAAAAAAAAATGGTATATTTCATGGGCCGCCATGACGTACCAGACGAATTCTTGCCCCCCCTCTCCGCCCCTCCTCCAATAAGTCCTTAGACATACGTACTATCGTGGGTTTTGATTACCTTTTTTCCCTCCCATATCCGAAGGTACACAAGCTCCAACCGCAGTAATAGCCGAGAACAAGACCCCGGTAATAGTATTGACAAAACGGTACACACCCGACCACACATGCTCCCAACGGCGAGATGTGTCTGGTACCTGGTGCTTACCAGTGCTAGGCATGACCGGTTCGTACATGATTATAATCCGAGAAGGATTTGTACCACCAACCAACCAACATTTGGAGCAGCTCCGGAGCATGACTCCGTTTGAAGTTAGCTCGCCGCAACTCCGCGCCGACATGAGGCCCGATAAGATTTATTGGGCGGCTTATCTGTTGACGCAGTGATATGGTACAAAGTTTTGGCAGATTTGTTGAGCGGAAGTCGTAATAGGCAAGCAATAATCTGATCCCCTTCTAAACCACTGAAACAGGTCCTCACCGTTATCCATTTTTTGGGGATAACCCTCGGGGGATAGGTTCTCAGTTTCCCTGGTAAGGTTCCCTTCCTAAAACGACCTTCCTAGAGACGGAAACAGAATTTCCTGGACAGAGAACAAAAAAAAAGGAACGATCCCCGATGTTTCTTTCGCAACTTTGATGAAGTGTGCCCAACTAAAATTTCGTATTCATAGAATAGCGTAAATCCCAACCGCAGTCATTGTATATGAGCTACATTCCAAGCATATCACAGCCTGTGGTAAAGACGTCGCATAATTTTGCCCACCTTTCTGAGACGGATCGATACTCGAGTGCCTTCCGATGCAAAAAAGACATGCGAGATCTTCAAACGCTGCAGGAGTGTATGTGGAAAAATGGCAAAAATTCCTCAACGTGCACTTTAGGATGTGGAAATAAATGACATCCAACACCTGCAACGCTTCAAATCATCTCACCACCGCTGTATCACTGCTACACCTGTACCCCCTGAGCTGGTTCGAATTTCTCGGCAACGACATTCAAACCAGGAGTGCCGTATGCACTTTCCAACGATTCGTCAAATATTCATGAACCTCTCAAGCTTTCCCTAGCCAAAAAACAATAGACTCCGGTTCCAAGCCGCTGCCACTGAATGCCTGCAAGCAATCGCAAGCGAGAAGAGAAGCGAGAAAAAAAGATACACACACAATACGTGTACGCATATCCATTGTCGGCAAAAAGTCGCCACATCAAGTCACCTTCTCCATCAACTCACTCTACTCCTCTATAAAAACAACAACAAAAAAATACAACAAGGTTCTATAGTAGCTCACACACTCACAAAAAGAGCAAACACCTTCTTGATTTCAACGCTCTTACGTGTACAGGGCATAGACACCGGGGGCAAGGATTCGGTTTCATTTAGTCAGGCCCTCCCCGATCGCGCATAATTCGTCCTCTCAATCAAGGAAATGGAAAAGGACACTTTTGTGCATGCTCTGGCGCTGGAAGCAGTTGCCCGAGTGATGTACGTACCAGCAAACGCTCGGTGTGATAAATTAAGATATGTACGAAGTGAAACTTTATATCCTTCTGCGCCAGAAGATGGATTGGGAGCTAACGACAATAGCAACGAGTAGGATAAAAAGAGAGATAGAGAGAGAGAGAAATAAGGAAAAGGAAAAGGACGCATAACGTCCAGCGAGACGTAAATGTCAATAGAGGTGAGATGTTGCTCGCCGTGATGGAAAACAGGGCGGCATAATGATGAGATGTTTTGACAGCTGCGGTTCAGTTAGCATCAATTAGGATCAGGTTCGGCGTAGAGAATGGTTATTGGTGGCGTCGTGGACCATCTCAATTTATCCTCCGCTTTCCCCATATCTACACGCCATCGGAACCCGGGGGTCGGTACATCATAAATATTAAATTTTCGAACAATTCACACCACGCTTCAGATGAGTTTTTTTCTGGTCCTCCAGAGCTATGTGCCGGGACATAGTGAACAATTTTGCTGACAAATTGAAACTAATGATTCATCTATATCGCGTGGTGTTGGAAGCTGGGCGCAATACCTTTCGTGACCGCAATCAACGCTAATGAAGCATCGAGAGCGGCCGGCAATCGGCACCGCACTGGTCGAAATTTGAGCACGTCTCGGGGTATATCGTCGCTGTCCTCTGTTTTACCTTCCAACCAGAGTGATACTAACCTGCAACGAAACAACGAAAAACACAATATTAAAAATCAATATTTCACCAAAATGGATGTCGGTCAGTGCGAGAGAANCTATATCGCGTGGTGTTGGAAGCTGGGCGCAATACCTTTCGTGACCGCAATCAACGCTAATGAAGCATCGAGAGCGGCCGGCAATCGGCACCGCACTGGTCGAAATTTGAGCACGTCTCGGGGTATATCGTCGCTGTCCTCTGTTTTACCTTCCAACCAGAGTGATACTAACCTGCAACGAAACAACGAAAAACACAATATTAAAAATCAATATTTCACCAAAATGGATGTCGGTCAGTGCGAGAGAAACGGTGAGCCCCAAAAGCAGTAGCACCCCAAAAACATGAACCTCCCCGGCTGGAATGGATGTCTAACTTTGTTTGCTTCCGTGCCAAAAAAAAAACCAAACCTATGCGAAATTCTAACCTCAATTGCCGAATTCCTTGGAGGTGAGAGGGAGTGACCCAAAGGGAGAGAAGGAGTGGAGGGCGAAAAAAATGTAAAATTCATAAGCTACCGAGAACACCTCTAACTATTCGGCGGTTGGTTATGTTCAAGGTATTCTAGCTCCGGAAAACCGGAACCCCTTTTGGGACCACCATCACCTTTTGGGAGTATTTTGTTTGCGTGTTAGATTTTTTTTGTTGTTGTCTTCTTCTGCACGCCGATGTCCTTTTTTGGCAGTGGAAGACCGAAAACTATTTCCCCGGGTGTCTATCTTCCATAACCTCCCGCTTGACTTCTGCCAGTAACAGTTCTTCCCCTTTTTTTTCGTCAAGGACCTTTAGTGAGTCATTTTTTACCATCTTTATGTGGTCCCACCGGTTCCGTTTGGAAGACTGAACGAACGGGCAGGCCCGAGTTGCCGGGCGTAGATGTGAAGACATCGAAACATAAACAATTTTATGGGCAAACTTTCCTTTCACCGCAGATAAACAATCTGTTACGGGGTGGCCGTGCTGCGTAGTGGAGTTGCCTTCGTATTTCTATTGGAATTTTTTGTTGTTGTATCTTGTTATTTTTTGGATTTCTTCGTGTTTCACGCTCTATATCTATTTCTTTTTTCTTCTTCTGGTTACAGGTGTACCGTTTGCAGAAGGTAAGTGGGACCCAGCCACAATCATATGAGGCGAATGTGAGTCTAGCGCTCGTACCCGAACCGGTAGAGACGTACTTTAACCGTTCCTTAGGAACCGTTGGTCCCGTGGTTGGGCAAGTTTAGCAAAGCGATCCATAAAGGAATAGATGTACAACGCTTTTTTCTGTGGCTGCTTTTTTGAAAAACAGCATTCCTGCTGGGCATATGTTACATAACCATAAAAATCAAAATGAAGGTACGCTGGAATTTGAGGAATTTCCGGCACTTATACGGAAGGCATTTCGCGAAAGCAAGGGAAGCCTCCACCGACCATGCTGTTTCGGTGAAGAGGTTTTGCTAAGCGAAAAGAAAATTAACATTGTTTCCAAAACCCGCTTCTGCGGTTGCACTGAACCTCAAATCCAACATGTTGGGTGGCTTGAGTTACTCCAGTACTGTATCGCACAAGGGCGAGACTGCTTAACTTCTCACAAAACGAACCGCAAATATTGTTGCACTTGGAATCGTTACTATCGCACACAGCTTACAATTGGCCTTTCGGGCTTAGATTATTTTGCTTGAACATTCCTTACTCGAGACGGCCCTGGAACCAACAAGAAATAAAGGCAACATTCCTGTAGCACAGTCCCTTAAAGTTACAAAACTCTACCGTAGGAACAAAACCAAAGGGGGGAACAAATATTCATTCCTTATTTATCCACCCAAAAACTCATGGTGACCAAAAACGCAGTGTGAAAAAGCGTGTTAGAACTATAAATCAACCACACAACAAAAGTGTAATACTCCACCGACGTACGGCATCGCGGCATTGTGGTGGTTATGCTTTCTTTTTTGTTCACATCAAAAGATTCTTCCGAATCTCTCTCTCTCTCCCTTCCTATGGTTTGTGATTTTTAACCTTATCGCTACATAAACGGGCGCTGTATCGCGGATTGAACAACCATCAGTGCCGTGGAATGGATTTTTATTGTTTCCAACAGCCAAAATGCTCCCGCTTTCTGATCTTCCCGTTTACTGGCTTCCGTTTTCGAGGTGGATGGTTGCGATAGCAGGCAAAAGAACGCCCGTACGCAGGTTTTGCAATAAAAATATAATTTTACAACTCACTCACGGTGGGTGGATCTTCTTTTTTTATGACGGTGGGCGATACGAAAAGTTTGTTTTGTTCCAAAAAAGAAAAACAAAGAAGGAAGCGGCTACATTCCAGCAACGAAAGTGAAGCAAGTAAAAGCAAAACGATTCAAGTTGAGGTGTAGAAATGTTTATTCTCTTTAGAAAGTAATTTTAAGGAAGTTTCAAACAATCTTTAAAGAGGATTTGCATACAAAAATAATACATTTTTCAGCTTAAACTTGAAACTTTAAATTAAATCCGATTAAAAAAAATACATCGTAGACTTATGCATTTTCTTCATATGTGGTTCAACAATTGTATAAATTTTACCAACTCTTTGTCAGAATAGATTAACGTCATTTATGAAGAATGTGAACTTAAACGCTTGGCTTATTCCTTTCTACTTTTAATTTATATGTACTAAAGAATAATTGATAAATTCATTTCAAAGTTTCTTAGTAGAACTTTCATCTCGAAATGCGTATATACCATGAAATTCGTTTCTTCAAAAGTTCAAGTGACATTTACACTTAACATCATATTATTGTACGTAAATAACTCAAAATACAAACGAGAAAAAAATGTTTTTATAATGTTTAAAAATAAAACAATAAAACTGCACACAGTAAACTATAGACCAAACAAAAATGAAGATTGAAAATTTCTTCCATTAGCTTCTCAGCAGTTGTCACATTGGATTAGGCGCGCTGGATACATTGGATTAGTGTACTCAGAGAATGATCATTTTTGCAAGGTTACTAGGCAATATTAAATCAAACTTTTATCTCATTTGAACACACTCAATAATAATTCAAGTATCTAATTATGTATCATAATTAGATTTAACGACAAAATTGCTTAGTTTTAAAACTGGTTCAACTTTGAGTGCTAACTTCATAGCGATAATGCAAGCATTTTTTAATTATGTGTCGAGCTTTGAAATATTTTGACAGAGGACTGAGGAATGTATTACCATTCTTAAATTGGTTTAAAAAATGAAAACTATTGAATTTATTCAAAACTTTAGATTTTTACTTAAAACAGAGTATCCTTTTTATTGATTTTTTTTTTCACTAATAGAAACGTTACAAAAGAAAACAATTCCGTGTGCGTTTCGTGACTTTCGCTTTATTCGCATCTATTCGTCTCGCTTTCGTGTCACACCACCTACATGGAGCCCATATGGAGGCATTAACTGTCGCGATAACATAAAATTTAACAATCTTCAAGCACCATTTACGTCCAATCCTATCCGCGCTTAACACCGTTGCTAATGGCATGCGCGGCTATGATGTGGAAAGGCTTCCACAGATGGTATGCCGTCACAAAAATGGAGCTTTGCTTCGAGCATTACCATTCGATGGAGCCCAATTCTCATACTTTTCAAATTTGCAATTGCCATAACATACACCAAATTGAAGCGTTTTACATCAAATCAGGACGTGGCACGAACAGCGGAAAGGCGATCTGCCCAAGGCAAGCCCGGTCGGGCGAGGCGAGAAAACACATTAAATCTGAAAAATGGAATATTTAACACCTTCGGGCGTTCAGGTGGAAACAGTTTCCACGGTTTCCACGAAATACCTACCAGCGCCCGGTGATTTCTGTTCGCGCAGTTAAATTCGTCCAAAATCACAACTAAACAGAGCGAACGTAATTATCATTAATCTTTTCGGCCCTCGCGGCATCTTCGCGCGAGGGCCGACGGTTTACGAGCGTTTTTTGGGTGAAAATTTTCCCTGGGCCAGATTAAAACATCTCACCTCCGCCATATTTACAATCCACTAATTCATGAAGGGAGAGGTGTGCTATTGCTTCAAAGTTTCTACCCATAAAGATTTACGGCACTGAAGCAATAGCGGCAGTAACACCATGCAACAAGCCGGCCCGGCCAAACTACCGGCTCACTGTACGCGATGTGCATAAATACGATTATGGGCGGATAAGAGCTCGGAAAAATGAATGATTAATGACTCCATCATCCCGCAGACAGACACGTCAACTCGAGATGAACCCCATTAAAGCCCGTTTCCGGCCCCGTGGGCTTGGGAACACCCTTGTTGTTGCCTTAAAAATCGAATTAAGACGATATTTATTTCCATCCCAACACGCAGAATCGGGCAGAGTTGAGAGCGATGAGTTGGGAAGTAAATATTACACATTACCTAAATGATGTACTAAAAACGAAGGGCGTCTTTATGGCACTGAACACTCAGATCCTTCCCTTTTTTGTTTTTACATCCAAACGCACATCACGGCATCATGTGCACCACGATAAAACGAAGCTAGTACAAAAACAGGAATTTAAATACCATTCGTACGCGTTAACGTGGAGAATGGTTGCGCCGGAAATGATTGCAACCGCACGCATTCGAACCGAACCTTCCAGCTTTCTGAAGTGATCCGCATCATCCGCATCATCTGCCACCGTCAGGAGCGGTGCGAAAACCCCAAACAGAACACTGGGCCCCATTGTCCGGCGCGGTATGGAATATTTGGGAGTGAAAAACCCATTATGCACCGGTGCCTATAGCAATAGCTGATGGATTTTCCCGCCAGCCGAGTGTTTGGCCACTCTGGACGGGCTACTGAGCCGCAGATGGGAGAAATTCACCGTCCAGCAGCTGGGCCCAATTTTAATATCCCTTTTGCCTGAATCTCCCCAAACCGACCAACCCGGGGCCGAGAAGTTGAACATCCGCCAACACCGCCAAACAGTATCTTCCCGGTGGTGTAATTTGAGCTGCTCCGGCTACCATCCGGCTTGAAGCGTGCTCTTTCGGCGTTACAATAAATTCTGCACAACATATTTTATAAATTTCCAACAAGCAGTGAAATTGTCTGCACTTAAGCGGCTACCGTTGCTGAGCGCTAGCTCTTCTTTTTTCTTTGGGAAGGCCACACGGACAAGCTCGTGTGTGTCCGGCAAAAAAAGGAAAAAGGCATCGTAGCTACCTTTTCGCTTTGCATCACATAATGAATTGCAGGTGCTTTTTTGTTCTAGACAGGATTTAGTGTACAAGAATTAAAAAAAAAACACACACACAACAAGCCCGATTAGTCGCGTCGCGTTAAAGCGAAGCATTTTCGGGCATTTGCATAACATTATGAGATAATATTTGCATAGAAATTACCAACTGATGCAGTTTCGCCCAACATCGTTTCGTATTTCAGTTTTTACGAAATTAAAGATGCATTATTTTGCCCATAGGTATTACAGTTTAATTATACAAACTGATTTATGTAAGTAATTATAGATTACATTCAATCTATTTAACACTTGAAGTGTATTTAGAAGGTACTACAACCTTTTGCTTGCCTTTCTACTTATCTTAAAAAGGTAGTAGTTACAACTACTTTTAGAACACATTCAGCTGATCCCATCAAATACACAGATAAAATTTTTTGTCGAGCTTATATCACTAGAAATTACAGCAAATAAACCCATTCGATAAGACTTTCCTCCTTTGATACTGTTCTTATGTGGCGCCCTCTACCGGAATTGCACGGTATTGCTTTGACAGCTACGAATGCTCAAATTTGACAGTGACATTTTAAATTGACAGTATTGCTAGAAGTACCAAACGAGTGATAACCTAACACTGTGTTCACACGAGGGATATATGACAATACGCAGCGAACTTTAGTACATTTTTTTTATATGGATTTCGTGTGCCCCCTTGTTCTCCTCGTGTGAACACCAAAATTCGTCAAGTACGCGTATTTGACGTTGGTTTGAGAAGCAATTCAAATGGAATGTAAACAACATTATCAATTTTTCATTACCGTTCAATTGTATCAATAAAAAGTTCATTTAAATACAACACCTGTTCATGAAACGTTAACGACATTATGTAATTTTGGTTAATAATGCTCCAGCGANGTCATTGGCTTGCAGATATCGTGGAAGGAGCAGCAGACGAAGCGATCCGTGGATTCCTCCGAATGACGGAACATGATTTTGAGTGGTTGTTTTGCAAAATAACGCCTGCAATTCAGAGGCTACAATCGAAAATACGATGTTTATTTACCTTTCCGATGCCAACAACGGTTTCTGCTGTCAAAGTACGCTGCGTACTGTCAAAGTACGCTGCGCCAGACGAATCTTGTACTAAAGTTCGCTGCGTATTGTCATATATCCCTCGTCTGAACACAGTGTAAGAGATAGATCTCTTTTCAAAATCATATGCACTTGTTATATGCACCCGACAGATACTAAAGAAGAATGTTTTATCACGACATTCATAAATGGAATAAATGATAACTGAAACTCGTGGCGAAACCTGTCATCCAAAGGAAATTTTAAATATGACACATAACATATTTTTCATTGTTCAAAATTTCATACTTTTATGCTACGGTTTAATGTCACAATGTATCTAATTTCTCGCAAAATACACCCGAAATAAAACCATTCTCACGCTTTTGAACACGCATTTAATGGAGCAAAGGATCACTTTTACTTTCCTCATGCACACACAAACAATACTAATCGACAATGACAACCGTTAACACTGTTCAAATAATCGTACACGCTCATATGCGTACATTTCGTGCAGTTTACAAGCAAACAAAACGAGGCGTGACGGTAAACGATGTGGAAACATCGTTAAACATACCAAAAAATATATATACAACGAAACACGCCGGCAGAAAAGCAACAGATTTCGTGCGCGCTAAACACCATCACTCACCAACTACTTCACGCTATTACATCGTTCCAGAATTGGTACACAGTACAGTTCTGATTACTATTTCCTTCGCCACGTCACCACGCGCCAGGGTATTGGGCGGGTGTTTCGCTTCGCCATTACCATGCAAAATTGAACACGTGAAACAGGCTTCCTCTACACACTGCGCTGCATTAGGCTGCGGTTCTCACCGTCACAAAACCCCAGCTCTGTCCATCGCATAACCGTTGGGTGGAGATCCATCGCGCGGAGACGGTGCAACGGTTGGCCAACTATTATTATCTTATTTCACGCACCACTGACCAGACGAGTCCACCAGACTACACAATTATGGGCCTTGATTTTCTGGCCAGCTGGCATTGGTCAGTTTGGAACGTTTTGGCGGCTGGTAGTACAATATTACAATGAAATACACACGCACACAGCCAAAGCACTTTGCTATTCCCCCGAAGAAAAAAAAACACAAAAATTAAATCCCTTCCATACGACACGTGTTAGTACCAGGTACAACAATAACACAGCGCGACCAGTACTGGAACCTCCACCTGGAATGGGGCAGTTTGTACAGATTGAGATAATTAACCGGTAGATGGATGATTTACCACACTCAATCCACACCAGCAGGCGTGTCTCGTGCACTCTATTAAACTGCCAGTTAGCCAATCCGGAGACTAAGATTCATTACGCTCGCATTACCTGAGGTATTTGAGGTTATGAAACAAAAAAATAGGAACGCTCCACGACACGCAACGTCACCACAAGGCGGGCTCGTTGGGAAAGTAATCTGTTTGTATCCGTGTGTATGTGTGTGTGTGTCGAACATTGCCAACACATGCTGCCACAGAAGATGATAAAGATATCCCCCTTGTGCTTGCTGTTTTGCTGATGTTGCTCCATATAGACAGTGGTGACTTTTACTAACACCTTTAGTAACCAGTCCATTCATTTAACATTGTTCCACGCGTTGTCATCTAATTCGGATATAGTGTCGGGCCCGGGAAGCAGAAGAAAAAATGGTGCAACATTTTCCCTAAGCCAAATTTACATAATCCACCCATATGTAAGTGGCGCTGATGTTCATTAAAATCACTTTCGGTGGGAATCGTTTTTTTTTTTTGTGTTGGCCACATACTTTATTGGAAGGAGCATACACACTCTCACACGGACACAACAAAGCGCACGCGAACAGGATACGTTGTATTCGTCCAGACGAAAAAGTTTATCGCAAGATAGATCCTATTTGTAGACGACTCCATCCGGAACTTCCGGCGTTGTCCTACACACATACACACGACACCCGTCGGAACAAAGACACCAAAACTCCGCTCTGGGGATGGGTATAATTGACGAAAAATGGTAATCAGCCAAGGTTCCCAGACAATAAACGAGACTAAAGCTTCCGGGGTGTGGGACGTTGACTGTTCGTGTGTTGTCTAACTCTTTCCCCTGGTTAGACGACACCGCACCAGGAAAGCGATGGGTTGTATTTAAATGAGATTATTATTAATTTCAGTAAGCCATTTTTAACTGCTTAAGGAAAAAGTGAGGTGAAATTAGTCCCTTATTTGTTGCGATGCAAGGCACCCACCCAGCCCTAGTGGCAGGAGGAGTTTAACAAAATGGAAGATGATCGTATTTTTAGACGCATGAACAGCTGCCTGCAATGTTACATTGTTTGAGGTTCTCTAGTACAGCTTATATAAAACTTTTAATACAGTGCTTTCTGCATATTAGTAAACAGATGACATTTTGTTCTCTAGACGACATTTATTTCGTTTTAGTTGTGTATTTGTTCATCAATAATAAATAACGTACGCTGTCCCGCAAGTACACAACTTATTTGCAAGCCCAGACTCCAGATTGGTTGACCGTGGATGAGGTTGAGGTCGGATATACGACGATACTCATCTCATCTAAAGCTGGTGGATGATGCAACCGGGCAGAATGCGCCAACTTTTTCCACCACATACTATCACAGCCTACATCAAAGCCATAATCAAGTCATAAAAAGTGGATGATAACGTCACAGGGACGCTTTTGTTCGTTGGGGATAACATTTTCCTCCCTTCCACATGGATGGTACACCATGTTAGTGCCATCCCATCATCTTGTATCGTTCCGTGTGTGTGTTTATTTTTTCTGTGCCCTGTATCTTTTTTTGTTGGTTGAGTTTGCTTCATTCAAACCGGACGTAGGCTCGAATGTCCCATTTGACGACGGAAACGGGTAACCGTGCACGGTCCCATGCAGGAAAGTTGGCCCGGAAAGTTCAACGCTCGTTTGCTGCTTGTTGGATTTCAATCCTCCACATCAACGGGCACTCTTATCTTTCCCGGTGGATCGCAAAAGGTACCACCAGCACCACCAAACCCTAGGTTGGGGGATGGAACTTATTTTTAGATCCTTTCACGTTACATTTAACTCAGACCACCAAACGCCATGTTTGACCTCAAAAAAATCATCGCTTTGCTGGGTCTCTAATGGCAACAATTTCGCCAAACCATTTCTCTGCTCATAATGTGGCCGGTACCATGCCACGGGCTCGGCTCGGAGGCATTAAACCAAATCCCGAACACAACCTTACCAGCAGCGAAAGCCGCATCCATTTTCACGGCTTGTCAATTTTTCGCCGACCTGTCAACTCGACGTGTCAGAGCCAGATGGAGCGGAACTGTCTTGAAACAGTGACGTCATCTTTATCCTAACAAGCTGCTATTGCTACATGCTGCTAGAGTGTTCTCGCGGAAGTGTTCTATTCAAACATCAAGCTACATTGATATTTACTTTAATTCGTTGCTCAACTAAAGCTTCTTACGGAGAACCAATCATGTACTTTAAACAGCAGAAGTTTCTACTTCCTCACGCTATTCGATCGATCCAAGCTTAACGAAGCAGAACTGGAACACAACATCCCTGCCCATCTTTTAAACTTGAAAACTGGTGGAATGAGTTAAAACAAAAAATTAACATCACCAGTCAATCTACCGAATGTTCAGTAACTCCACCGTCCATGCTACGGTAATGAACGTACAGGGAAATTCGAGTAGCGACCTCCGATGGGCTGGACATTTTGATAGAACGCTTTCAGAATCAAATTCCCAACTTTACTCCAAATTTCTGGAACATTGAGTGCCCTGCGGCCATTGACAGCGTTGCTTGCTGATGGTTTTCAGCAATGTCGTTCCCTTGGCTACATGATGATGGCGCTTTCATCACCAGGCACATATAATCCTTTGTCAGACTTTACATGGACGTCAGTAAGCTGCACATCGTGCACTGTGCGTTCCCCAGGTTTCTACACTGTCGGTGTAATGTGATTTAGCGCTGATTTAGTTTACACTCCGGGTTAATGTGTAGCATCACTCAGTATAAGCTACTCATAACTTAAACCCCATCAACGAATCGCTGCTTCATGCGATTTCTATATCTATTTTGAATATTAGGTTAAACTTCTCGTTTTCAAATAACGCTACCCTTGCAAACATTCACAATCATCAAATCCGAAATTCCAGCGAAGGGGGAAAAAACAGAGACTAAATATTGGAAGCTGTACTGCCTCCGGGGTTGAAAACAAAAACCTTGCTACCAATCCGTACCATACAACTCCATCAAAGATGGCTATTGATACAAACAAACGGCGCATAACTGAAGAAAAAAATATGCTTCATTTCCTCAGACTTTCTGCAAACTCCAACTTCGCAATTACAAAGATTAACGATGTCACGACGGGAACCGGTACAGATGCTTTCCTTTGCTCCAAAGAGTTACTACATACCGACCGGAATTATCTCTGCATCTCTCCGGCAAACGAAAGGAATCTTTTCAAAAACTTTTTCCTTTTGCTGTCTATCTTTGATCCTTTCTCTTATTTTATTTCCCGTTCCATCACTCGAAGTCCATTGACTGATTCGGCTCCATTTTGGAAGACACAGGAATAAGACGGTAGAAGAAAAGGTCATGTACAACGAACGCTTTGGAAGGACTTTTAGACAATACATAAACAATTCGTTCCTTTCATTCTGCTAGAAGCGTTTCATTCTTTGTGTTATTATAAAATGAGGATAAATTAAAAGATACATAATAGCAGGGGTTTATCTAACTGAACATTTTTCTACGGTTTTACTAAAATTATTTCTAATTTCCCGATATTGTCATTCGTGTGAGTATCAAAATTTTTTCCATCTCCCTAGTACAATATACTTTTATTATTTCTAAACAAAGCTCAACATACCATATCGTTACTTACGGACACAAGTCAAGCGTGCTGACCGCACTCCCTTAAGGGAAAATACAGAACCATAAATCATATTTTCCCATAAGCTAATTGTACGCTAGTACTGCTGTTGAAAACTCCACTTGACATAGGTTGAACAGGCCTTGAAACTGGGCTGCCGGAACAGTTCAGTTCCTGCCTTCGTTGCGTGAAGTGTTATCAAAACGATGAAAAGCGGTTAAATAAACAAATAAACAACCAACCCGGATAAACTTTCATCCTTCGAGCTCCATCGGTTCCGAATAGGGGTGATTAGAACACTCGGGCAGCAACTGGTGTTTGAGGAACTGAGGAGTGGATTCGCATTGGACAGGCTGATAAGGCTGGAATTTCACTAAAGGACGGTTCATTCGAACAGGAATTCCGCATGCCGAAATCGAATTGCCTGATTTATTGATTTGTAATGCACTTCACATGTCCGTCTGTGGCTGCTGGATGCAAATCCCTACCACGGATAGCATTTAGCATATAAAGCATCTTTTTCCTTCGCTTCATATCCCTTGCCTTCAGAATCCGGCAGGAATTCTAATTTTGTTCCCAACCCACTTCACTCTCACTTTCTCCCTCGCTTTCTCTACCTCTTTTTAGCTTTTTCATCTCGTTACACACCAAAATGGCGTCCCCAGAGTTGCTTCAAAGCATTTCCGCTCGTGCCGATATCACTTTACTCGATGGCGAGAATTTCCAACCGGACGGTTTTCGTTGTCCTGGAAACGGTTCGAGCAGCCTCCTCGATGCCCGGAACGCAGAAATCGATGAAAAGGGATCCATTCTTCATACACTCCCCAGAGCTGATGAACAATTCGAACCTTCGACGGGAGGATGCGCCAGCACACAGGAAAAGTTAATGATACTAAGTGATGTTTTATGCTTCAATTTTTGGGGTACAGAAGCTTGAAGTGCCGATGAACCTTTTAATCATTAAATCACGAAAATGTTGATAGCCAACAGGGGCATAATTGGACCGAGCGTACTGTTCAGACGGACCGAGACAATGCGCTCGATTGGGACGTTCTGAAGAGTGCAATGTACATGCGCATTTTTGACAGCAATTAGTGAAACAAGTAAATAATGACGGAATTCTAGTAAGGATGAGTTCCTACGAATGAGCGCAAAGCAGAACAGAAACATTCGATCTTTTATTTCTTTTATATTCTTATTGTTCTTTTTTGTTATTTTTCTTTCTTTATCTTTCGTTTTCGTTCTTTTTTGTTTTTGTTCATTTTTTTCGTTCCTTTTCTATTCTTTTCTTTCTTTTTTACTATTTCATCTTGTTCTTTTTTAGATTTACTTAAGCTTTTTCCTTTACTTTTTTGTCCTTTTTGGGACTGTTTTACTTTTACTTTATGAGAAATAACACATAATACGAGAAATAACAAATTGTGTGAATCCTTTCGCTTTCCTTAAAGTTTTTGAATTGAACTATTTTGCTTCCGTTTGAGGAACGTTCATTCAAGCGGGTTCTTATTGTATAGAAATGAAACAAAAATTATATTTATTTTTTAAATCAACTTTCACCAACACAACTTTGAAATTGAAAAAAACAAACAGCAAACAAACCTATTCGCCAGACACATCCATCACTCAAAAAGATAAAGTACTGCATATTCTATGCCAAACCTCGCTTTAATACTTTTACCCTTCATCCATCTCTGCTTTAATGCCGTAAACGTAAAACAAAACATAATACCTCTTATGTGCATTAAACATCTTCTCCTCGGGACGGTCGCTATTTTTTGCACTCTCCTATCCTCCTAACACCTTCAAACGTCAGATGAAAAATAGCAGTTGCCTTTCTCCCCACGACAGAACAAAAACACATGAAAGTAAATGTGGCCTTCGAATGACATGTCACCACTCCTGTGTGTTGTGCAGAAGAAGAAAAAAAACAGTGATATCCCCATCGCCACGAGGCTGAAGAACCCTTTTCTTTATACATTCAGCCTTCAGCCCACGTATGTGCCAAAGGTCGAAATCAAGAGGCTGTCGTACGGGTTTCGCTCCGTTTGCCATAAGCCACAAAAACCACTTAAAACCCATAAGGAACCAGCTTACCTTTGGCAGCTGGCCGTGATGGTATGGCGAATTGTGCGCAGTCGGGTCGACCCTCCCGACCACAGCTACTCGCTCAAAACGTCTCAAACTCTTTCTCTTTTTTGCACGCACATGCACACCCTTGAGCGCATTTTAACATTTCGTCCCGATTACGCTACGAATCTTTATGCATTTTGCAGAAAATTAACAGGAAACATTACCGGCACTTTAGTGCACCGGGTGGTAAATGTTTATATGCTTGACAACCCCTGCAGTGGCCAAGAGAAATTGTGTTTTGCGCCTTCTTCTTTTCCATTTCGTTATGTAGGAAAGTTTAAACTGCAGGAAACATAAATACAACATAAGCTTGAATTAAGATTCGCCAAAAACCTTCTGCGGGATATAATTGCGGACTTGTTTCGTAAAAATTAAACAAAGCGTAAAGTTTCCGATATAAAAAAAAACAAAATTCACAAAGGAAAAATTAGAAACTTTCCGTCATAGCATTTGCTCACCCTCGCAATCAACTCCATGCACCCACCACCACCTGCTTTTACGTTTGTTTATCCTTCGTACGTCCATTCCCTCCCAAATTGGGAATTCTTTTTTCCTTGTTTGTGTCGCCTTTTTTTTGTCTCTCCGTTTTGGGACACACGTAACAAAATGATAAAGGAATGAAAGGTACCAAAGCAACCCCGAGAGCCAACTTTAATTATTTTTCATAATTTTTCATTCCATCGAGTGCACTGGGTGGCTGTGGCATGACGATATGAAGAGAGTTTGCGATTATCTTCCCATCCTTCCCTCGGTCTCTACAAACATGGGAATACACGACTCCAAAACAAAAAACATAAAATAGAAACTTTTTCGGTCGTCCTTAGGAGGATTTTTTTATATTTCGCCATTTTCACCACGCCAAGGGAAACATTAGGAAGGAAATAGAAAAACCTGGAGGGCGAAAGAAAGAATATTCAATTTACATTGTGTGTGTGTGTGCATGTTGCCAGTGCTTCTCATCAACTTTCATCGGCTTACGTTTTCGGTTTCAATAATCATAGAAATAAATGTTTGTCTAGTGGCTAGCGGCGAGCCGACACCGGATGATGATGTTGGATGAGATTGAAAAACAGCCACGATTATCGGATAAAACGATCGTACTTATCGATTATACTGGGACCTTGTGTGTGTGTGTGTTTGTGTGTGTATGTATGTGTGATGTATCAACAACCACAAACACAGGAAAGATTTTAATGTATCAATTAACTTTTACGGCAAAACTCTGCGCCGAGTTTGCAACGTGCCGGTGTTTACGAACACAGGAAACTGAACGTGCAAAGCGAACGAATCTACTGCAAACATGAAAAGTTCCAGCGCAAAAGATGTTTTCGGTCGATTACGATGGCTGCTGCTGCTGCTGCAACAACTGTGTTGCAATGGCAAAACACTTTAACTTTGCTATCAATTTGCAGCATGAAGTGTTAACAAAGAAAGCAAATGGTGGCGCCAAACACTCGAGCAGGGCAGAGAGGCAAACTTTGGTTTCGAGCACAGCAAAAGGCTAACAGCTGCAGCGAAAAAGCTGCGTTTTCACATTAGAAAACGTTGTTATTGTAAGATCTAAATGCTTTTTTGTTCTATTTATTCTGCAGGGTTTGTGGTTGTATCATTTGCAGTTAAAAGCTGCCACGCATACAGCTGTTTTGTAAACAATTGTTTCATTTAAGCAGCCTAGAACACTTAACAGAAAAGGAATTGTAATCGGAGTAATGCTTGGATTTCAGGTTCGTCGCTTACTTCTTAATGGCAATTTATTAACGATTAAACTATCGTAACAAACTGTCTAAGAATCAAATTTTAGCTCAATCTTGATTGTTTGATTTGGTTGACCTTGCTTAATTTAATAACTTTCATAAAAATGAGCTTATAGAATTTTCAATAGGGAACCAGGAATAAATTTCTATATAAATTAAAGCGATTGTTCCAGCAAAGTTCATTTTGTACATAAATGACAGCAAGAAAAACAATTTGACATTTCACTCGATAATGAATAAAAATGAATACAAATGAACACCGATGACTATCGCCTAGCACTTTACCGAGACGGATAAACGTAAACAGAGCTTTAAAATAGTCTATTTTTTTAAATGTACTTGATAGTTCGTTGGTGTTGACTAAAAATTAAGTATCGAAACCCACCTAACATAATATTAAAATTAGAAAAAAAATTCAATTTATTTCAATTTAATTCAGTTCAAAAACTTTATCATTGATTAAAAATAAATTGTAAAAAAATACTAAACAAGCCTGGGATATTTCTTGTTTACTTAGTAAACTTGTATGGACATATTTAATTAAACGAAATTCTTAAAAGTTACGTTTTCACTAACATCGCAAAAGTCCAATTCCTTGGAGCCAAATAAAAATCGAACATATCTCGTCGATAAACTCACAAATAGTGGTCATTTTTAATGGCAGTTATCAAAAAGTCGTAAATGTTCAACCCTTGCTATACGGAAAATGGTCCCAAACGGTTCCAGCAACGGTGAGCAAACGCACTGCCCGGAAAGCTGGCGGCTATTGGCATTGGCCAGGAAAACAAAGCGGAACTGGTGATTGCTTTTGTTCAATAGTACCCTGCGGAATTTCCACTGATTTTTTCCACAAGCAGGGTGGCAGTTTATCTCCATCCAGCAAAGAAGGGGACACAGTTGCACCAGCCTAAAGGTGTAAATCATCACCAGTTTCTGTACAGCCGATGGACAAACAGCTGTAACCCCTGCACCTTTTTCAACAAGNATGAATACAAATGAACACCGATTACTATCGCCTAGCACTTTACCGAGACGGATAAACGTAAACAAAGCTTTAAAATAGTCTTTTTTTTTAAATGTACTTGATAGTTCGTTGGTGTTGACTAAAAATTAAGTATCGAAACCCACCTAACATAATATTAAAATTAGAAAAATAATTCAATTTATTTCAATTTAATTCAATTTAAAAACTTTATCATTAATTAAAAATAAATTGTAAAAAATACCGAACAGGCCTGGGATATTTCTTGTTTTCTTGGTAAAATTGTATGGACATATTTAATTAAACGAAATTCTTAAAAGTTACGTTTTCACTAACATCGCAAAAGTCCAATTCCTTGGAGCCAAATAAAAATCGAACATATCTCGTCGATAAACTCACAAATAGTGGTCATTTTTAATGGCAGTTATCAAAAAGTCGTAAATGTTCAACCCTTGCTATACGGAAAATGGTCCCAAACGGTTCCAGCAACGGTGAGCAAACGCACTGCCCGGAAAGCTGGCGGCTATTGGCATTGGCCAGGAAAACAAAGCGGAACTGGTGATTGCTTTTGTTCAATAGTACCCTGCGGAATTTCCACTGATTTTTTCCACAAGCAGGGTGGCAGTTTATCTCCATCCAGCAAAGAAGGGGACACAGTTGCACCAGCCTAAAGGTGTAAATCATCACCAGTTTCTGTACAGCCGATGGACAAACAGCTGTAACCCCTGCACCTTTTTCAACAAGCAAACAATTAATTGAGGAAATTGAATGTGGTTTTGAGGGTATGAAATATAAGAGACCGCATCGAATCGGAAATGCATATGCACACACACACGCGAACATGCTCTTCAATTTGATAGGAATAAATGTTAAAAGCCCACAGTCGGTCGGCACTAAAGCAGAGGGAAAAGCCGACTAGTCAATTTATTGTACCGCCTCCATATGACCGGCTATTATCCGGTACGGGCTGGCTATACCAACCGGCAAGCCTCGTACGTATTATGACGTTAGCCATAATTTGCGTCGCACCAACTGGTCGAAAACATAATCCACTAAATTAAAATAGCGGATTATAGTTAATTTTTACGATAACGTGCGCGCGTCATATTCGCACCCGAGCGGTGTTTCCCACCCATGCCCGTGCATGGGTTGGTTGCGTTTTATCGCGTGTCGAAACATGAATGAACGGTGGAGGCGGAGAAATTCATTTTAAATCAAGCACCTACCCGTAACCAATACAAGGGTGAAGCGTGTTATAGTCGGCGCAATTAATTACGCGTTTTGACTAGTTATGGACCGTGTTTCGGGCAGCGTGAATGTGTGTGTGTGTTTTTTTTTGTTCAACTTTAACAAACAAGATGAAAGGAAAACATTTCCGTGGCGTGATTGCAAGGACATATTTTGTCACGAACTTTTATTTGCCAGCACACACACACACACGTGTGGGGCTGCGTGCTGGGAAGGGAACTACAAATATTAACTTTCTATCATCATGGTGACTCCCCGTAGGCGAAGCTTCTGGGCCACTTCCGGCCCTAAGCCTCCGGCACCACTTGGCGAAAGTTAATGCGTTCAGCTCGCCTGGAGGCCATCAATCAATTTTGGCCTAAGGAAAATATTCTTTCCACCTTCACAGCCCCAACCCAAACCTTTACTAATGCGCACACACAACACTTCGCCAGCACAGCGGGATCGTCGTCATCTGTTGATGACAGGAAATACTAGTCGCATTGGCTACGCGGTGTAACGTGTGGCAGAGAAAAAGAACTAACTTTCATACGCTATTTCCTTTTGTGTCCTTTTCATCTTTTGCCGAGTAGCTGACTCGCGTGACGAGCGTATGTTTGCACCGGTGCTTACCGAAAACAAAACAAAAAAAAACGCAAGTGCGAACGATAAATCGAGGGTAAATGCAGCGCAAATAGAGCGCCATCCTTGGTGTTCCGCTGCTTGGGCAGGCAATGAACCAGCTGCTCCAACGTTTCATCCATAACAGCATGCTGGAATAGATAATAAAGTAGATTCCGGGGAAAAATTTCATCCCCATCTTCATCTTGTACGCTCGTTGTGTTACGGTCCGTTGCGATGTACGTACAACGCTATGGAAATATGATGTTTGGATGAATAAATAAATAGCAAGAAAATTACAAATCTCTTTGCGATTATGTACCCAATGCCCGCAATACATCCAGCCATTGACTTTGCATCCACCATTTCCGCTTTTCGCAATCAAAGATCGATTGATTGGAAAGTGAGTGGAAAGCGCTGCGAAGCGAAATTGAAATCCGATCAATACTCGTACCGTTCCGTTTTGCGCAAGAGAATCGAAGCCGATAAGCCGTGAAATGTGAAGACAAGAAGCTGTGCCATACCATTTTTTGTTTCTTCACTGGTGGATACAACGGCTTATTAATCTCATCGCTACTTTGTTTGCCGACCGTCATATAGGCTTTGTTTGATTTGACGCGGAACAAATTTCGTTGACCGTGCTTGGCGGCGGTCCCTTGCCAAATGATTGTGATGAATTATGATGGATGACCTTTCGCTTTTCCATTGTTTTCATTGCTAAAGGGGATAATATTTAGCGGGCTGCTAGGGTGAGAATAGTAAATAACACATCTAGAGGTTTTAAGAGTATATAAATAAACGTGAAATGATCATAAAGCAGTGACCTTATCATCTCCAATAGTGATTATTGATTGATAACACTAAACACTAAAATATGCCGAAACTATGCTTCCGTACTATTCACGGTTTTTAAGATTCTATGCTTAATTATAGCATTTAATGACAAGTATTCACTAGCGGCTTCTGCAGTTATTTCCGGTATAGTTCTTGTTGTGCCACCATTCGCCTATAGGCAAGTAATTGATTTATTTTTTGTTTCGTTTTTTGTTTATTTTCCCTCAATGAAGCACTAACGAAATTAAAACATAGAGCTAACAGTGGTCGGCAAGCAACTATAAAGATTTTTTGTAGTTTTTCGTGTCGTTCTTGTAGCGTTATTCTAGTTATGCACTCAAACAAACCTTTATATTAAACCACAATACCTGACTTTAAATGTCAGTAAAAATAAATAAATATTTTCTAATATTGCCAGGCCGTTCTAAACTATTAAACAGTATGGATAACGAAATAGCATTAAAACAATTTTTAACATCGCTAAACTCTTTTTTTAAGTTGTTCCTTAAGTATTTGCACCAGGAAAATGCTTAAAATTCTACCGTAAATGTTTGGTAATTAATATTTTTTTTTTCAACGATTTTTGAATTTCTTCAAGAATTCTAGTAAAAATAGTCTAAAGTCAAAAAAATCACACATTCTTATATCAACTGCAATTTGTTATTCCTCTGTCTACATGGTCTAAACTATATTACATCGCTCTGTATAAATTATAATTATTTATGAAGTTTCTTAACATGTTTTTGTTGAGTTTGACCACCACTGACATTTTTTAAGCAGTTGTTCCAGCCGTTTCTTAAAACAATCTGGAAAGGCAATCAATATGGGTCGAATAATGCAACACACACATAATTTAGACTTACAATTGATTCATCCCCTAAGCACATCTTCCAACCGTAATGAAACTCGTAGCTGGTCATTTCATTAAGCCGATGAAGATTACTTATGTTCATCATTTTACGCTCTTTTATTTGTTTTGCGTCATCGTCTTTAGAAAAAAAGCAACTACGTCCCACCATAATGGTTTTGTTTCCTTTCCTGAAAAAAAAGCTACAAAAACATTGTTAAGACGCAACCTCCCACCCAAAAGGCCACCCAAGGCTGCGCCATTATTTTGCCTCCTTAAGTGGGTTGCACCAACGAGACGCACCTGTTAAAATATTTCTCCCGCGGGATACTGGCGAATGGAGCCTCCCGCTGGGAAAGTTGCCCATTACCGTAACTCATTAAAACATTTAACGCCATAAACAGAGACGTCATTGTCAAAGTTTTCAGCTGTGCCCAGCTCGAACACTTACCACCAACACGCCCCAACATCCCAACGATCCCGCGTCTTAAAAGTCGGCACAACATCGCAACGCTAATACGACGCACAACATTATGAGCCAATAATTATGATTAAAATTAATATTTAAACAGACATTAGCTCACGAAAGTACATCGGTGAGGTAATAATAGGCCATGTTTCGCTTTCGTCGTTTTGCGCTCAAAACACTCGGAAAGGATTGCATCGGTGACATCAACCGGTGACGCTCGGGCCACAGGCCTTCAACGTAATGGCATTAGGGCGTTAAGCCTAGGCAAAACACAGTGTAATTAGATCGCGAACGTTTCAACGGGCAGCAGCAACATATCGGGCGGGGGCATTATGGGTTTTTGCACCGTACCGTACCGGACCCAAGCATTGGCCTGCTATGCGCCAGGCACATTGTCAACGACGGCCAGCGGCGACATCTTTACACCCATATTTCGACGCTTCCGATGGCCCACGGGCGTACGTCGCCTGGCGCGGTTTAATTCAATTACAAACCATTCAGCCGGAATGGGGCAGAGACATTTTAAGGTTTCTAATGCCCTGCCAACTAACCATTCCCATCGGTGCGGTGCCAACAGCACCAAGGAACCATGCGTTTTCGCCCGAATCTTGTTGCTAGAAAGAACTAACGCGAAGAAGGTGTAGCAATACGGCACAATGGTTTGTGCACGCTATGCGGAGACAACATTTACGATGGCCCTCCCGAGACTCCGCTCGCCATCGTTAAGTGTTCGAGCATTATCCGAATGTCAGGTTTTTATTGTTACTGAATGAAGACGGAAGCATGCGCTTTCGCTTCCGTCGATAGGTCGAATCCTTTCTCTGGTTTTATAATAAACAAAAAAAAAATCTTCGCCTTCGTTAAACGCCTTGATTGCGGCCTCGCATCCGCAGCTCAATATCGGCCGCGTTCCATTCCGACTTTCCGCATCCATTTTGTCGCATTTTTATTTACCATTCTGCACGAAAAAGGGCCACGCTTTACACCAAATCGTGCGAGGGGAAAGAAATATTATTTATGGCTAGCTTTATTTGTCTAGCCGCTCGGAACGATCCTCGTTTGACAACCCCTGCATCCACAGCGAGCAAGTGCCACTTTTACTAATAGACGTAGCGAGAATAGCGATTCTTTGGTGGCAGAAATCATCATTCCCATCCAATCACACTCACAGCGCATCCCGCACGGGACACGCGCCGTGGTGGAAAACCCGGTTCTCCAGTACGTAATCCCGGGCACAATTTCGCATAATAGTTTTATGCTCCAGCCTCCAAAATACCAGCAATCGTCATATCCCGGGATAAAACGTCCACTTTTTTTTCCTTCACTCCCGGTATTTCCTTCCTGGATCGGTACACGAGGGAGATGCAATAATCTTACACATTTTGTGCTTTTACCACGCTCCAGACGCCGTGTGCCCAGGCGAGGTGGATCATTCAATTCCATGTGGCATGTGTTTGGGTATGCACATTACGAGCCCAGCCCAGCCGATAGTACCGCCGAGTGTTCGCCCGTGTTGAATTTTGTTTCCAGAAACGGTCACGCTGCCCATTTACGAGTATCAATCCATTTTCCCAAGGCGTTTTTTCCCCCTTTGCTTTTTCATCGCCCTGGAAAGCAAAGCAACGTTTCCGCACCATCCTCGTGGCACGTGCACGAAGCGCGTGTTTGTGTACGGATGAAGATGAGAGTGAATCTTTGCTTTCCGTCCGACGGTCTTCCCTGCTCGGTTTTGTAAGAAATTGCCTGCATGTGTCGCACATTAGTGAGGTCCATTTGATTATCTTCTATTTAGATAATTGCATTCATTTGTCTGGATTATTGTGCTAAACTACTGGCGCTGCTGTCAGCTGCATCTTAACGAAAATGAGCTCGTAACCTTCTGCTGACGGCTGTACAAATGCAGCTTAAATGTACCTTTTTCTGCACCACCGGGCGGGCATGGTTCGGTGGCTTAGTGGTAGCGGTGCAGGTCTTCGACAGGAAAGGACAGGTACAAAAATCCCATTCGCACCATTCTTCCTGTCATAGGTGATAATAGATCCAAACAAAGAATACAAGAGAAATTTCCCATCTTCTACCAAGATTTAACAGAATAAAAGATGGCTTCAGAGACATGATTTCCTGGAATTCCAGAATTGTTAACAACTGGGGACCAAGGCACAGTTTTCCATTGTAAATTCAAGTTCTGAGCTTCTCAAAACAAGTAAAGTCCCAAAAACGATCCCAAACACCATTTTATGTTATATTATTGAACAGAAACAATTTTAAAATTGTAATTCCTTGTAATGCCACCAAAGACCCCATCATTATTTTCTTTTGGAAACTTGTCAATATAGAGAAATGGATGGCTACTTACTCCTATAAATCATGTTCAAAGCTTTAAGACACATACTTAATGCGTCTAAACAGCAAACATCCACAGTCTCATTTTTCTCGTCGATTTTGTTGAACATTCTTTCGTATAGTGTCCATCGTGTAATTTATCGATTGTAATTAATTTTCTTGGCACTTCCATGGTCACTAATTAATTTTGAAACCTGGCTAGCAAGCACCCACCCACAAGAACGATAAAACTTTGGTGAGCGATTAAACCGCACTACTTCAGAATTCTTCACAGCAAAGTCACCCCGGACATCCGCGTGCGAGGCTTTCCATCGTTGTACTTCAGTGTGCAAAGATGAACTTTGCCAGACTTACGTTTATCAGCAATAATTCTTTCCGGCTTTCCGATCAGTTCCAGCTCGCAACCAGAACACATCGATACCGGACTAGGTGCGGGTAAAAAAGAGTTATGCCCTGAGACGAACAAGACATCGCCCACTGTCTGGTGGAAAATTACGATCCCATTAGTTACGTGACCTCACGACATTTTTACGTACAATTCGGAGTCGTCGGACACTGGTTGGACAAATTAGTTTGATGTCCAAAGTGCAAATGCTGAGCATGAGCAAAGAAGGGATCACCTCAATTCTAGATGTCTCAAGAATCTAACTATACGATATGCTTGATTTAAGTTCACTTGCATATTTTATGACTTTATTCACTTATATCCAACCCGATGCGAATATCGGTAGGCACCGGAGAACTTACGGTACGGTATTTTTCCGGAATTTAGAAATCAAATCTACCGCACTGACATACCCGGGTTACCCGTGAATATCTGGATAACTCACCGTGCTCCTGGATCTAACTTTTCGCAAAACATATACTATTGTAGTAATTTGCGACTCCGAATTCTATTTCGCCCTAATGGATTTGCCAATCCGCCTACCACCCGTGCTTCGGTTCATCTTTCGCCGTCTAGCATGTCTATTTTATTTCGCCTAAAGGTAATTTTACGATTATGCGTCTTATCTGAAGGGATCACGTTTGGATATATCTTGGGTGTTTCGTTCTTTTTCTTCGTGAATCTTTTACACACTCACATCCACACACACTCACACAGCCAGGTGGGTATTGGTTTTAGGATATCCCTTTGGTGGTTTCGAGAGTATACCGCGTTTGGTGGCTTTTTACATTATTGTTACGGGTTTTTGCAAACCACCCCTGCCCTCAACCATGTCCCACAATTCTTGCGGTAAGATGAAGGTACCGGCGGACGAACCACCAACATTTTCCTACCAACTCGTAAACAAACCCTAACCCGGGCGCGAGAAGGGTGTAATGGTGTCTTTTATGGTGTCCCGGTAAACGTTTCAGCCCGGTCGGGCGCAGTGCTCTTATTCAATATTTATATGCAATTTATAAGTTATCATAAATAAAAGCCCAAGCCCATGGTGGTAGGTAGGCCCGGGCGAAGAATCTTTGCCCAATCCCTGATGCAGCAGTGGGACGGAACTGACTGATTCGTTGCGTTTCGCACAGAAGATAAAAGGGCTGGTACAGCATGGACGGCCAGAATTTCCACAGCAGCGAGGGTGCGATGCATGAATAATGAAAACATGTGCCACCGCAGCATAGACCAGCCCCAGAAGAAGACGGAAATGTCTTTGGGTTTACTTCTTTTTTGTGTGTGTGCGTTATTCTCCCAGCAACCGGGAAAAGGCGTGACACGCAAGACACTCCGACACAGCGTACAGACAGCCCCCGGCGGCTGGTCTGGTGGGGACAGTTGAAATGTCAGCAAAACTGACGGCTGGTCGGTTTGAAGCAAGTCGCCGGAAAAGCTGCACGTCAACACTCGAAAATCTACACCCCAGGAGCTAAAGGATCGAGTGCTATCGTCGCAATTTTACGCTTCCGCTCGAGAGAATGTCCTCTTCAAAAAGTCTTACCCACAACATTTCACCGGCCCGCCCAGGCAGCCCGTTTTTGGGTTGACTCTTCTGCACCATTCGTCCGTTCTTTTCATTCCGAGCTATTTTTTAATGATCGAAGCAATCGAAGAAACCAAAGACGAAAAAGCGGGAAAAAGAGGGACAAGAGTTCGGTACGATGAAATCAAATGGCAATGGAACGTTGGTCGGTGGGTGCGTCCATTGTAGAAAGAAAAACCTTTTATCCATCCTTGGAAGCTAAGAAAGTTTCGTGCGCACACATTCGTCACCCTGTAAAGAGGAATGAAAAAATTCCACCATCTCGACGGACGGATCCTTTTTCCTTATAGCATTCAATAATGTTGAAGTACTTGACGTAGCGCGCACGGCACTCCATCGTAGGACGGAGTTTCAAATCTACCAAGCTCCAAGTTTTTATTTACAACTTCGCCGTAGCTGTGGGATGGGCTTCACCAGCAAACAAATTCAACCGTGAATATAACATTAAAAACTTTTCTCTTGCCAACCCCGATATCCCTTGCCGAGAAGAATTGTTTCCCAAACATTGTCAAGTTTACTTTGCCGGCATCAGGGAGTGAGAGCACCCAGAATAGCCCAGAAAGTTAATTATCCTCTTCATAAGCGCTCATCAATATCAAATATTTACAAATCAACGCAAGTTGCTATTTCTGCACTGCGCCTCGGATCGATAATTGCTGCTAATCCAAGCTTTTCCACCAGTTTTAAGACTGAAGGTAAGAACAAAGCGCAAAGTCTAATAAAATTAAGAACGCTGCAGTGTATTTTGGAACCTTTTCGCCTTATGTCTGCAGTATCCATGTCTCAAATCCTGTACTTTGTTGGCCCCTGCCCAACTCTCGGCAAATATCTGCCTCAAACTACACTGGAGTTATTCTTCCTCGTGCGAGAAGAGAGAAGAAATACCAAAAAAACAACATTGAAAAAAAGCGCCATGTTTGACCGAGATTTATCAAGCAAAATCTTTTCCATTAGTGAAATAAGCTCGAATCGGCAATCGTTTTCAGAATGTACAATCAAGTCTAGCACATCGCTTCGGTACCTTTTTTCCGTTCACCGAGCGACAGCATTCGTTCTTTCCGGAAAATAAATGACAAAAAACTTTTATCTGCTGACACTCATCACTCATCTATGCGCGTGGATGTGTTGCTGCCGCTTTCAACCTTCCGGACCAATTGCTGGAGGAAATTCATTTATCAAATGCCGTTTTAGAATTATTAAACGGCTTCACCTACTTTCCACTGGTGAGCTGCAATCGAATCAGAACGAAGAAATGAGGATGAAAAAGAAACCTCATAATTGAATGACATTTGTCATATTTTATACTGCTCGTCCTAGAAGAAGGAAGCAACAAGAAAGTACAGTACGAAACAGCCTACAAAAGGCTGACAAGCTACAGTCCCAGACCAGCCTTGCACGTAAGCAGCACAGTACAGGGAAGAAGCGTAGGGAAGTCTATTAGAATGGTACCGGGGCGGAAAACCTATAGCTAGTAGACAAATCTTTTCGACCCTTGGTGAAAAATTTGGGAGCCCCAAAATATTCTTATGCAATTTCCCGCCCAACGATGATTTTCGGTTTCTTTTGTTTCATGTGCGGGAAGATAGGCGGCGTCCAGTACGCCTAGCCTGGCGAGCGCTTAGTTTATTGTGTTCCCGCTTACGAAAGAATCAAAATAATCCCCCAATTTGTTGGACACATCAAATCATCTTGCAATTTTTATGATTTGATAAATCCCTAAATTATATTACTCACTGGACCGATACGGCCTGTTCTGATGGTTTGGGAACGGAAATGCTCGAAGGGCGTACGAAATAGGTAAAGCAAATAGTGCTGCTCATGATCTATCATGTTGTTCTCTCGTTGACACCAGTAACATAAACATTCAGACTATCATTTTTTAAATTGTCGTAAAATGGTGAACTATTAAGCTAACCGCAACCATTTTAGCTATTACAAAAAAGAAAAATAAAGTGAATAACTAACATTAATAAGTTTTAACTAAATAGTTATGCTTGTAAATACATTACTTCATAAAAATAGTGTTGAACGCCATTTAAATCATTGTATTACGAATAGCACTAGAGTTGTCTTACTTTTAATTTTATATAGCCTTCTAAATTATAATAATTAAATTATAAGTTTTATAATTTATTTTCATGAATTCATAAACACTTAAAAATCGCCAAAGAGAAAGAAATTTGTTATATTTTCCACTTGTTCTATTTCCATAACACTCATATAGTTTACTGATTATTGCTGCTCTTTCGTGTATCCCTGTAATTCATTTGCTACAATTCATTTTATGTCAAACTGTAATTCTGTTTATACTATGTACTTAACGTGATTTTCGTTATCCTTAGTTCTTTACTTTTCGGAAAATGTGTTTATTATAAAGAAATGTCCCAAATTTTTTAAATTGTTCTCTAAATTTTCAATACAGCTCATTCTTGAAAATTTTTGGTTGCAGAAACATCATCAGTTTTAGTTCATTAGTTCAAACAAAATTAGTTTTAAAAAACACTTTAAAAAAATTGCTTTCGCGGTTGGAAGGCATGGAAAGAATAACAAAGCAAACGCTGTCTAAACCATGTCGTATCTTTTCTTTGTTAAAATAAGCAACAAGGACCGTTCCATCAGCAGACCCAAACAAACGAGTTAAATTAGCTTCATTGCTTCTTAATTCGCCATACGGAGTTAACTTCCTACAGGCGGTAACAAAATCAACTTAAAGCAACCCAATTTAACGGTTTTCATCCTGCAAAATAAAATAACAAAAAATTGCTTCCACCATGGTTCCACGGTTAGCCAGCACCGTCCTGTGGCCGTTCAGCGTTTGGCCGCTTGGCAAAGAATTCTCACCATCGGGTTTCACCGCAAACGAAACATAACCGTCAAGTGCACACAAAACCGCCCCACCGAAACACAATGCCGAAAGCGAACAAACAAACCGTGAAACTACCCGTACCCAGCCCGACGGCGTACGTAGCGTGACGTGGACAGACCGGGTGCAAAAGCTAAGTTTGTAAATAAACCATAAATTTATAACACTCATAAAACTCTCACGCTCAACTTGAACGTTAAAGCGAATTGCACTTGAATGGTTTTACTACCAGTTTTCCAGTTGCGAGTTTTTTTAAGCTTTGTTCTCTGTCGTACATCGCCACACGACACGGCCAGGGCGCTGTTGTCGATCGTAGTTACATTATCGTAACCACATTATGAAGGCCACATTACATAAAGATGAAATGTACCATGATCTTAGTTTTTCCGAACAGCGAACAGCATGTATCGGGGGCGGATTGGAAAGCTATACTATTACTCCTATTGGTGCGATAAAATGGGCATGAGGCATTATGGAACGATGGAGCTGTGATGTTATTACGCTGTACTACTATTTAATGCGTGTTTCCTAAACTATTGGAGCTATTGGAAAAATAATTTATTATATTTTTAGAACTTTTTCATTTTCACCAGCTCTACTTATTCAAATAAAATTAATATTATTTCACAATTAAAAGATAAACTAATTAGAAGATTGTCAGTTCGAGTTTTACTTAGAAATGTTCATTCTTGGTACATTCGTCGTTCATGCATAGTTTGAGTCTTCCGTCGAAACAATTCATTATTGTTCAATTTTCTTATGTAAAATTGTCGTAAGTTTCTTATATAAACTAAATATGTCTATAAAA
Source organism: Anopheles rivulorum (assembly GCA_018908115.1). Classification (NCBI taxonomy): domain Eukaryota; kingdom Metazoa; phylum Arthropoda; class Insecta; order Diptera; family Culicidae; genus Anopheles; species Anopheles rivulorum. The sequence continues at coordinate 9,180,725 of STHB01000010.1, forward strand.
AATCCATTTTCATTTCACCTAGATCTGTAAACGTTACCATAAAATTATGGTACCTTTGCACGAGAATGAACACAAATGAACAAAAAATGATTACCATTCACTATAAACATGTCTTCTGATACATCTCCGATTGTCTCTGCTTCATTATTAACGGCTTATCAAGTACTGCCTGCATCAAAATCACAAGATTAAATTTGGATACTGATCTGTCCATCATTGATTAGAAATAAATCACTTCTTTCAACACAGTCTTTCACAATGACAAAAGAAAACGCAAGCGTACTGTATCATTCCCCATATACAACCCTTTGGTCTCATCAAACGTATCCAGAATTAAGTTGGCTTTTCCAGGTTGCCAAATTGCTTCTTTCGTGCGCATCGTGCGAGCCTGCTTCTTTCTTCTATCCGCACAAAATCTGTTTGTCCTTTATTGACTTAATGCTTTATCAGAAATCCCATCAACGTACACATATCGTCAGGATAAATTCCACCTCCTCGCCCTCGAACCTGAGCCAGAGTTGCAGAAAGCAAAACAAAACAAAAAAAACCTGCGACGACGACCGAACCTTAATACCAATCTTACCCCGGTAACCCCCTAGAGGACATTTCCCGCTGTTTGACTAAGGCGAACATAAATTTTCCCTTCCGGCGATGGGGTTCTGCTGTATTGGCTCGTAATTAAAATCCTATCGATCCTTTCCGGCAGCAAACGTACCCGGCGTACCATGCGCCAACGTTTCCGAGGAAGCAAAAATCAGTTCCACGCCAGGGTTTCCCCGTTTTCCTGTACCGATGACTTTCCGTCGGCTGAACGCTGCTGTACAAAAACTCCCCCAACGTACGGTGCTAATCGTCAAGGGAAAAAAACGCATGTTTACTGTCAAACCAGCGTCGCTTTATGTAGCAATTGTGAGAGAACTGATTAAATATTGAACGACGGCCACTGCACAACCCCCTGAAAATCCCGGTGTGTTTTTGCTTTCGTCCTGTTGCTCGTCGCCGTTGTTGGCAAAAGGTTTGCCGCTGGAGAGGATACTTTTTTTTGCCGACCAAGATAACCGTAACGTTTACACGCAAATGGACGAACCGTGCGGCTAAGCAAGCAGATTTCGTCTTTGAGCAACAAAAAACATACACAGAGTCATTCATCAAATCACCCCTACAACGGTGTATGGATGCGCACCCCCGAAAGGAGAGCTGGATGACATCTTCCAGATGGCCGGAATGGTAGCAATTCCCTCAAGCCGTCGATGCCACATCTAGAGAGTAAACAAACTTGCGGTGCATTCACGATGGCAGAAGTACCTTTCCCGGCGGTCTCAAGAACGTTTCTCATGATGGTTTGGTTTTGGACATACAAGAGTGAAGCAAGCGTAACACACGTGTTGTGTTCTACTCGTACAGAAGATGTTCTATTGCAGAAAGGGTCCCTAGAGGAAAACTTAACATGTGTACATGTTGAGATGAATTGCAGAATGCAAAGGATAATCTCAACACATACGAAAGCAAGGAGTTACTCTTTAAGACCCTATATTTGTTTCGTCTACTCCCTTATATTCGGATATTTCAATTTCCACCATTTGGATGGAACACCTTCTCGACCGTAAACCACCAAACTTTACCAGCATACCAAACTTTTCACTTTTTGCACAACATCAAAATATTCAAGTGCAATCTCACTAATGGCTGGAGGTACTTACGGCAAAACAACGCAAGTACAAGTGGCACACCTTTACCTGTCCTTCGGGCACTTCAACGCATTGAGTCTCTTTATTGACTTGCTTTTTTTTTGTTGTGCAAAACCTTCCCACCCCTTAAAGGCTACTTAACGTAACTGAATAAAATGGTGAGGATTTTCTTAAATATCTACAACTTTACGAAAAATACAACCCACCTTAAGCAGGGTGGGCAACACTCCATTGCTCAAAAAACCCGACCAGATGGCTTGCGGCAGGAAGTGCACATTATTATTTATAATGAATTTTAGCACCAAAGACCACACCAATCTACTTCCGGATTCCGCCCAACCTTCATCATCAACAAGATCATCATCCACGCCCAGAGGAACACTCGTCATCACTTCGTCAGCCTTATGTAGGTATATGTCCGCATAGGGAAGAGTATGTTTTTGGAGGAGTAGCAATGCTGCTGTGTTGCGGTGTTAAAGTTTTCAACATCGCAGCATAATACACAACAACAACAGAAAGATGAGAAAAAAACACCCCTACAATTGACGCAGTTTCGAGAGACAAAGTCAGTCTCTTACTGCTTGGAGTTGTCCAACAAACAAAAAAGGGAAGATTTTTCTTGTCATTTTTTCCTTCCTTTCTCTCGTTCTTTCTCTCTCTCTCTCTTTTAGCCGTCAAAACCTTACAAAAGAAGCTTCAAGAAATTTTCAACTAATTTGCATGTTTTCTACCCAATCCCGGTGCTGGTTTGCTTGGTGCGTTGCCCAACCTACACCGGAAGGACAGTTCCTACACGAGCTGAACGGCGAACAGGCAAGCGCCGCGGTCGCCATATTAAGTGGAATGAGTTTTATTTCTTTTCCCATTAACAAACACGTCTTCCGCACCAGTCGGCACGGGAGTTTTACCGGCCTGGGTAAGGACAGGGCCTTTTGCACGTGATGATAGCCGGGGCGAATGGTAACAATCGCGCCATCATCCAGCAACGTTATACGAAAACTGTGCAAGTTGAGTGAATTCTTTAGACGAAACTTGTTCGCTTTTTTTTTCTTCTTTCGTCCCATTATTCGACCCATTCTACAACGCTCGTTCGGGTTAACTGGCTGGATGGTGGAATTGCCTGATTTGTTTCGGCTTTTCTTAACGTTGCTTATTTTTACAAACTTTGCACCAACGAGCTTTCAGTCCCCCGGTACCCGGTATATTGCGGGAAGCAGAGATGTTTATATTGCTGCTGCCCGGAACACTAGTGTGAGTGTTCCTATAAAATCCCAAGAGATGGTGAAACACTGGGTAGAAAAGTCGAAGGGATTATTTCAATTATATTCAACGACAAATGACAATGACAAATGGTTGCTTTGAAGTTTTCCGTGCATGCAAAACTACCGCTCCGACAATGCAGAAGCAAAGGAGCGGCAACTACTTGGCCCCAAAACATTAGCTTCAGGCCATAACAGAAGCATTTTGTGCTGCCAAAATCATAAATCCCAAATTTTCCACCATCAAAACATCCTGCGGTCAGCGGGTACCAACAAAAATCCCGTGCAAAGATCCTGCTTAAGAAAGCCACCATCTTCCACGGATGGTCTTTCAGCTTTTGTTGGATGAAAACATATTCCTTTCATCGTAAAAGTTTTCCCCGACAACAAATAACTTTCCAACCCGCGGTTGATGGAGCACGAGCACATTTGACAAACTGTGCTGTTTCGAAACAAAATACCTGAAAGCCCAGACATTCGGAGGTACCGAAGAATTTCCTCCGAGTGAAGGATAAACAACAATGGTTGACGATTTCAGTTTCTGCAGGCTACATCTCAAAGGGAAGACACATTCCGAAGCGGAAAGTTATCCCAATCCTTACCCCAGTGTGCACTCGGTGCCGAAAAGCGAAAAACGATCATTATCATTAGGTTAATGGATTTCGTATCTTACGGACGTACGGGAGTGGAGTATCTGTATGTAGGGACGGCTACGGCTGCCTGTGCCATAAGAAGAAAGGTCAGCTGACAGTTGTCGGAACAATCATTAGAAGCAATTTGGTAGAGCAACATCTGAATTTGATGAAGCGAATGGTAAAGATGCGCATTGCAGAGGATTTCATCGCTTTTGCCCTACGGTGGCTAATTGTTTGTTGATATCTACAATTCCAGAGATAATGATGATGTGCACGGCACAAACCGCCTGCTTGACTGAAGATACGGAGCACAGTCACATCCACGGGAGCAGTACCCCCCCTGAGGAGCAGAACAACGACAACAGTAGGTAGTGTCTGATTGAGGTTAAACTAGTACATCTTCCCCAATCACTCACCAACTGTTGCGTACAAAGAGTGCAAACGTCGGCGTTTTTTTTCTGTTTGTTTGAAGGGTACTTCGATTTCCTTACCAGTTGTAAAGGTTAACGAAACATTTCGCTCCGGTAGTTGCTTTTTATTTCCTCGTGATCACCGGCGTGATTCTTCCGTTCCACTTCGTTCGGCGTAGTGCAGCATCGAGATCGCTTTGGCGCGATATAGCCGACCAGTCCACGCCACAGCTCCAGCTATCGTTCGTTGATCGGTCACAGATAAGCGTGAAGGCATGATTGATGAAGGGCACTCGTGCCTGTGCAACACCGTAATCTGAAGACGATTCCTATCGCCAAGGGCTTTGATCCTAACCAGCATCTCCCCAACCCGTCACCCATGCTCTTGGGGGAGAGTTCTTCGACAACCGGCGCCCACCAAGGTCGCCAGGCAGAGAACGTGAAATTGTGCGGCAATACTTCTAGCGCCTCGACTAAGTACCCGGTACCCATTCGAGGCTGTCAGGGCGCGTGAGCAATTCGCACAATAGGAAGATGATTGATCCGGCCCAGCCATCGCATCGGTGAAGATCTATGAGGAATGGCATCCAGAACGTCTTGGCGCATGCAAAACCAACCACCTGAGAGCACCCAAAAGTGAGCGTCACCGTTCGAATGGAAACCATCGACCTTCGACCGTTACTGTCTCCAAGCGTGTGATGAAACAATTCCACCGATGACATCATGACCACCGAGACACGAACCGCCACAAGATATTTGCGAGTTCGTTCTGGTTCCCCAAAACTGACGAAACCGTGCAGAGAGTGAAGGGCTTCAAAAAGGGAGCAGCACGGCGACATTGGTGGTTCATTAAATGTAATGCTTATGCTTGCGCATCCTTGCGCAAACGGCGACCCATCCGTTTCCTGTCCGGCGGCGGACCGATTAACCATACCCGCGAGAATGTTGTTGAGTCTAATTAATTCCCTGCCCGGGTTGGATCATTCCGTTCTGTCTAAATTGCACGAATTGTTTCCTGTTCTGCTGGTGGTGTACGCAAGCCAGCACCACACGCCTAATGAGTCAATCGTTGGGCATCATTACGCCTCAAAGTCACTACCCTGTGCTTCCCGATCGTCGGCACGGCGTACGTCACAAAAGTCCGTCCGTCCACGCTAATGATATCAATAGTTGACCCCAAGCGAAATGGAACTTCGTTTCGTTTCGGCGCGGTCGACCGGACCGACCCAGGCGCTAGGGCACCAAAAATTCAAGGCACGGCTAAGACGGTTCACGGTTTAATTTTACACCCGTCCTAATCTCACCCACCGCTAATGGTTGGAGATGCTCTGATGATGGGTTTTGTATTGAAAATTGAAAACCATAGCATCAAATCAATCAATTCTACCAGTATGGCTAAATATGGTACAGCTATCGAATACCCGAATGCTTCCTGAAATCGATTATTTACGAAACTAACCTTGAGCGGGGCTTTTGGTTCAGTGTCGGTACCGATAGTTTCGCATAACCCTGCAGTGCTTTGTTTGTTGTGTTGTGTACACATTGCCGTGCTTTCGTGCTTACCTGGAGAGAGAAACAAAATAACGAACGCAAACAATGTTATAAACGCTTGTCATATTACAATTGCAATGCTTTGATAAATGTTCCACGATATTTACAAACTTATGTTTCAATCTCTATATTTGTTTACCGATTATTACGCAGCATTTCTTCTTCGTGTTTGATGACATTAAATATTATTTGAAATATTCTAACTATTCTTCCCCATTAACATTCTATGCAAAGCACATCTATTTACCATACAATTAAACATGCACGGTGCATTTCTGATTTAAACACCTATGTCGCATGCTTCCGTTTGCCGATAGGTCAATGGCCAGCAGTCTGCATTCTGGCCGGAAAAAGGGGTCACCCACGTTGTCAATACGTCAATCATCGTTGCTATCGTGTTCATACAAGTAATCAAAATTCGCCTCCGCCAGACAGCATCCGGGCTGCTGCTGATTCATAGCATTCTTCCTCGGACCATCAAAAGAGATGCAATTTATTCATGATTCATGCATCAATGAAGTTTATTTCTCTAGCCCTAACGAGTTATATGGGCCAAAGACTAAAAAGGTGATCGTACGCTTAAAGTTTGACAAGATGATTTAACAGTGAAGAGAATTTACATTAAAAGAGAAGAAGGAGAATTGAATGATTGACGTATTAAAGGAGATAAACGTTTGATTAAAGTTTTCATGTATTAAAACTAACAAAAAAGTCAAACTTATTTCAAATTCCACTTCTTATATGAACAAATTAGAACACATCTATCAAAACTCTTCTTAATCTACGACCGATTTTGGGAGCTCGAAACACATTTCACCACCACCGATTGACCTTGTTTTGGGACTAAAAACTCTCCCACTCACTTTTCCTATTTAACTAAAGGAGGATAAAGTGTTTATCATTTGTTTAGATTATGTAACAATACAATATGCAAATTCGTCACCATCACCGCATGCAAAACCACAACCAACCAACGGCCGGTGTTGTATTTCTGTTCGCTACACAAACGAAGTGTCCTTACATAAAAAAACCCCTCCAAGTAACTATTGTTGGGTGACCTTTTGCTTAAAACGGAATGAAAATTACCTGTAAAGCAACAAGAACGGTTGACGCTTTTATTCTGGTTTTATGCAAATGAAGAACACCGTTTTTTTACTGTATCGAAATGTTCTTTTTTTCCTGTTGGTGCCACTTACTTTGACATTCTGAGCACTATGGGCACCGGTGACGACAAGGGTGACTCAAGCGTTGCAAAGAGAAGAAAATAAAAACAGTGGTCGACCAACCCGACGTCCAACCAGTGTCGACCGTTTGCCAAATGGTCAGACTTTTCCAAATTACTAGCTACTCAACCGTACTCTTACACATCCTGATCAACACAGAGTGAGGGTGTATGTGTGTGAGTAATTTATCCGTCCGGAATAGGAGTTACCAGTGTCCATTTCTCGTCTGCCCAGTCGGACGTCTCTCCAAGTGCCAATCTCCATTCGAGTGTTACTCATCGAGACTCATCGAGCTGGTTGAAGTATCAATTTCAATTAAAAATAGAACACACGCCCCATACTCCCCGTACTCGAGTCGACTAACTTCAATCCAACAAATTGACACCTGTACCGGTTAGCACGGCTACCACCAATGGGGTCCTTTTGGGGTAGTTTCACCCCCTATTAGATTATCCATCCCCAAAAAAAACACTTTTGCCTCCATGCCAAATTGAACAACAAAGACACCCAAAAACCGGTGTCAAACTCTCGTTCACATGCGAGCAAAAAAAAAAATCAACAATATCCGCCAACTCCCTTTCATTCGAACGGCCGCACCAACGCTCAGGAAAAGGACGTACGATGTACCGAAAAGGTTCACGCTAGTTAAATTTAACGATAGAAACTTTCACTTTGCTGCGTGACCCTTGCGTGACATTTGCTAAACAGAGCAGTCAGGCAACGAGACGGAACACCACACTTACCACCGAATATGCTAAAGTTCATTGTTCTCGCGTTGCAGCATAATTTAATGAATTCATAACGCATCAGCCCAAGAACGGCCGCTGTCTATCCGGATGTTAATTAAATATGATATTTACAAATTTGTTCCACTGCTTTGCTGCCCTTGCCCTGGCTAGTATTCGATTCTTCAAAACCGACCTCTTGTACTCTTTTCTCACTCTTAATCCATTTTACCGAAACAAACCTGCTTTTGATGGAAGTAAGTGAGTAGTAGTTTTCTCGTTGGGATGGTACTACTGACAAACCACACGAACAAGGAAATAATTTTCTTCGCAGACACTACTATCCTTGGGCGTTTGATGGCACAATCGCTACACCAACACTGGCATCGTGAGCAGAAAGCATCACCGAAGAAATTGAATTTCCGTCAATTTAATGATCCTAATAGAGATTTATAGACAGACAGTCTGCGGGGGTGTAGTTTGTCGCCTGCTATCTGCTAGGTGCAGACCGGACCCAAATCTGTTGTGGGTTTGCAAAAAATAAAACCCTAAACATAGACGACCTTTTCAACAGGAACTCTACGGCGGTAAACTGTTATATGGCTCGGGGTTTTTTTACTTTCCAAACGAAGGATAGCCATTATTTTTGCTTGTTTAAGGTTTCTTGCAGATTTACAGAGGTGTCAATAAGAAATAGATGCAAAGCAAACGAAACACGCCTCACTTAAATCTATGTCCTTTGATGTTCAAGTTGTGTGGAAAATAGTCATTGCGGAAATGTGTCCCAATTGTAGGAGTGTTTGCGGATGATTAAGAATACGTAAATGCGTGTTATTACCGTAAATGCGAAAATATTACATATTAAATTTTAATTAAATTTCAAAGTTTACATATAGATGGCGCTAAAACTTTCAATTAGTAATCGATGTCAACTGTCAAATTTGTTTACATGTCAAAAATGTTTGAATCGTTCGAGAAATTCTGTAAACAAAACATCATTCTCGAGATCTTCTCTGTTGGCATAACATTCGGAGAAAGCTACTGCAACGAGCTCTTTGGCAAAAAGTAATTACATATATGTTTTTCGCAACACATTATCCTCCCTCAGCTACCAATTCCGAAACAAAAACAATAAAAATTATAAACATCGTAAGGATGTACCGCTAATTTACATTTACATGTTGCTAGCAGAACAGAAAAACATCCGCTCCACACATTTCGACATTCGATTACATTCCCCAACTTTACCGGAAACACCTGTCTTACGGACTTGTTTTCTGTACAGCACAACCATTCGTTACACGAAACTTGCTCAAAATAATCCCCACAACCGCCACTCATGTATTCGTTCGGTAATTATGCTAAGACCATCGTTAGGCTTTTTTCTTCAAAAAATCAAGCAAAAAAAAGGGAAAAAACCAACAACTAAGGATCTAAGCCGCGGCGCATTTTGCCGATGTTACCATAGGCATTCTAATTTTCCACATTAGCCATTTCAGCTCCGGCGTTGCCTAGGCACGCCGTACTGACAGTTTGGCAGGTTTTGTTCGGAGCATTTCTCCAACCATTTCCACCCACTGCCGTCGTGTTTCTGTCTTCGACATAATTAATTAACCCCACGAGAGCAATGGGAAACAGGAAAAGCGTGGCGAAATATGCGCACGGACAACATCTTGCGCTCGCAAGGAATGCTGCTTAGGAATAGAAAATGGGATAATGTTTCCTTTTTCTTGCAAACGATACCGACGCCGGGCTTGTTCGATGAGCGCTGTTCCGCGTGCCTGGGCTAATGATTTGACGAAACCATGCCTCCGCATAATCCGTGCATTCATGATAATGGTTTGGTGTTTTTTTTTTATTTATATAATACCAAAGAACATGCTTTAAGCTGCGCTCTTGCGAACCTTAATAATCCTTAACTGCCTAAGTCTGTATGCACGTAGCGTTCGCTGTAAAGAACTGTCTTACTTTTTGATGTTTTAAGTATCCCGGATCATCCCGAACAAGTTCTTCCATTTTAATAGACAATATGGATCGCTTCCAAGGTTTTGTGCTTCACCATTCAGTCTAATGCACAGCAGGTCGTGGATCGAACATACATTCAATGGATTGATTACGTCGCACTAATATTATGGCCTAGTACGTTGTCTACATGAATCAGAAAGGGGTGCGACAGATAAACAAACGACAATAGAAGCAGATAATAGAAGGATTATTTCTTTGGCATTTTATAAGAAAACAAAGAATTTAACTGCAATATTTACAATGTTTTGTAAACAATAGACAATATATCTACGTTTTCCTCTGTTTTACGCAAACAACAGTTCACAGTTCAACAGTTCACTAATGTCAATATCTCAGGCTATCATTACCAGGAAACTGAACAGCTTCATCATTTATCGCCAACACTCCACGGCTGCGAGTCATTTTCATCGGTCCTTAACGAACACCGCCACACGATAGACATGTACCATCACCCCTCAACCACCATAAGGCGCCCACCAGGCATCTAAAGAAACCTTCCCACCCCCCATTACGGGTACCATGCGTACAAGTGTGTCAACGTATCGTCTTACACGCTTTAGTCACGCATCGCCAACCACATCAAACGAGTTCATCAATCCACTTCGCTGGTCACCAAGATCAAATGGGCAATCTCATTTCGCGACCCACCGATCCATGAGTGGAACGGCCTGTTGTGTGTGTGTCCCGGGCTGGAAGAGCAATTTGGCCGAATTGCACACACACACACACAGACATTACAATACCCTCGGCTAACGCACTGACGAACGCAAACGCTTCACTTTTACCAGACATCAAATTACATCATTAGGAACCGATCATGGGGTGGCACGTTAGGTTTGATTATAACTCTCCTTGAAAGTGGGAAAATTTATCGAATTTTTCACGCCGAACAAGTCGAACGAATTAATAATCTAAAGGACAATTGCAAAACTCAAACACTTTGTTTTGTATGTTTTGAAGCACATTTTAGATTTGACTTGGTTTAATGATCATGTAATAAGTCTTGCTACACACGTTAATCCTTGCTACATAGGAATGGTTCGGATGAGATTTTGTACCAGGCCCTTCGTGTGAAGACAAGCGCCATTACACCTTTACTATTCAGAATGTAATGTTAAGGTGTGTAATTTATCTACTGGTATTAAAATTTTCTTCACGTACACTGACTCAAACTTGTTCTAGAACCTAGTTATTAACATAACACTTCATGTATTAACCTCTTTGATAATCTGAACATCTTCGATACGTCTATAATGAATGTTTGGCTACACTCCCCATACAATAATCTATCCTACACCTGCAATTTGTAAGCTTTCGACAGACACGGAAACAAGTTTTGTGTGAAAAACAGTTCCCTTTGGACAGTTTTTCCAAGCTCCAGAGCACACATTAATGTATTCCACTATGTGTCTCTCCCAGACGACGAGTTTATCAAGCCCATCTACTGCACGGGACGACGTGAAGATAAGAGTGGAGTCTCGCCTCCCACCCTAGCTCTGGGTCTGATTTTTCCCGGTGAATAGGCTCGCCGAGAACGTGCCACGCAATAAATAGGCCACAGTGCCTGATGGTAAGTAAGATGCGGGACAGGATGTCTACCGGCATCAGGAAAGATGCCGCCGATAGCGTGTCTTGCCAACATTAACCTAGAAACACGGCCAAAAATCTTGCGACTCCACGACGCTCTCGATGTGCTCTCCACGTCGATTTGTCGAATTTCACAGCGTACGTGAGCCTTTCGTGCAAATGATAATGATCCGGATAGTGGTACTGAAGGAGTTCATAGATAACCCAGCATTTTCCCTGCTTCATTCCACTCGGAGGAAGGGCTTTGCAATGAGTATACTCATGCTGTCAATCATTAGCCGTAGTAATGGCGAATGGAGTGAGAAATTCGGGAAGGAAAATTTTGACATTTCCCAAAGTCATGAAACGATGTTACGAAAGAGGATACGCTGCGATACTGTACCACGGGGAGTGAGAGTTATCTCGACAACGGCCACACATTTGCGCTCCAACTATACACTCTCCCAGATGTGAGATGAGATCCTTTTCTATTCAAAAGCGGCTCTCTAAGTGAATTCGAAGTTGGGAGATGTTTTGCTTCGTTCAAGGATAATGGATGTACAGGAATTCTGAATGCTCGTCGAATCTCCAGGTAGACCAATATAGCCAACAAATTACGCCGTGCTTACAAGCGTACCAAGATGTTAAGGCAATGTCGATGTCCTTGCAGAGCGCGCCACTTTCACAAACGGGAGAACGACGAGAGAAACCATTCCTTGTCGCCCCTGATACGCAATCACACGGGAGTGAACTTTCCCTCCAATAACAACTGGAAAAACAACAACAACAAACACTTTGGGAAAGCCCCATCGCAGTTGGGGCCCCCACGAAAGGTACGACGTTGACGATGACTCATAGGTCGGTAGGTCGGTCGGTCGCTATACATACCTTGTGTTATTTTTATGATTTTCACCTTCTCATGCCACGTCGCGAGTTGCCCACCGGGTACCGATTTCGTTACCGATAAGCTCGCCCCGGGCACCACTGTAGTGGATGACACTAATTCTACACCAACACCGACGTGACACATTCGCCGGAGCAGGGTTAACAGCTCGGCAAACTGTCCGTTTTAATGACCCACAATGACTATTCTACACGCCGTGAGTCACCCGGCCAAACTTTCCAACTCTTGCAATGTTGGGAGCTTTGTGGAACAATTTCCCGTCGGCGCGAACCGTCAGCTCAGTTGACCCGGTCTCTTTATAAACTCACAATCCAGACACGCCACACATACTTTTTGGGTGAACCCCCGGGCGAACCATACGCACAGAAGCGTGTCCCCTTTTTTTTTTGTTTTGTTTTGGCCTGTGCACTGTCACCGTTTTCCACTTCCACGTGTTGGAGAGAGCGAAAGGTTTTCCACCAGCGTTGTGTTGCCCAACCGTTCCCGTGCAGCGCTGTTGTTGTGCCCGTTTGCCCTGCTGCTGCCGTGCGACTAGCGGCACTGATGGCACGACGGTTGATGATTCATCCTTGCAACATCGCACTCGGAAGGATATCCCGAGAACGTTGGCGTGTCCCGCCGCATACACCTCACCGCACTACCCCCTTTTACCACCACACACACACTCGCACACAGACACCGCCGAAGCGCACTTGTATCCTCAGCTCGTCAGCTGCTGGCTCTCCTGCTCACTGCGTTGCTGTGCCGCTCGGTCGCATGCTCAGTTGCCGCTGCTTCGTCACAGGATTTTCACTCTCTTCGCTCGCGGTCGCAGCATGCATGCGAGGGAAAACTCATGCCGAGCAGCGAGAAACTTTTCCACGCAAGCTAAAGGGGGAAAAATACTGGACGGGAAACGTGGACGGGTGGTGACAGCGATGGGCTACGCGAAGTTGCTCTCGCTCTCTGGCGCTTTAGAGGAAATCTCGGAGAGATGGACGATTTTCTTAGATTTGTTTTGCCTGCGGCCGACTATACCGAGCTACTGCTGATGCTGAAGGCGAACAACGTTTTTCGCTTTTACAAACTACTAAACACCACGCAAGCACACGCTTTACAAACCTTATCCGGGGTTACAGTTAAACGACGTTAATACAGTGCTCCAAAACTTTTAGCACAAAAAACCAACCCCAGTAATCATGATGAAAACATCTCTCTATAAAAAAACGCTTGTCTCCTGCAAGGTCGTATCTTTGGTCGGATTGCTATGTCACTTTTGCGTCACCGTTCTGTGAGAGTAATGCGCGTTTTCCCGTGCACTTGCGTGTAAATTTTTCCACTAAATCACTGCACAACAGTCGTACGCTATAAACTTTCCCCGTAAGATGTACACTATGGCGATACATACACACCCGCCAAGAACGTTCAAGAGTTTGTACGCGAGATTCTTTACAGTCCTCCCTGGAAGCCCGTACCCAGCACGACCCAGGACATGACCAGCGCGGTGAAAATGTTGCGAGCAACTAAATGATGTCATAGGAGCGGCTGGAGTTTTTAAAAAAATACATACTTCTCCCTCCCGACAGCCAAACATCCCCGAGGTTGGTATCTCTTCGCCTTGCGTCCTCCAGCCGACAAGGATAACGAGTGGCAGTTATCTCTTTTCCCGACTGAAGTGCATGAGTGCCCGATATCTCTCACCGGATCGACATCGCTTTCTGTTTCCAAACCATCGCGGAAAAGTGTGGAAAGCCTGGAACTCAGCCGAAATGTTTCCGGATTGCTCAGTCACTACAAAACACCAGTGTGGAGTGTGGAACTCTGAGTTCCTACCGAAGCAAAATACTGATGTGACGTAAATCGGAGCACTTGGTTTGGAACAACAGGCAAAAAAACCGCGCCGACGAAAGGCACTGGTCAGGATTCTGCGCACTGTGTGGAAAACCGTCGCCGTGCGGTACGACGTTCATACACAATACCGCATCCGGTACCGCTAGTGGCTAGTGGCCGACGTACAACAGAGCCCTAGCGATGAGTGCGACATCAACACGATAGCTCAGGCTTTTTGCTATCGATTTGCTTATCGGACAAACATATCGCGGCGATGCTGTCAGTTTCAGCATCCGCTTCATGAATCGGTATCGCAATGAAGAGCGAACGGTTTGTCGGTAGTGTCNCACTGCACAACAGTCGTACGCTATAAACTTTCCCCGTAAGATGTACACTATGGCGATACATACACACCCGCCAAGAACGTTCAAGAGTTTGTACGCGAGATTCTTTACAGTCCTCCCTGGAAGCCCGTACCCAGCACGACCCAGGACATGACCAGCGCGGTGAAAATGTTGCGAGCAACTAAATGATGTCATAGGAGCGGCTGGAGTTTTTAAAAAAATACATACTTCTCCCTCCCGACAGCCAAACATCCCCGAGGTTGGTATCTCTTCGCCTTGCGTCCTCCAGCCGACAAGGATAACGAGTGGCAGTTATCTCTTTTCCCGACTGAAGTGCATGAGTGCCCGATATCTCTCACCGGATCGACATCGCTTTCTGTTTCCAAATCATCGCGGAAAAGTGTGGAAAGCCTGGAACTCAGCCGAAATGTTTCCGGATTGCTCAGTCACTACAAAACACCAGTATGGAGTGTGGAACTCTGAGTTCCTACCGAAGCAAAATACTGATGTGACGTAAATCGGAGCACTTGGTTTGGAACAACAGGCAAAAAAACCGCGCCGACGAAAGGCACTGGTCAGGATTCTGCGCACTGTGTGGAAAACCGTCGCCGTGCGGTACGACGTTCATACACAATACCGCATCCGGTACCGCTAGTGGCTAGTGGCCGACGTACAACAGAGCCCTAGCGATGAGTACGACATCAACACGATAGCTCAGGCTTTTTGCTATCGATTTGCTTATCGGACAAACATATCGCGGCGATGCTGTCAGTTTCAGCATCCGCTTCATGAATCGGTATCGCAATGAAGAGCGAACGGTTTGTCGGTAGTGTCTTATGGCATCTCTTAGCCGAGTTACGTAAACAGTGCTGTCAGTTATGGGGATGCTGACAGCATTGTTGGGATGGCAACTGCCGATGAAACCACGGAGCACTGTTGGATGATATGCAGATGTCTGACACTTGTCCGCGGACATTGTGCGTGAGTAGTAGATACAAGAATTTTTAATTGTTTTATATAAATGCTCCATTTATTGATCCTAATCTGTTTCTTAGCAATTGAGTAAAGCTAGAACAATGTATGTGTGTAGTAAAATTAATATGATATGTTTAACAAGATACGTTCAGTATCTGCTTATTTTATGAATATAACGATTTATGAAAAATACAGTCCATGAAAAAAATCATATTTTTTGTGGAAAAGAAAGAAAAATTTCGGAAAATTAATGAAACAACGTTAGTTTTTTATTCCGCTTTACTGTGCAATATTATAAAAAATAATAAAAATTCAAAACACCATTTTTTTTTAATTTATGTTCGAACGGCCTGGCCGTATTCGACTAATTTTACCGCGTAGCAGACTAGTCAGACCGTGCTACGGGGGGACGGTTCAAATGAGATTTGAACCCGGTCCGGTCGTGTTAGGAACTGGCGCCGTTGCCAAATACACCACCGGGTTGCCCAAGACATTCAAAATTAGGGTGTTATTAAAAATTGTTATGAAATGAATTCATGAATTCATAAATAAAAATCTAAAAATGATTCAATGATACAGTGATGCTAGAATCTACTAAATTATATTATTTTCTTCAGCAGTCCCAACGAGATATAATAACTTTACTTTGCTCAGTACTGAGGCACTTTACTGAGTAACGCGATTAAATATTGGCTTTACCAGAATAATTAACAAATAATATGTTTATTAAAAATAGTAAATATCTTTAGTAAAATATGTTTTGCTAACTGTTACCCGTCATCTTTAATCATTCATAATTAAATAATATAGTATTAGTCATTATTAATAGGCAATGAACAAAATGATGTTCTTGAATATATCTTGTATCTGAAATAAATAACATTTTGTTATTATTAGTCATCATCAACGCTACCTATTGGAAGCCTAACAGACATCAAAGTTTCTCCAGGTTCGAACGGATTTGTCAGACACCATAACATGACCATAAAGACATCAAACGACTAGCCCAATAAAGTTGCTTTAGATCGACGTTCAAGGACGTAGGGATGGCAGTTCGACACTGTGATGTCACGATGTTATGGACGAGACGACTCTAACTAAGCCGCACTAAGTGATTAGAATGTAACGACGGTCAAAAAGACGGTTTTGGTTATGTTGTGGGCAATATTGGTGACATTTTCATGTGTTGAATAATTGAAATATAAAGCCTATGTAGAAACATCTCCAGCACGAGTCGCGCTCGTTTAATAGTTATTTCCTTGTAAAGTAAGATTTCTTAAGTGTATTTGCTTTATGAAAAAGGAAAATTCGAAAAGAATATAAAAACCGATGCTTTTAATGAAGCAATAGAATCGGCGGAACCCATTTCACCGTGTTATTACAAAACTTTCAAGAGCTTTAAACATTCTCGGTGGTAAATCACGTCCTATTGCTGCAGGACATCCAAGTTCCTGTTTCGCTAATTGTTTACCAGTCGTTCCAATAGAACCCGTGCGTCTAAAGTAAACAGCCACTGCTCTTGTCCCAAGCATTGCCCCAACGGCAATGAAAGACTATTTTTGGATCTGTGCCTTAGCCTTAGCTGCTCTGGAGGGATTGCTCGGTTCAAGTGTGTCGTACACGGTAGCAAGGACAGGCGCTGACTTCTACGCCTTTCCGGCTTGTTTTGCACCATCACAAACGGTCCGCTGACACGTGGACCAGGCCGCTCACAACCAGGCCAAGGGTACGCACAAACACTCCGGTACAAATCGTTTACTTTGTAGCGAGTTGATCAACAGCAACGGATGAGCTCGCACCTATAACTTTAAGGCAGTTATAGCGTTCGCTATCCGTATCCCTCGCCCGGTGGGTTTAGTTTTCCGGTCCAGTTTTTCTTCCCCCAAATGCTGTATCTTTCTCAAATGTACCAAAGTACTCTCACCACACCAGCACGACACCAGGATGAAGGTGAAAAAAAAGGAAAATCATAATTGCTTGCTTTCTTCTGCCCCCGGCTCATCGCACATCGTCAAGCGCGCACTGCCGTCCAATCTCTTATCAAATATTTACACTAAATTTATTTGCTTGCACTGAATTATTAAAAGCACACAAACAGAAACTCATTTACAACTGCGTGCCTGCCTGGTGAAACGCGGCGTAACCAGATAAAGAAACACAGCCACTCCGGGTGATTGCATTTTTGCGGATGATTTACATTTGAATCCTGCCATCACATTCTCTACATCACACTGCCACTCCGGTGACTGACTTCCTGTTCTGGTGTAAAATATCACCAACATCGTCCACACCATTCCACCCGGAACTGTGGACACGCGAGCCCTAAAATGGAGTTGTTCTACATCCTACCCGTCCTAGTCCGTAACGCACGGCGTTGCTAGTGATTATTCGCACCGTAATGATAGCTATTAAGAAATATTTGTATGCAGATACGCGGACCGTTGCGATGCCGGTTTGTTTTTGTTAATGTTTTTATTTTGCCTTTTCCAACGGCACGCTAATGTGCTCGCCAGTGCACATACATGTGCCCGGTACAGGCGTATGGCGGTGCTTGAGTGGCGCTCGAATGCCAACCTTAGCCGACCAGTTTTATGACCACTTTCAAAATACCGCACGCTGGTACACTAGCTACAAACAGGCCCACCGTCATCCGAGACGTTGCGATGCGTTTTGCGCGAATGCGCTGCAAACATATGCATTCGGTGCATTTGGAGCGTTTGTCATAAAAACGCAGCTTATTGCGATGCACTTGAAATAAAACGTCCGGCCGCAGGCCGCTTGTATGCAGCGGAACGATTTTCTGTTCATGATTATTTATTCGTCTCACACAATCTGTGATGTCATGGCTATTCTTCCGCGGTGATGTAAGACAACAATGTTTGGAGGATGGTTCACAGGTTCGCAGAAAAAAAAACCGTTTGCTACATAGCACCATAAATATTAAAGGTAGAATATACCTTCCCAATTCGCCGATACAATAAAACTTTATATGCGAAAAAAAGCAATTATCTGCTTAAGTCTCATAACGCTGCAGAAACTTCATGCAAGCGCGAAGTTGTACACTGAAAAGGTATTAAACAAAGACGGCTATTAAATCTATAGCAGCGGCGATAAATAAGTCGTGTTACACTATACGCGTGGCCAATGTCATAATTAAGATGTAATCAGTAACCAAAGGCCTTTGGGAAGTACTTAACATGTAGCCCTAACGACAGTGTGAAGGTTTTGTCTCTTGTAAACATAATTAATTTAGTACGAACGATCAACTGTAGATTGGTCGTTTCTTATGGTTAGCGATAAGTTCTAGTGGCCAACAAAAATGCAGAAGACCATCAAAGGATGCATCTATTTTAAATGCGATTTATTATTGCAATTCAATTACAATTCATAACAAATTAACAATTTAATATAATAATTACATTTTACATTTTATGATGTAATATTTCCTGTAGTATAAACTTCATTACAATATCACACATAGAAACAGTTAAAAGAGTTAATGTACTTTTGGTGGGACCAACATGATGTTGTCTATTATGAGCTGCTAAAAAAAAAGAAAGAATTTCAGAGACTACTACGTGTTGTAGCGCCCGTTCATACATTCCTAAAATCGTACAAAACTGTCACATGCTTCCCATCACATCACATGTGTACGTCTACATAAATATCCAAGACTTTTAAATTCATCAAAAAAGCCTAATTCTTAATACCAGCTTTTCAAGGTTCAAAGTCAGGTTGTAAAACAATACATTATTTAAAAACTTATAGAAATTTTAAAGCTGTTGCTGTTGTATTTCATAGATTTAAAGAAATTACGTTTCTCCTCATAAAAACTGTTATATATTGCTCAAGTGACTCAATGAACCTAAGATATTGTTAATAAAAAACTTATTGCTGCAGTAACAGCCGTTCTAGTAAACGTCGTTTTTTCCAAAACCAAACCCCAAAATATCAAAAATGATCATTGCCTATTACAACATTTTCGCACCACACAGCAACGAGCCAAAAAAACTGTATCTCATCACTTATTATTCGTTCGTTCGCCATATCGACACCCAACGCATCATCGATACTCAAGGCCCAAGACAGCCGCCGCGTTGGGATCAGTTTGCTAACAAAACAATTATTTTGGACCACACCGCAAACAAAAAACAGCCAACTAATCAACCCATTTCCCTTTTCGTGACTTGCAGCACGAAAAGACGTCACCAGGCATGAACTGTGTAGGGCCGCTGTCTTCCGAAAAACCTAACATCTTCCCTCACATCGAAACTCTGTGTTTCTTTGGAATTTCCTACATAACGAAACCCTCGCCTCGTTCTGTGCTTAACCGAACGTTGGATCCGGGTTATGTGCTACAAATAACCGGAATAACCCCAAAAACGTTGCACGATCCAGGATCTGACCGGGCGCTGTACAGATATGCCACCTCACGACCGCACGCTCCGATGGCTCCGTTTGGGCATTCGCATCCAATGTGCAAAAGCTCACGATTTGCTTAACGTGTATCTTTAGCCGGCTCGCTTTACTACAACAAAGCGTTCATCGCTCTCGCATGTATTCTTTACAGTTTGCTTCCTTGTCCCAAAAAGCCAGAACACTATCTTGTCAAATCTTGCGATTCCTGGCAACTTCCCAGGAATGTGCGGCACGAATAGAGAGGCCGAGTCACGGGGCAAGTAAACCAACAGCAACAACAGCACCACACTCGCACTACGTAAGCGGCCATTTATTAATAACATCCGGAATGTAATCTAACCTGCCAACACTTGCCCCAATGCCCTAACACTCTATCTGCGATCTCGGCAACCGGTGAAACTCGCCTCAAACTCGACGCCGACTAATTTTATTTGTGAGTGAGGCACTGCACCGTAGACAGCATGATTACACTAATCACTCGTAACTTTATTGGTACCACTTTTCATTAGCATGTGCTATTCGCACCGCCGGGATGCAACTTCATGCACACTCGAAGGTTGAAGGTGAC
Source organism: Anopheles rivulorum (assembly GCA_018908115.1). Lineage (NCBI taxonomy): Eukaryota > Metazoa > Arthropoda > Insecta > Diptera > Culicidae > Anopheles > Anopheles rivulorum. The sequence continues at coordinate 9,200,826 of STHB01000010.1, forward strand.
TTGCATGTCAATTGAGCACTGGCTCAACATGGATCACCCGAGTCTCTGCCCGAGAATAGCGCGCGCGATGGAAGACATCACTTCTTAAATCCTGGAGCCTCATGGTGGCGAAAAAAAACGAACACCAAGAACTCTTTACAGTGAGAACAAGTCACTCCACGGGCCACTCTCAGGTTTGCAGAAAGTCTGATTATCTGCACCTCTTCCAACTTTATATCCATTCCCTGTGCTTTCTCGCATTCCCAACCTCTGCGCATCCAGACGCTTGTGATATAATTTAAAAAAAGGGTTTATCTCGTTCAGATTTACTTCCTTCAGCTTTCAGCAGGAACATTCGCAAGAATCGTGGGTGCACAGCAAGAATCCCAGTAACAAAGGAAGTAGAGAAAAAAAAACTGGCTCACAAATGATTATTGCTCAATCATCTTCATTCATTTATACACATTTCCTCCATTTAACGCTTTTTTGGCTTCCTAAAGCATCATGAACCGCATCATCATCATCATCATCATCATCATCACCATCCCCATCGTTTCCCATCGCCATTCCATTCATCCATTTTCTTTAACCCCTTTTTTTGTTGGTGTGCAAAACCATTTCAATCGCAGGTGGACGAAGCGTGATTATCTACTTGAGATTGTACACCCCCAGTGATCTCCTATTTTGCGTGTATTATGTCTCTCTTTTTTCTGTTGCAGCTATTGCGCCCTTCTACCAGCACTTGTTCGCGCGTCTGCTTTGCCGCTTCGTCCGAGCGACTCTTTGCACAACAATAGGAGCTCTTTGTTTAGCCGCACAAGTGACGCGCACAGCGACGCCATTGATTAATCAATTCGTTCTTGTGTTCGTGTACCGAGCGCCGTGTACGGGTTACGCTGCTGCAAATGCAATTTACGTGTGCGTAGTGGATGGTGAAACATGATCAAATATAGCAACTGTATTTTTTTTTTTTTGTAAAGGAAGGCTATTTTCCTACAACCCTAAAATATCCCAGAGGAATCCACGCGAAACCGTGGAGTGGTTATGCAACTGTTTTATTTTATTTTCGAAACAACAAAACAATGGTTTTAATCCAGCACCGATCCAACCAGTCGCAGCCCATCCATTCGCTCGTCTCGACCATATGGATGATCCCTTGCGTTGTTCGCAAACCCTAGCAGAGTTCCCATTTACGATTGTCAGCACGGAAGCCGGGACAGATTCGCCCGGGAAAAAACGCAAGCATGTCGGATTATTTTCAAACGCTACATTTTCATAGACATAAAGATGCCGAATGGGTGATGCTTGTTGCCATGTGCTCTTGGGCCCTTCCATTCTAAGGCCAGATTTGGCGGATCTCGACGGGTAATGATTTACGCTTCGGGCGTTGATGATCCCCGCACGCTCTGTACGCGATGCGAGCCTTCAATTAGGCGCCCAGATTATGACGCTTCTGTCGTAGCGACCTTCGGGGACTTAAGCGATTGGTGGCGCATCTTCGCCGCCGGAAAAGGAAAGGTGCTTATGTTCAACCGAGCATTGCAGAGCGATGCTTTACAGCAAGGCACAACACACTCCATCGGCTACGGTGCGGAAACGTTACGGCACATGCTGCTAGAATTTGTGTGTAATGGTCTTCCAGAAATATCCCATTTGCCGGTACAGCGATGGAAGTAACGCGCCTGCAGGACATAAAAACACTCCCATCCAGGACTACAGCACACACTCCTGTACGGTGTATGGTGGAAACACTCCATTAGCAAAAAATTATGGACACTAAAAGGGGAAGCTCACTACAAATTTTAATGGCCTTAAAGATTATCGTTTTTTCACCGCCGATGTCACCGGGTTCGTTGCTTGCGCATGGGGAGACTTTATTGGAGACCCCAACCGGGAAGGAGACATGATAAAGTATTCAAATTAACCAAACGGTCCTGTTGTTTATTTTTTCTCTCCTTCTTTAAAGTCATTTTTACTTCATCTCATATGTTTGCTGTTAAGTGTCCTGTCCTGTCGTAATCCCTTTTCCCGGCACTGCATTCCCTTTTCACTCGCTGTTTAACAATCACACATTCTGGACGGAAAGGTTGACAGTTGGTACGCGTCACCTACCTTTTGCTGTGGCTAATTGTTTCCACCTTTAATCGCCGTTGCGCTAAAGACATCAAACACATTCCCTATCCAAATGACGACCAAAAACGATTGGCAACTCTTTCGCAACATTAAATCATGTCTCTTCCATAGATCAAAGCAAAACCGTAGGGTTCGTCGTTTGTTGCATAAGCAATGCAGTATGATTGAGCTCGGAAACGAGAGGCCAGCGATGTTAGGTGTCATTGAAAAACTTTTCGAATCTGAATTTTGACTGACCGTACCACAGCCTCTATCCGGGTGATTCTCTCCCAATTCGCATCCCTTTGACGCCCAGCACTGCCCATTGACAATAAACTTACCCTTTTTACACAATTTGCATAATATGCCACAACCAGTGAACCTATCCAACCATCGCTCATGAGTAAGGGGTTTTTGCAGGTTTTGTTCAATTTCGCAACAAACCCTCTTCCGTGTTGGATGCTTTGTTTGTTGTAAAGTTTAGAATTTGCCAAATATTTTCCCTGTCCGCTGCAGGAACAGGTTTGCATACAAAGGGTGTAATTTGTCATCACTTTTTGTGGATGTCTTTTTTAGAGGATGAAGGTTCAAATACAGTGCGTTACACAACTATAGGAATATATGATTTGGATTTTTAAATTTTTATAAATTCAATCAAAAAAGTCAATTTTCATAATTAAAAACGCATTTCAAGCGATTTAACTTGCGTTGAAGGACTATCTTATTCAAGNGAATTTGCCAAATATTTTCCCTGTCCGCTGCAGGAACAGGTTTGCATACAAAGGGTGTAATTTGTCATCACTTTTTGTGGATGTCTTTTTTAGAGGATGAAGGTTCAAATACAGTGCGTTACACAACTATAGGAATATATGATTTGGATTTTTAAATTTTTATAAATTCAATCAAAAAAGTCAATTTTCATAATTAAAAACGCATTTCAAGCGATTTAACTTGCGTTGAAGGACTATCTTATTCAAGAAAGATATTCAGCTGTAGACACATTTTTCTCAACATTCATAATTTTCTTTTCACATGTTGTCCGATATCTCTTATCCGGTCGATTTATAATTACAGCAGAACGTCGATTATCCGACGGGTGGGGTTATCCGTAAACCAAAAAAATAATATTTGATCAACCGTTTATACATTTTTATTGATTAAAAAAAACTTATTGTCTTGAACAACTTTATGATGATTTTCTTTTCGAATAAAATAAGTACTCTAATTGCTAATAATAAATTTAAAATGTCTAAAACATCTGTTCAAACCTGAAGGAGAACCATTGTCTTATACTTGTATACAGCTGCACCATACAAAGTTGGTGGTCTTATTATCCGTGAAAATCGATTAACCGGATCACTTGCTCGGATAATCGATGTTCTGTTACTGTATATGAATAAAGGTATTTTCACCATGCTTTTAGTAATTTTTTTTTATGTTATAACGGCCTGGCCGTATTAGAATTTTTAGTAAAATTAAAGAAGGAAAAATAATCAAATTTAAATGGCAAAAACTCCCCGAGATTTGTATATCTGGATCATCAAATGACATTGTAAAAAAATAACAATTTTAATTCCAAGATTATTTTGTTTTACAAACATGCTAACTAGTTTTTTTTTTGATACTGAAAATTAAAAAATCCGACCAGAAAAACGATTTTTAAAAATGTGTATTAACCATCTCAAAATCATTAAAGTTGCCAATAACAGATGTTCCTACAGTTAAGTAGCCCACTGTAGCCGTAACGAGTGCCGGAAAAGAGCACACACGCAAAAAACTTTACCAAAACAAAGTCAATCAACCGGAAAATAGTCTCCAGCGCCAGAGTAGTGCTTATGATTAACTTCAGATCCACTCTGCCGAAAAAAGGTCAGCAGAAAACCGATTCAATATCGGTAAAGATGAAATGTTTCATTTCGCCCTGTGCCCGGGTGCCCAATTGTCCGGAACTAACAGCCCCATACCTTCGAGTGGGCTAGGAAAGCCTTCAAAATTAGCCAAAGACATGGCGCATGCAAATTCGCCCGGCGTGCGCACATGCGCAACAAGCCGTAAGACACACTTTCAGCACCCCTGAGTGCACTCGACCAATGATACTTCAGCCACCTTCATCCGACGAGTCGTGACGGTTGTTGAGTGATCGATGCAGATCAGTCATCGTGCTGTGAAGGCCCACGCGCACTGAAAGTTGCTTTTCATATGATAAACGCATCAACGCCAAAGTGCACATCCAATGGCAACTAAAAAAAAAAAAGGATTCCCTTTATACCGCTCCGGTTGTGGGTTGTGTTGTTTTGGGGACGACTTTACTGCGCACATTTACATATTGGGGATGCGCACTTTCAAGGCTGCGAGCGCACAGGCGATTATTCGGCACAACCTTGACATTTTTGCACCGCTTCAAACGGATCTAGATGCGACGCACTTTTCCATTGGCCCGCAGCGCTGTCGGGCTGTGATAGTTGTACGCGGCAACTATTCCTACATCCGATGCGATGCGGTTTTAATCGCGGCTCGCAGGTGAATGTTGTTACCTTTCCCGCTTGATGAGCCCGGCGAGCTGCTCCGATCCGGAATCGCTGGCAGGCTTGATGCGTGTTCTGGTATGTTTTAATCGTCCACTGACGTACCCAGCATCATCATCATGACGGTACACGGACTGTGCATCAGCCGCATGATCGTCCTCAAATCTAGATCTAGAATGGATGGCGTGCATCAACGGCCGGTAAATTATAATTATTTGCAACCGGCGAAAAGGTGAATCGGTTTAGTGCCCGATCCTACCGTTCACCCACAGTATGTTAAGGTAAGGCCACAAACTGTAACCATCCACTGGGCGACACTTATTTATAGAACATGCTCACAAAAAAAAAAACCTCCATTGCGCTTGGATCGCAAATGTCAACGGTACGTTTTATTTTTCGGATAAACGCCAATCATCCGATGATATCGCCGACACCAGGGCTGCTGCTGGACAGTAAATCGCCACCATCAGACAGCTCCACATAGCATGTGCATTACATTGTGTACGGTGTGGAGGTTTTCGGCCCAGCCAACTCCGCACTGGCAGTGACGGATCGGCATCGCTTTACGACGATCCCCGACGATGAGGTGAATGATTAAACTACTTACCGACAGCTACGGGCAGCATTCAGTGGCACCATAAAACCGTTTCTCCCCCACAGAAGCAAACCTCAAAACACCACGATTTGGTGACGGTGTGGTGACGGTCCAGAAATAGAAACCCCCTGGAGACATTAATCTTACGCGCAATCTATAGAACCTGATCGCCGGTGTCCGCGCGGTCCGGCGACGATTATTGATGGCGAGGAATAAAGACTTCTCGGTTACAAGATGTTTTCTCAGTAGCAAAAACGGTTTGCAATTTGCTTTTGACGATTAGATCTTTGATGATACAATTTTGTGTTACGGTGTTTGAGATGCTCAGTTCAGAAATAACTCAAAGTATAGCCTAGTGAAGGAGAGTCCTCGCGTGTATTGATATCACTTCACCCTGACAGCTTCAGAAGAAAAAGGTCTCGGCAAATCGATTACAGAAGGAAATATTGTTATAATTCAACCGACCGTGTTGCGAGAGTGTGTTTTTTGTTATCTGCGAAACGATCGTGAAGACCTAGCCAGACTGTATCCTCCAGAAATTCAACTGCACGTACCTACACTACGCTCCTACCTTAGCATTTGTGTGCTTTATGAATTCATAACTCATCCATAAATTATTACTTTCTTCATCAAGAATTTTACCTCGACGTTTTCACGGTGCCGAGTGATTTTCCCAAACCCCACGCCCAGCAGAGACACACGCCGAAAGATAGAGAGAAGTGAGATGAAGAAACAATTTCTCCACTGCATGTTCGCGCCATGCTGCTGCAAACGAATCCTTGGCTGTTGATCCACAGGCGGCAAGGGCAAAACTCCACCAGGATTGCTGTCGGTGTGTCCCATTTCCCGTATCTTTTCACGTTCTAAGACGATTCGTTTGCCCGTCTCGGTGTGCCATAAATTTCCCTGCATTATATCGTACACGCGCACCCACACACAAACAAAAACATTGGAAAAAGGTGTGGAAAAAAAAACCACGGTGCAAAGTATTCACACCGCATTTGCCGGATGATACAGCCGGTGCTGCTGCAGGTGTGCCGATGGTTTGTAAATTCTCATCAGAACAACGATCTTTGCAATGGTTTCGACCGTGGGTTCTGTGCAAACACCTCAAAAACACAGGCACAGCTGGAACGCTGGGGATCTTCTTCCCAGCTGGCTGGCCGCTTAAAAGAAACTGCCAGAAATAAGTTTAAAATATTCCCTCCCCATTCGGACGGAAGGCGATTTTATAAATATTTATCGGCTATTCGATACTTGGCGAACGATCACGTCTGGTCTGAATTTGTTCTTTCCTCCGCTCGCACGAAGCGGCAACAGACTGATGGCAATATGTTGTGTGTTCGGTTTTTTTTTCGCTATCCTTCCTAGACAAAGACCAAAACAACAGCTTCCGCCTGCTGCCGATTGCTGAGCGTATCGATGAAATCCTTGCATCGCTCCGAATAAGCGTTCTGCTCCCATCGGGGTTGGAAAAATGCACTCGAATTTATGACCACTATCGCTGCCGGTCCAACATCACTGCGAACACCTTTGCGAACACCGCAACGAAAGGTTACAACGTTTGATTCGTACGTTAGCAACGCCATAGCGAATGAAAATTTATTCATACTAACTTGGCTTTGATTTGCTTTCTACGAAGCCACAGCTTCGGCGCATTTCCGAAGCAACAGTTTGGCAATTGATACCTCGTTAAGGAGCAATGTTGTTTTGCGTTCAATTCAGTCTGTTGCAAATTTTAAACTGCGCTTTATATGACAATACGATGAAATGGTAATTTGTTGTTTGCACAGCTGTGGATTCGTGTGAGGACCACGTCCTAATAACTACATTGTATTATGTTTAACAAAAAAAAATATTTTTTTGCGAGATATGTTGAAAATATGTTTTGTTTATGGAATGCAAACAGTAAATAAAAAACTCTAAATAAGTCGAAAAGTTAAATATAATTGAAAAAGTATCTAGCAAAAGATAGCAGTTATAGCAAAATATAAATAAAAAATACAGAAACAAAGAAATAGACAAATGGATTAAAATAAAAAGTTACTAACTTAATGGTTAAAATTATAAATAAACTAAAGCAAACCAAAACAAAATCGAAAATGTAGTTATTGATGATTAATTATGAAGGTTTAGCGCCGTATTGTCAATCGAAAATGTAGTTATTTAAATAAGAAATAAAGATAATTCAATAAAAGTTAAATATATTTTAAAAATCATTAATGCAACAAACCCTCGCCAATTGCTCAAAAGAATAAAACCAACGATAATGATTAAATTTATTTCGCTAATTAATTTGATTGTTAACTTAGAACAAGTGTATAAAAATGTAGTTTCATTAAAGTGGCATCACGGCGACAAATAAAATGTTGGTTTTATTCAAATAATCGCATACTATATTACAATAAATATAAAATAGAAGAAATCAAATGAATGGTTCACACCACCAGTAGAATAGAGATAAAAATATCACCATAAGTTTATCAAATTTTAAAGAAAATTTTACTGAATTATAGCAATATCAATAATACACCACAATCTTATTTAATTACGAATATGTTTGATGCAATGCATGTTATTAAAGAGGAGGTTTTATTAAAGAGCCGAACAATAATCTGAACGCCATAATGGTTAGCAACAACAGCATAACAAGAAATTATTTTTTTGTAAAAAAGAATGTAAAATTGTCATCTTTTGTCAGCATTTGCACTAATTACAGTTCCCTAATTAACAGCATAAGCTATCATTGTTGTACCGACAACAAATGAACTACAAATACCACTGATTATGTCAAATCAGCCAGGTATACATCAGAAATGGCCTTGACATTCACCCACCGAGAAGTGAAAGTATTTCAATACCAACGTGCCCCCATACAAACATAATGAGACTACAATTGAAAAACAATAAAATTGCCGCAGGACGTAATATCCTTTTACATTTAATGGTCGTTACTCATCCTGCTTTGCAACATTTAAAACATCCATACACAAAAGAGAACTAAAAAAATACCCATCCAACCTCATCGTTTAGTACATTTTTGGGGTGGATTATTACGATTTTGCAAAATGGGGCCTTCCAAATCTCCACGCTAGCCACTAATGGAATCAATAACCTCAAAAATCGTTACCACGTCCCAGTGCCGCGGTACACCCGGCGCTATTGCCCAAGACAAATCCCATCCGATCGACGCCAGATTCACCTGCTTTATTTGATCAGGCAATTTTTTCACTTAATTTCACCACACACACACTCTCGTGCGTCTCCCTTAGCTCCCTCCCCGCCCATGACCCCCACCGTAAAAGGTGGATCGAATTGGGATGAACGAAAATGCTCGTCTCGATCGAAAAACAAAAAAAAAACCCCACCTAATTCCGCAAGGGCGCTGTTTCACAGCGAAGCGGTTCAATCATACAGCACCCCCAGTAACAACAACAGCAAAAAGTTAGTGACATGAAATTGAACGCCGGTATCATCTTCGGCAAAAGTGAATGTACTCGCGCACTCGGGCGCTGCCATCCCGCGTACGCAAACCGGGCAAAAATCGCACGTAGCGAATGCTTTTGCAGCTGAAGATGGGGAGATCCGGTGGTTGGTGATCGAACTAAATTTCTAGCCGCCAGCAGCCAACAACCTCGCGCACCATGGACGAACGCTCAACCGGAACGATCCACCACACGAACGATCGTCGCGATCTGTCCGCCGATCCTACCACAAACGGGGTCCGAGACCCGAACCGATCCAACACAATCGATAATGACGTCTTGAGAATCAACCTGCCATTGTTAGCGGTGTGTTGGGGACTGGTGGGCCAACCACCACCATCACTACCACCACGCGCAGAAGACACACGAACGAACGGACACCCGGGAGGTTTGGCCGCGTAGAACGCATTCACTCCGCATATGCTGGGCTCTCTTCACCTTCGCGACACCCGAACCATTCGATTATGATGGGGGAGTCTTCAACATTGGCTGCGTACGACGACGGCGACGACACTCGAAACTGGCTGTCTGCCTTCCTACCGAACGGCCGAACGGCTCGATCACCGCCAACCATCATCATCATCATCGTCATCATCGTCAGCAGCAGCACCATCATCGCCATGTTCATCACCACCATCCGGGTGTTAGAATCGACGTCGACGCGATGCTTGCTTATATAAAACCGCAACTCATCTTCTACGGCATTAGTTCAGTTCGACCATTCCTCGAAGCTTGAAGCTTCTACCGCACTCCGTAAGCAGACAGGTGCCAAACACAATATTAAGCATTCGTACCCTTCTTGCGATATATCTCGTACTATCACGTTACAATTACGATGGTGCACAAGACGGTAATGTTTCGTCAGCTCCCAACAATAAAAACAATTTGAATACCCCCAAGTTCCAATAAACAACACGAACATCCTAATCCAATTTCTCCATTTCCGGTGCGTAGGTTTTGCTCTGTGCGTTCCTCGGGTTGGCGAGCGCTGCCCGGCTCGACAATCTGTACGGTGCTCCGGCACCGGCCGCCTCCTATCAGGGCGGTGCCGGTGACGGGAACCTCCTGAATGCTCCACGGCGCGATGGTCAGTTTGGTGGTGCTCCGGCTAATCAATATCTGCCACCTACGGCCGGAGGTCCTCAAGGATCGCACCAAGGTGGCTACCCATCGGTAGCTCCCCTAGGACAGGGTCAGTCAGGCTTCAACGCCTACAATCCCCAATCCTCGGGACCATCGTACGGTGGCTCTAGCAACGCGCTCCAACCGAGTGGACCCACGGGCGGAAGCTTCCAGGGCAACTTCCAGCAAACGACCCCTATCCCGATTCTGCGCTACGAAAACATCAACAACGGCGATGGCAGCTATCGATTCGAGTGAGTATTCCCGGGTCGTGGTGCTCCGTGCTTACCAGACATTGTGTGTTTGTGTGATTGGGTGTGTGTGTGTGTGTGTGCGCGGAATTTTGTATCGCGCGCAGTGATCGATCGGAAGGGTTAAAGGGTTAAGACTTATCAGCACGTGTATCTACTGATTATGACTAATTAATCGCTTCATGAGCTCATTGCCGCAGCTATGAGTCAGGAGTGTACAACGTGTTTCGCTCTAAGTTGTTACAAAACGATGCAAAGTGCTGTACAGTGTGCTATCGGCTTAAGTGTTTCACCGTGCAATGCGCTACTTGGATCAACGTGGCATGATAGGCAACAAGTGCAATTAGTGATTTATGATTGAAGAAAAAAATCATATTAAAAAATATGATCACGTACACTGTGAGTTAATCTTCCTGCATGGAGCGATTCGATCGTAGTGCTATTTGAACGATTGTGATATGAAAAAAAAACATTACGATCATGAATATCCACCGTCCGATAAGAAGAATTTAATTAAAACATCATAAGTATCTTTTTGATTAGAACTCTGACACAGTGGTTTAACGGATTTAGTGCTCAGACCGTTTTAAAATCCATTTTTTCCAGTGTGACGACTCCGCCACGTGTTTTGAATATCCAAAAACATTTAATACTTCAAAAATCAACTGTTTTGTATTTTTTTATTTTGGTTTTTTTTTTTGCTTAAAAACCCTTGTGAAACATTCAGAGGTCAACATTAATAATGCAGTAAACTATAGGAGGGCACATAATTTCGCGAATCTTCAAGATGATATTATGGCTAGAGGCTAAAAAAGAAAAATCGTGTCCAAGATTAAAAGTGAGCTAAACTTAAATCTGGAGCAAGATCTAATATGACACATGTCAGGTGCATGATCTAATCTGCTCCTAGGTGAGATGTTGCGAACTGAATTTCGAACTCCATCAAATAGTTTTAGTCGAAATGTGTCGGACATGCCTGCTCTAAATATGTAATACACCTAAGCAATCCAGTATTATAAACTCTGTGCTCTATAAATGATATACTTCATGTGGTCCATTTCGTTTCAATAGTTACGCTACTGGCAATGGCATTCAGCATCAGGAGGAAGGATTCCTGCGTAATCTTGGTCCGGAGAAATCGGAACAGGTCGTTTCGGGAGGTTATTCCTACACCGCTCCGGACGGTCAGCTCTACAGTGTTCAGTACAAGGCCGACGCTAACGGATTCCAACCCGTCGGAGACCACCTGCCAACTCCACCACCACTGCCACCAGCACTGCAAGAGTAAATATATGCGCGCTCCTTCTTTTGTCTGCAACACTTCCCTAACGTTTGTCTTCCAACTTTGCAAACAGAGCTTACGACCTGCATGCCCGCCTTCACGCTGAAGCCGCCGCACGTCCCCAGAACCCGGCCTACCAGGAACCCCAAGCGCCAAACCGTCAGTACGGAGCACCGCAGCAGGGTGGACCCCAGCAGGGTTCGTACTATCCTCAGTCTCAGCAGCAGCCGCAGCAACCTCAGCCACAATATCAGCAGCCCCAGTCCCAGTATCAGCAACCGCAGCAACCACANTGTCTGCAACAATCCCTTAACGTTTGTCTTCCAACTTTGCAAACAGAGCTTACGACCTGCATGCCCGCCTTCACGCTGAAGCCGCCGCACGTCCCCAGAACCCGGCCTACCAGGAACCCCAAGCGCCAAACCGTCAGTACGGAGCACCGCAGCAGGGTGGACCCCAGCAGGGTTCGTACTATCCTCAGTCTCAGCAGCAGCCGCAGCAACCTCAGCCACAATATCAGCAGCCCCAGTCCCAGTATCAGCAACCGCAGCAACCACAGTACAACCAGCAGCAAGCGCCCCAGTTCCATTCGAGCTCGCCGAACGCCATCCAAGGTTATCCGTCGGCACCAGCCAACCAATATCTGCCGCCGAACAAGAGGCAACAGGGTTTCAATCCCAACACCGGATACACTTACTAGAACCGCGCTAGGGAGTACTTTTATCGATTTCAGTATTTATTTGAGCCCACACAACGAAACACGCTAATAAACCAGAGTGCTAACCCACCCACCCAACAGGCGAAACCCTTCAATCACCCTCGGTCTCGGCTAACTGTTCTACTTTGACGATTATTTCCGAAACGCGCAGGTATTCAGGACACTGTGACCTGTAGTTGGACGACCTTGTCAAGTAACTGTATCATAATGTATTGACGTTGTCAAAAAGAAAAGTTCCTTTCTTGTTTCTTTCGGTTTGTTGGAAAATGCTACTATCCCCATATCACATACACCTTTGGGTGTATGGCGTATTTTGGCGAGACCTCACCTTCACCTGTACCGCAAACAGTGAGAATCAGAGTCACGAAAGCAGCCAAAAGTCACGACCATGACCCTGACATTCGTCACACTTCTGCACCACACCAGAATGGGTAATGCGATCCGGGTGGTGTTGCATTTCCACCAGAAAGACAGAACCTCCCCCCCAAAACACTTGGTGACCGGGGCTCTGTTCAATTGGTTGTTTACGCGAAAAGTGGCACACACAGACGCGCGCGGCCTACCACAAATCTTCTTGCAAAATCCAACCGCTACTACATCACCGTAATGAGCTTTTGTGCAAGTTCGGGCACAGACACAAAAAATGGGGAACCAGTACCGGTGGCCCTTTACCTCGGGCATCGCGTTGCCTACTTTTCACGCTCACTACATCAGGGAAAACGACATCAGCATGCATTATGCAAAAAACACCCCCTAGCGGGCCACCAGAAAGAATGCCCTTTCGACCTGCCATGGTAGCACGGGGTTTGCGACGTTGCCAGCGAATTGTTGTCATAGCTACCTGTGTCGCTTCAGTGCGTTATGCTGACCCCCGCCGGTGGTCACACACCGACACCGGCCACACCACTGCAAACTAGTGTGCGAACTGTCGAAGCGCATCTTTATGCACTTCCTAAAAACGCAGCCAGGTCCGTGCGGCAGCCGGAGCGAGCGAGCGCTCTAAGACAAATACAAATCAGTCACCGCAACTCCCGCGCGGCGATAAATCAAAGCACGGCCCATAATTATCATAATTTATGTTGTGAAAAAAATTTACGACCCTACCCGCTAATCTCAGACGTTAGGCGAACGCGCGCGCGCGCGCCCTCCACCAAGACAGTCTGGTATTGGATTTGGACCGATAAGATTGGCTCTTTTGAATGAGTTGAATGCATTCGCACAGCTTGGTTGACATGGCGGGCATCAATAGTGGTGCGTTTTTTTTTGTCATGTTTTCAACAACCTGCCTGGATGCTACATTCTCCTTCAACGCGCGCGGCCCAATGACATGGGGGATTGGCACCGTGGAGCGAAAGGGACCCCACACTTGCTTTGCCGCAGTACTTCTTCGGTGGTGAATCTCGCGATTGTGCTGCGATAGTAATGGTGGCACTGATGAGTGATAAAATCCGCCAGCACTCGAATACATCAAAACGCAAGGTGCGAGAAACAAAGCAATGGAATCGGTTGGGTTGCTACAAAAGCGATGTTGTCGGTTGCTCTGTGGGATCACACACGGGCGATAGTGAGATGGAACCGAACATTTTCATACATTCGTACCGAGGTTAATTAATTTAATTGACTCTCGGAAATGGGTGGCTACGGCGATAGCATCGCCACAACTCAATCACAATGCGAATTAAATGCAATGTATCAATCTGAGGCACAGTCAGATATGATCCGAAATAATAGCACTAAATATTCCATTTTAAAGCACCATCAAATACTGATTGTACCACCTAACGATAATATTGCGCTCAGCACCGTCAATCAGTTTACGGAAATCGTACCAAAGTCTACATCATTTCTGCAGTACGATTTATGATGTGGCCATTGGACACATTGTTGCTGTGAGCTTTATCTCATCTCACAATCTTAAAATCAATGCATTGTGTGCGTAAAATATGAACTGTGATCAAGACAGTGGAAGTAACACGTACTCATTTTCCAAGAGAAGTACTTTGGCGAAGATTGCATGATTTGTTGCCATTCTATTTCCGTAATATAATGCAAAAAAATAGACTAAATTGATATTGAAATATTGAAAGATTATATAAAACCGGTTAATTATGTTTTATAATCAATTCATGCGCTCAATTTGACTTAAAGACTCATAAGGTAATGCAGGATCTTCTAGTCTATATGGCAATCGTAACAATTGCTATAAATTTGAACATTTGCAATAGTCCTTTGGGATTACCATTAAATTCTCACCATTATTGATATCGTAGTAAACGCTGCAACTAATCACTAACATGCTAATTCCATGGCTCAGGTCTGTTGAGTTAACCTTTGGCATTTCGCCTGGGCTTACCAAGTTATTTGATATCTGGAGGAGTTTTAATGTTGTACAAAATACGAGATCTCAATTTTCAGCAGTTAGTATTTTGATCATTGGTTCGCCCACGGTTGAGCATGTCGGGCTGATGTGGTCATGTTAGCAATACGTTTCCATGAAGCTTGACCCAAAGCTGCATCCAATTTGCTGAGCTCCACTTGATCCACCCAAGGAGCTTGCTGTTCTCTTCTACGTCTCGTACCGCGCGTACGTGTTACTGACGATCACCTACTTGGAAGAACATGTGCCCAGCCATCGTATTCTTCAAGCCTTTGTTACAGTCAGGATGTCTGCTCCAATGAATAGCTCATCTAGCCCAGCCTAGGCAGTTCGTACCACGCGTCGTTCGTCGAACATGGCAAAAGCGTTGGTGTCCTTCGTCAGCAATGTCGTAAACTCGTAGCTACGGAGGACTACCGTACTACCAGGTTGTGATATATCCTGCATTTCATATCTAAAAGGAGTCTGCTGGATCGTAGGAGTTTTTGGAGACCTTAGCTGGCATAAATCCCCGTACCAACCATGCGCCTCCAAATTTTGTGGCTTCAATTTGATGCTTTCGGTATTATTATCGAGGACCTCCAATACCTTGGAGATCCAGCAAGAAGACATCAGGTCTTCGATCAACTATCTGTTCTACCAATGAAGTATAGACTCTGGCATTTGATTATCAATTTTCAAGTCCTCTACATATCTACAATACAACAATTTATCAATCTTTCAACTAATCTCTTGCCTTACGTTTCTGCCAGTATTTTTTTGAATAGTTTTTGAGGCGAAATTGATGTGTATCCAAATAAAATGCCAACTTTTAGCCAAAACCAATGAAGTAAACAAATCGGTACCATAAATAAACAAATTCTTAAAAAATCTAAACTCCACTATTCACATAATTTGACACCTAACGATTAGTTAGTAAATCAACTTGCAGTTAGCTCCAGAAAGCCATTACTCTTGCGTCCAATCGTAACCAATCTTTCTGCCAAAAGCGGATGATACCAGTGCCTAAATTCTGCTGCAACATACACTCCCGCAGTCCTATCGCGCTGACCCAATCTAAAACCACACACGTTTACTGACAATTTAAATTGGACTTCACCGGACGGATTCTCGATCGGCCACCGGCCACCCAGTGGTTGGTGCTGGTGCTAACTGTACGCTCGCCCAGGTAAAGGAAGCTTAATTTATAACTCACCAACAGTGTACGCTCACCTTCGTACAGGACAACCAACAAAGTAATCACATTTGCGTGATACATCCATATCAATTACCGCCGGTTTCGCATCCGACACTTGGCATCGGTTGAGAGCTTTTTTGCCGGCAGGGCAAACTTTTCTCGCCAATGGGGTTTATTTTGTTGTTGGTCCCCGCCGATCGGAACGGAATGAAAGTTCAATTGCTTAGCACCCCCGGAATGGTAGCACTCGGAAGTAGTGCGCAACAAAAAGGGAAAAGAAGATGGAAAACACACACACAAAAACACAACACTATTCTCGTGGCAGAGCACGTGGGAAAGAAATTACAAAACTCCCATTGAGCAGTACACCTTGCCGACCGATGGAAGGATGGGTTCCGTTGCGGTTCCGTACATGCTTGCACCGTAGTTGCCTGACAAGTCGTCGGACAAAGCATATAACTCAACATCGTACGTGTACAAGTGGCCACCGGTTAAGAGAGTAATGATCTGGGAAAAGCTCGCCTGATGGATTTATTATGGACACTACCGGCGTGTCCTGGTGACGTGCTTGGGTGAAAACCCGCCAACGGTGTAGGTAGGTGAGCGAGTCCAGTACGGTAACACGCTTCACCAAGCGCTCCAAGCGGCCGAACTCCGGCCAAGACGTCGGCAATACAGCGCAACCACCAACGCACACGCAAGCTGGCATGATTTATGGTAGTCTTGTTGCAGGGACTTACTTTTCCATTAGCGAATATTGCGAGGAAGAGTTTTTTCCCCATCCTCTTGAAGGATGCCCACCCGAAAAAGGCTACCAACCAAGTTTAACAATTTCGGTACGAAATGAGTCTAACTTTGCCACGGTAAACGATTGTTTTGAAAGGGTATGAAATAAACTCGCCCCAACGGACATTAGCACGCATACGGTGCATCTAAGAAACACATGTTCCGGCAAACCTTTGGCAAAGAGCAAAGAATCAATTGCTTAAACTTTCCACTTCAATTGACCATCGGACCCGTGATTTGTGGCCAACTGTCTTTAGGCGAAGATTAGAAAAAAGGTTCGCTTCTTCGAGCGGTTTTGCAACAAAAGCATGCATTATTCATATTGAAAACTAGCAAAACTTTTCCACATCGTTCGATCGAAGATCTTTCCACTTCCGGCTACTACTCGGGGAACAAACTTGCAGTGGAGCAAAAAAGAGAAATCCCACCACTATCTACATCTGCTATTTTTACGCGAATATTCACCACCACCTGATAGATGAGTCTCGGCGAGACTGCAACACAGCAGGAAACGCGAAATGGAATAAGGAAAAAAACTTTTTCAATACAATTCAACCGATGGTTTTTTTGTTCAGTAGCTCTACTCTATGAATGTACGTGGCACAAAGGTGCACAACCTTCGCTTTTGAATCCAATTTGATGTCACAACGGCTTACTTATGCTCCTGAGACTTGTGTCTTGTCTTTGTGATTGCATTTTCGGTTAATGTTCAGCAAGTGTGTGTGTGTGCAATGCTGTTTGTACTTTTGACTCCCGGCTGTAGAGTTTTCTTTTAAAAACTTCATTTTTTGCTTCACGGATGAATGGAAGGATACTGTTTGCAGAAACTTATGACTCTGCCAGATTTTCTTTTTCTATTATCTCAGTTTGTTATTTTTGACGCGGTTTATCTGTTCACTGCACACTTGCCTATTTGACAATATTTTAATTATATATGCTACTATAATGGTAACTACTAGTGCACAATGTTGTCGCTAGAGTGCGCTAACAATAAAAACTTCACTCATATTAATGCTACCTAAGCATTCGTTGATGACTAAAGGAAGTCAGATATATAACGATTCTAAATGATCTGTTTTTTATGTAGATAAAAACTCAGTTTATCCTTGATATTTAGTACCATGAAGCATCACAACAAAAAATATTTTGCAAAAAATAAATTTGAAAAACAAAATCACGTTGGTTTCATATTCTCCACGTTGTCCATAACAATTTAACAAAAACAAGTCTTCGTTATCCTCTGATAAGGAATATTTTGAAAATGTTATTGGAACAATAAAAATTCTCGCCAGTCAATTGATTACACGCTTCGACAGTAAACTAGCAAACCAAACAATACAAAAATGTCTGACGTCTTAATTTATGTCAAACGTTTGAGACCAATGTTATGGAACAACAGGGAACCAACCATTACATAAATACATTTTTCATCAACTATTATGTTTCGATCATACAACATATTCATAAACAAACAAAATGTTGTCAATATTGTCATTTCTTAAACTAACAATGAACAAACCAACTTCAGCATGTCTTTTTTTTAACACTAAAAACACTACAACCAAAACACACTTCAAAATAGTGCCATCTATCGAGTAATGTGTATACTAACGAAGATAAGTAAATAGACGTATTGTCTTAATAGCTACTACTTGATAAATATGTAGTTTATGTTGATTTGAGTAAATTTTCGTCTCATAACTGCTTATAAGATATATTAAAAAAAATAGTTAAAAAAATAGTTAAAAAATAACCAGACTCCATACTTTTAGTACTACAGCATGTACATTAATATGCAGACAACGCATCAGCATAGTATCATGCGTTCTTTTGTCTATACATTTAGAGCTTCCTTTTCTTTTCACATCGCACTAAAAAAGAATCGCAGCCTTCAGGTGGTCTCGCCGATGATCTATTATGCCCTTGACGACGCACGAAAACTGCACCGTAAAATATCGCTTAAAAAGGTGCAATAATACGAGCAACAACAACAAAAAACACTACCAAGTACCATTCAACAGAACGTAATAAACATTCGTTGACAAAAAAAACCAACTCCACTCCACGCTCATGCACAATTCAACCGTTTAGCTTCCGAAATTTCTCTGCATTTCCTGCAACACTCGGCATGAATATGCAATGAGCGTCGGTGGACGTACAAAGCGCCAAGTATAGCATTCAGCCCGGCTCAGCATCCATCGTCCCAACAGCTTAGAGTGTTTTTCTATAAAAACAAACATCTAAATTTCTAGCACCGGAACGGTTAGGCAAACCAGAGGGAAAACTCCCCAGCACTATAACCCCACACTCACGTTCACACCACGTCTGCGGAGGAGTAGAAAAATGAGACCTGTTCGCGCTACCCATTTCCGGTAAACATTTCGTGTTAAGAATACGGCTGCAGCATCAGCTATTGCCGGTAATCGTTTGAGCCAGTTTGCGACAAGTGTCGAATCTGTTCGCGAGACGGTCATCGACATCGGGCCGGTATCGTTCCCGACCGGCCACCCACAGTGGTAACATGGGCACTAATTAAACGGGAATGGAATCGTATAACTCACCCGTTGGACCATACGAGTAATGAATAAATCCGTCAGGTTTAGTAGACGGGAAGCGTCCACGCTACTAACACATACGATCTGTTTCATTTTAATCCACTGGTGAAACGTGTTGTAGCATATTTGTAAAACCAATATTGAATGTTAAAATTGGAAACATATTTATTCCTCGCAAATCAGGAAAAATCACGTTGGAAACACATAAAAAACATTGAATTTTAATCGTCACATAACCATTTTAAAATAATTGTACCAAAGAAATCAACGTTTTATTTGTTTGATTATTCTATAGTAATTTTAAATTTTCAAAACTTTCTTATTGCATTTTTATAACATCGAAAAAATAATTTCCTTCTTTTTCGCAATTCGCTCCTTTCTCATTTGGATCTATTTTATTTTAATATTTTCAATAGGTCTAGACATGTGCTAATACTCGGAACAAAAAAAAGCTTCTCACCAACTCCACATAATCCTTTTATTTGCCGAACCAATAAATCGAACAAAGCGCAAAATTAAATTCCATCCCACGTCAATTTATTTGTCATTCGGCTGGAAAAGTTCACTTAAGTTCAATCAAGCCCTTCCTTTTTTAGGATAAGTTTCTTTTCCTCTATGTACTTCACTTTTCCGTATGCCAATTGGCACGTCTCGTCAATTGATTGAGCCTTTTTGCCACAATTCACCTCGCCTCAATTAAAGGCCAGTACAAATGGCATCCTAAGTAAATATCGTATCACGATCAATGGCAAATAGCGAGAAAATTAACATTTACCTCAAGACTCGTCATTCAACGGTGGAAGGAATGAGAAATCCCAACCCAAATCATCCTATTTGCCTGCAAATCGACTTGATACACAGCCAACCATTACAACTTTCCGCATTGTGGAAGTAGGCAGTAACGAAAGGAACGCCATCGTGAATAAAAAACACGAATCTCATAAAAATGTAAATTTTCAATAAAAATCGGAGTCTTAATCCTATTGCCCCGACATTGCGCTGATTAGGACCCACCGAAATAGAGCCAATCGTCAGACGAATAACAACGCGGGGGCAACAGCATAACGTTTCCTTCAAACGTGCTTTCGTTTGTTTTTTCATCGCCATTTCTCACCTTTTTGTTCCCTTTTGCTCTTCGATTCCGCATGGCAAGTTTATCACCCTACGAATGAAACTGCAGCCAGGAAATGCCGCCGGCAGAACAGGCTGACAAAGCAAAGGTACAATCTCATTTATCTCTAGCCAATTTTATTACGAACTTTACTGGTAAAGAAATGTTATTGATTCTTCATTGATCTTTCATGTTAAAGGAGTTTTTTTCTTTCTTTTCAATCTCATTAATCTTTAGCTTCTCAGAAAAATGTTTCCTTAGGCGGGAGTAACGCACAACGAAAAGGAAGCGTAAAGCAAAAACAATAATGACAGCTGAAATGTAACGCCTGTAACTGTTTTGATTGAAATAAATAAATATGTTCCTTTGCTAAAATACTACAATTATCAAATATTATGTACACTTTTTAAATTTAGCAAAATTAACTGCTGCACTCAACAAACATAAAATCTAACGGGGTTTTGCTGTGCTGCTTGACACTAATCAAATAATGAAAAGGATCAAGCGTTACACAGCGTTACATTTTAAGTGTCAAAATAAACGATTTACTTATGTATCAGTGTGTGAAGCAGTTTCCTTACTAGAGACGTCACATATCTTTTAAATTGGTAGACAAATAGATTTCTCACAAAAACATAAAAGTATCGTCTAGAATTCTAAACCAAATTGTTATAATCGTAATAACATATAAAATTGTAAAACAAACCCTAAAACAGTACGTATTCCGCTTGTTAAATTATCATGAGGTAATTATAACCCAAGGTAAATATGAAAAACTTAAAAGGCATTCAATATTTGATTTTTTTTTAATAGTTTCACCAAAAAGAGGAAACATATTTCATTCCCAAATGGTTTGTAATTTTATCCCTAATAAATGACAAACGCTGTGAAACGTTGATTCGTCTACGCAAAGTTTGTGTCTCATCTGTTCTCAGTTCATTGGACGTGGCCATGCCTGGACGAGCGAATGGAAAACAGCATCCTAATCGCAATGCCTAAACGATTGTCAGGACGAAAATTCCCAGACACGCACGTACACGCAGCAGTGTCGTGGTTTTGCTCACCCGGGAACCCATTTAGACGGCGCACTTGCTGCCGACTGCCCACCGACCATTCGGGATTCGGTGAAAAGCTTTCAGGAAATCCTGTCTCCTGTATTTTTTGTTTTGTTTTTTTGTTCCACCCCAAACCGCACCCGAAGCTGCAGCAAACTGTCAACGGGTAGATCATACTTGTTTTCCTCGCAAATAACTCGGCAAAAACACGGCATTCGTGATGCAATCCAATTGCCGACCATGCCCCCGGTGGGAACAGAACCGGATAAATTGTTGCTCACGTCGTACCGTGGATCCGCGGGCAGCATCAACCCGGGCCATTGCCAGATTGCCCAATGGCTGACTTACGGCTTAAGGGAACGCTGAAGTTTATTTACTGCAGCAGAGCTCATACCACACTGCTCAGCGCGACGGGCTGCGGCAGTCCCAGAGCGAATCATGTCGTACATCGGTCGGAAAGTGAGTTTGGAAAGCGTGTACAAAAAATAAAGCAGACAGACTAACGTTTTCGCGTACAAAACCGTATCTGTTGCACCATTCGAATGCTAAAAGCGGCTAAAGGATTTCTTACTGTATCGTTCAGCTATGTGTTCAGTGCAGAACAATTTAATTGGACATAGTAAAAAATAAAAAAATGCTTTAATACAACAAAACATTGGCAAACAACTTAAAACGTATAAGCCTCTCACTAGAAATAGAAATGATCTAACGTTCAGCACAGACGCCCGATTCAATCCTAAACACTCTCCATCACCCCAGAGAAAAATCCTTATCATACCAGCGGTTGCACTGTTTCACACTTCATCTTCGACGGGTGTTTTTCAAAAGCCGGCGATTTTTCCAGACTCCGGGTTCTGGGGCCCGATGATGATGCCCCAAAGAAAGCCACAAACCACACAACGTTATGCACATGTTGGAGCGTTTTTTCAACATAATGTTTGCCTCTCCAATGTCCATAGGCCATCCGGTACGAAACGAATCGGCACAAACGGCTGTCCTTTGTCGCATGCGTCTTTGCCCAAGATGTGTCATGCACCGCACCAGGAGGAAAACGGCGAATGGCAGTGACACATGAAACATTTCCATATTTCATCCCTCGCACCAGACCCGGGAAGCTAACCGAAACCCCGACGGAAGAGACGTGAAGAAACGCACCCGAAAAGTGAGAAAGAGACGCCAAACACCCAAAGGTCCACCCGAGGCACCCAAAACACTCACGGATACGGTGGGAGCAGAAAGTGAGAGTATAAATAAAATAAATAAAATTATTATGCAGGCGAATATTTGATGTTTTGCTGTCGAACTCTATCCCTGCGTTAAAAGGACCACACTGTGGATGCTCGGCAAGCGGAAATGGGAAAGAATTTTGGGGACGGTTGTTTGGTTTTGAATATTAAATGGTCTTCCTACGCTATTATCCATACGCTGTGTGTGGTTTTTACATTTTAACTTTTGTGACCAGCCCGGTACCGATCAATGGCCAAATCTGTTTTAGACAGTTTTGCTTCTTCTCTCCTTTTTTTTTTGGTTTTCTTTATATGTCAGCTTTAGTAAATGTTTTTTTTCGATTCGTGTAAGTATCGCGTGAAGTTGAAAGGCTTGCAGTAATTTTGACGTGGCCGTTTTGTGTTTAATTGTGCATAAATAAATCAACATGAAGTATCAGATGGAAGAATTTGACAATTAAGAGCGTTGTATGTCAAGTTTAGGTGCGACCCGCTGGTGTATTTGGAAACGGCGCTAGTCCCAACACGATCGGACCGGTTCAAATCCCATCCGGACCGTCCCCCTGTAGTGAGCACTGACTATGCAACTACGTGGTATCTATTAGTCTAGTAAGCCATGTGATGACCGGCATGACTTATACTCATAATGTACTACGATTCCGGAAGGTACCAAAGATGCCAATGGTTCCGGACGAATCTAACCGGTTCAAACGGTTCCGACAGTTCCGTAAGGCTGCTACGGTTCCAGACGATTCCAGACAATTCTAGACGGTTCGGGATGGTTCCAAGTGGAACCGTCGATTCCATTTACTCGGAACCATACGTGCCGGAACCGGATCAGAACGGTCAATGCACTCCAGAGAGCCCATCACTAGTTTAAACCAAAGTCTCCTTAAGGTTCAGTGTGATAATATCATTTGTACAAGATTTTTGTGAAATGGTATGAAATGCAGAAATCTATTCAAAAAATTTTGTAAAATGAATATAAACATATCTCAAATGAAATTACTACAAAATTTTTAAAAAAACAAACATCAATACAATGCACTTTTCGTCACACAAAATAATTGCACTACGCCCTCAACACACTCAATTCAATTGCCATGTGCCTTTAACATCGTACTCAATCACGAGGCTTTTCTTTCAATACATTTTCCTTGAAGACCACGCAAAACAAGTTACACTCGAACAGAAAAAGGAAAGACACTTCACACAACAAACACCTTCACCTTTCTTTTCACGACTTGCACACGCCACTGCAAATATCATCCCTTTTTGCCATCTTCAACGTGCCCTCCCATCCCCTGCTCGCACTCGCTGAGTTGTCTGAAGCTTATTGTTCTA
Organism: Anopheles rivulorum; assembly: GCA_018908115.1. NCBI lineage: Eukaryota > Metazoa > Arthropoda > Insecta > Diptera > Culicidae > Anopheles > Anopheles rivulorum. Next base: position 9,224,526 of record STHB01000010.1, read on the forward strand.
TAAATAATGTAAATTCTCGAGAGATACTTCGGACCACCACGCAAAAAACCAACGCTCGGCAAGTTGCGATCCACCAAAGACAGTCTGTTGCACCCTTACCGATACAGCCTCCCATTCATTTCGCAGGCTGAACACAGGAAAGAAAAGCTTACCTCAACAAACGTAAAAGGACACTACCGAACGAGATCAAACACACGGCTCGTACCGGAACCGGAAGTACACTAGTCGTTCGCCCACGCAATCACTATTTCCGTGATGCGAGCGCGAAAATGCTATCGACATTAATAATGCATCCACTAATATTCTTTTGTTGCGTTTTCTACGTTGTACTGTGCTGGCCGTGTGTATTTTCGGCAAGAAGTTCACTTTCCTTCGCTTTCCTACAACGCGGAACCGTTAAAACCGAACACTAAAGTGAACGAAACACGGGGCAAATATCTTTCCGCAATGTTTCGTCGAAAGAAAATGAGTTTTCCTCAATGTTTTAGCTTGAAAGGAACAGCAAAAACACAACAGGAAGGTGAAGAAAATATGGAAGTGAATGAAGTAAAAATAACGAGATGGCGAGAAATAGTTGCCGCCTCGTGGTGTGGTGTGCTTGTGGCCAACGGATGGAACATTGGATGAAGAAAAGTTCGCTTCTGCGATAAGCGATTGTGTCGGAGTTTATTTTCGTAAATGAAAAGCTGCTTCCGGCCGCACACATCCTATCACGTCATCCAAAGTGTTGCCAAGAACAACCACTACACCTACAACAAAAAAACGATAAAAATAACATGAGAAAACGAACAGAAAGCACTACCAAAGCCGTATGCCCACTTTTTTTTTCGACGAGTCATCATCCCGGTATGGAACGTTAAGGAAGGTGTTGTCATTTATCAAAAAATAAAGCACGACAGCGACAGCACTTTGCCATATTAAAAT
>STHB01000010.1:9225454-9252842 GCA_018908115.1 Anopheles rivulorum
TTGTCCAAGTCTTCTAAATCTAAGCTCCAGTGCGATAAGGAAAATTTCTTGCACACAGGCCTACCACTTTTATGCTAACTGAGTGCGAGGTCTTTAGGGATTCCTTCGTGCAAGAAATACTCGGCGAGTGATGAGCCCAGTCTCACCTAATTTGACCTCGCGTCAGTTCGCAAGCAATCTTATGAATCCTGACAAATATCTCCGTAACGGAATTGAATATAATATGATGCATGCTGTGACCTACTAATGTTCACGTTCTAATTTGTCTGCGTGAACTTTGGCTTTTAGGAGCTCACCAATCATGTTGAATTTAATTCTATTCAAAACATAATTTATTATGGTTAGTAATAAAATTGTATGTGGTTTGTTTTTTAGTTACATTATGTAGCCTCAACATTATGATTAATTACATTTATCTTGCAGACATTTAACGAGTTCTGCATGTCTTGGTAAGATAAGAAATGTAGTGCAAACTTCAATAAATGGCAACTGCAAAATGATTGCTTGTTGTTGTTGTGTGTGTGGCAGATCTGCCGTGTCTTAAAACCTGATTATTACAGTATTCAGCAATCCTTAACAGAATAATAAGTTGATATATTAATCACTTCAAAGTGAATTCAATATATTAAAATTAAAAATCAAATGGGAATCGTCTTGCAGAGATGTTAATGTTTTGATCTTGAATCACCAAGCAAAGAAAAGTTTGCGTTTTGACACATAGATGGCGCTAGCGCACTACATTTTATCCGAACCTGATTGTATGCAATTTGCACTACATATTGCTGAAGAACACGTCCACACAGTACAAGTGCACGTTTGATAAAAAAAAATTCAAATCAAAATCTATGTTCATGTAAACAGTTGAGTTTTTTTCCTTCTTCTCTTATTTTAAGCTATTCACATAATTTAGTGGAAAATAAATAGGTTATGATTCACCATAAACGATGCTAATGATTTTGTTTATTATAATTAATACACTTTGTATTAGAATTTCCCATGATTTAAATAAAATATAACTTTCTGATAAGAAATGCATATCCATAACTAGTTACTAAAACAATAAAAGACGTAACAATTAGTAAAACGGCTTTAAAATAAAATAAAAAATTTCAACACAAGCTCTACAAAATAAAACGAAAAAAAGAATAAAAGCATTCTTTCAAAATAAGCATTAATTCCAAAAGGGATAATTCTACATTGTGACGGAAACCAATACATGGTTACGCACTATCCGCACGTAATGATAAAAAATTAGCCATTATTTTTCAAATAAATATTATTAAAACATAATTATTATTAGGAGTTGAAAACAGTTGATGGTAATTCAATGCTGAATAAAATCTTTACGAAATTTAAGCAGCAGAACAAAACCGATATTAAATTGTACATTTACCCTACATTAAGAATTAGTGGGTGAAATTAAGATAAATATGGTGAAAAATTCCAATGTCCCATCCCAAATAAGTATTAATTCTGCGTATTTAAACAATAAACAGTGAAGCAACGTACCTGTTTTCTCAGCATTGTCCTAGCTCCCGTTTCCATCGGATCCTTTCGTTCGAACCGCTCGAACTTGAAGCTGTTCGAGCGGTAGAGTTCGTTGTCCTCGCCACGCCGATTACGGCACAGCCGGCGAGTGATAATGTTGCCACTGCTCTTAGGCCTAACACCAGCGGCAGCGAGAGGGCAAAGGGAAGGCGACCGAGATCGAAAAAAGAACAAGAAAAAACACACGCACACATACAAAAGCTTGCTCATGAAAACATGAAGGCGTCAGGTTGGTAAAAATAGGTCAGCCCATTACGGAAATTGCAGCCACGGGCAAAAAACTAGACACACCACTCCAAGGTAGGTAGGCTAAACAAAAAAAAAACAAGCCCAAGTTTTTCCTTTCCTTACAGTTGGGATAAATTTTCGGGCACAGACACTAAAAGGGGAGGGGGGAGGGAAATCTTACCCGCACGGTTTGCACTGCGTCATGTGAAGGTCCCAGTTGAGGTTGAAGTTGAACATCTTCAACCGGGCCACGGCTCGTTGTCTAAGCGATTGTTCGTTGGACTGTTGCGCGATAGTGACGGTTTGGTTGTTGCCCCGACGTCCATTCGAGGAATGGCCTTTGTGGTGACCACCCGACCCATGGCCACTTTGCGATGCACTGCAAACGAGAAGAATTTGAAGAAGGAATTTTAAACATTGTTGAGGTAAATTATAAACGGAACTTAGTTGTAGACGTCTTCTAGCAGATTATGGAGCTTTTTGATGGGATCATTTCCATCCAGTGATGATAAACACAGGGGTTTTAGCATTAGATAAGTTCGTGTGATGGAAGATGGTGATAATAATATACAAATTTTGGGCAATTTCAAACATAATATACCATAACAATGTTCCATTTCGTTATGATTGTTTTACAAAATAACTAAAAATTAAACAGTGTGGAGAGTTAGAAGAAGGAATGTAAGTTTATCGCTCTTCTAAACATCATTCGCTTACCATAGAATTAAAGTTTCTAAAGAACTTCAGAGTTTAACAGAAGCGATTAACAGATGAGAATAAGAAGGTTTTAATTACACCATTTGATCGAATTGAGCAATGGAAGATTAGTTTGATTTTGAAAGTAGGTAACTATTTCGCACATTTAGCACGCAAATCCAATAGTTTGAATATTTATCCCATCATTTTCTATAACATAATTCCTTTTAAACACTTCAACAATTTCAAATCTAGAGTTTATGTAACGTCATACAAACATTTTAATGTGAACGTTAATCGAGCAATAAAAAACAATCGAGTTAATCGAGTGGATAAACAATAACAATAAACAATAAACAATTGACTGCCTGTCCGTTCGAAACAAATAAAACATAACTTAACATTTATGTTCACGTGATCAGTTTAATTAGTTTGCCGACCACTGACGTATAGAAATCCTCACATAGAAGCATATACAAACGATTGTCATGAGACGAAAGTTCAGTGTTTTCGGACATCCTTGAGGAAGGCCAAACCACAAAGTCTATGCAATATTCAAGAAGTTAATGAAACAAGCTAGTACATATAGATGCTTTTATAAGAAATAAATAAATTTTAATATTAAGTATTGAAAAACATGTTAAGCTGTTTAGACTAAAAAATTTAATTCATTAATCATAATAATAAAAGTTTGAAAAATTGATGGCAAATTTCAAATTTATAATACTTCCCTAATTGCAATTGTTCCTATCTAAGACGCTTCAAAATTATCTATAAAATATTTTCTTTTTTTTAACATCAAATGAGTAATTTTTTTTATAGAATTGTCTGCAAAAGATCTTACACATATTTTAAACAAATAAACAAAGCCGGTTAATTTAAGTAATGTAAAACAATTATGAAATGCTATTCTTACTTCAGTTTATAGTATTAATAATGTCAACAAAAATGTAGCAACCAGAATAATACGCATACAAAGAAACGGCACACAAATTACCCACACACACACACACTAAAAAAAACCGACTAAAACAATTTGAAAACAATCGTGCAAAGCAAACACGACGAAAACGTTTGCACTGAACTGTTGATTCATCTGCTTGCGGCAAGCGCGTTGGGTGGATAAATGATGAAAAATGCAAAGTCGGTCTCACTTACCCTTCCCTGCTGGGTCGGCTGCGTCGTCGCCGGCGCCGCCGTTTTTCCGACGAGGCCGTACTTGCCTGCGGCACCACCGGACGGCGCCTCTGTACGGCCACCACCTGTGATTCACCGAAACCAGCCGAACTGGTCGTGTCGGTCGAGTGGGGAACACCGGACGGCCCAGCAGCAGCAGCAGCAGCAGTTGTACCGACCGATGGTCCTGCTGCGCTGGCCGACAAAGAATTTGGCACTGTCGTCTGTCCACCGGCAGCTGCGGTGGCTGCTGCCTTCGATGAGGAGGACCGTAACGTAAGGCCTTGATTTACTTTACGCCAAACGCGCTCCATGCTGCTGCCCTTCGATGCTGCTTCCTGAGTGTTTTCCTTGTAAAAGAAAGGCTGACCAACCTTACACTACGCGATGTGAACCATCACGCGTGTGTGTGTGTGTCAATTTATGCTGAATTTCACTAGATGAAAAGTAGTACACCGTTGGTACTCCAGCTCACGAACACGATTCAATACATTTTTTTTTGTTTGCCTAACAGAGTGTTCTGCCACGTATTATTTCACAAGATGCACAACAACACCGTTCACGCAAGGATCGCCAGCAGCGCTGCTGGATCGGCACCAGTAGTAATCGCTTGGGAAAATTTTCATTCAACATCACTCACTCATGTCATTCACCCACTTTCTTTCAATAGGCCATACCGTTTTCCGCCATCACTAGGACGAGAACAGTCGTATGTGTGTGTGTGTGTGGTGTCAAGAAGCTTCCGCGAGCTTCTACCAAATGGAACAGCCGTTCCTTACCATGCCAAGGCGTCTCCATTGTCTTTCATTTTTCGTTTCTCTCGTTCCTTCCATTTACCACACCAGCTTCGGCCGTATCCTTATCCAACTCGACAACCACGAAGAAACCAGCACCAGCGATACTGCTCGCTAGAGAAACAAAGCAAACCATTCGCACCGTTCCACACACAAACACAGGCACACAAAAACAGCACGTTCTTCTACATTCTTCTGCCTTCTGGTACGTGATAAAACGTGTGGAAAATCTTCCCGTTCCTGGATCGTCGTCCTTTCCAGCATGCTGTTAAACCACAGCCTTGATACGCGGTGGCAGCTTCCGCGGACGACTATACAGCACTAATTTGACACATCTCATTGCACACACTCTCCCGAGCACGGCAGACATTGGCACGGGCAGATCATCGTCAACGTTTACTTAGATTTGTTCACGCTTTGACGTACACGCACACTCGGAACGGGCACGGCACACTATCGCTTCGCCGTGTACTGCTCCGAACTTATCTCACGCGTGTATTCTAAAAACTAATTTCCCACACCACCGTGTACGCGTTCGATTTCGAGATTTTACACAAACACCACCATCTCTTTCCTACGCCCGTCGTGCCATTCTTTGCGCTCCCGCAACTCGTGATTGATAGAGTTGCCTAGCCACGAAACGAAAACGGACAAACCTCTCTAACCATATGCTGCACCACAAATACTCGCATCTATTTCTCACGACGCGTCCAACACGGGGATACTGCCAGCGTTTTTATGCACTCGGTGCACACGGATGCGTTGGAGCAAACATTATGCTTACGGTACGAAGCACGCCAATTGCCCGCACGCCAGATACGCGGCTCACAGGGATTGCCCCAAAACTGGAAACGTCATGAGGGAAAATTTTTGACAATAATCAAATCCATTTTCCAACGGGCAGCGCGAGAGATTGCGTGAGCGTGTGTGAGAGAGAGAGCGAGCAGTGTGAGAGATAATCTAGTGAATCTCTTCACGGTAGTATACATCTCGGATGTATGGAGAAGTTGATGCCATTGCTTTTACTAAACGCGATCTGTGTTGACTTATTTTGTACATTTGCCACGTTGGAATCTGCTGTTGCCGATACGCTTTTTAAATGATCTTAAATTGTATCGTCATGAAGATTAGTATACGTACAACATCATAGCGATGCAGCATAGGGCTTGTGTTTAAACCCTTTCGCTTACAGTATAAACAATTTTCATTTCACATCTGCAGCGGACATCACTCTCGCCAGATTTCCCCCCATCACGCTTTCGGGAACAAAAACATGACTCAGGATATGGGTGGTCTCTTAGCTCTCAGACTCCAACGGAAACTCCACCGTTGCGCCCATGTGGAAGTGACGGTTTGTGAGATGGAGAGAAAGAGAGAGAGAGGGAGACAGAAAGTGTATGAGAGATAGTGAGCATGAGAGAGAGAGAGAGAGTTCCGTACAGTGCGAGAGAGGAAAACAACCACGTGTGTAACGACGCAACGGAAAAATGCCAACACTTCCTGGAAACGGTTAACGCGAGACGAGTGCCATGACTCTACCGGTACTAGCGATAGAGTGCGCAGCTGATACCAAAACAATACAAAACAATGCACAGAAGAGTCGTGTATGTTTTGCATATGTATGCGTGTGGTGTGGAGAGTTTGATAAACGATATAGCTGTCATTTTGAAAATAAACGATTTATGCAATTTAAAAATCATAGTCGTTTTGTAAATGTATCACACAAAGATTAACGAAAAATATTATTTTTCGAATGGAAAAGCTTATTCTCAATTATAGAATAAACAAAACAGAAGTTTTCGTAGCAGTGGTTAATAATAAAACAAATCCAATACAAAAAAATGTGAAAAATATGTAATAAAAGTAACCATTTTAGCTGCGTTACTATTTTGTTTAATAAAATTGTTTTGTTCAATATATTAGTATCTCACCTTAATGACTAAAACAACACATGACAGATGTAATTCAATGGAACTTTGCTAATCATTATCGCGTTTTTGTTTATACAATTGTTAAATTTTTCATAGTAATTTTTCTTCTCGTTAGAGAATTAACAATAAGCAATGTAAATTATAGTTTCTCTGTTCTTCTTTCTGTTCCTTTAGGTATTTATTTTGTTACGCCGCTTCAATACAGTCTCTGTCATTGTTTTAATTTTACGATTCCTCAGGATATTCAGTGATATTTATTAGTGTCATTTTTAAGAAATTTGTAGCGTGCCGTATAATAAAACTCCAATAATTTAGTGAATGATATAATACTATGGTAACAAAATCACTACACTCAAACTTATTTGAAGATCTCGATAAATTTAAGTTAAATTATTCAAAAAGGCAAATAAAACTAACTCATTAAAACATTAAACAAACGGACCTAAACAAAGAGAAGAAAAAGGAACAGAAAGACGTATTTTTTTGGGTGGAAAAAATTAAAAACAAACCTTTCTTTCAAATGGAATAGTCATTCAAACCATGAATAGTTAATTTGCATGGGACTGCTGCTGCTGCTGCTGCTGCTGCTGCATAGAGGTTATTGTCCCATTCCTTTCATGTTGAAAGCGTTTACTTTATTGTTTGCTTCAGTTTTGTGTAATAATTCTCAAAAACTGTTCATTCTCCTTCAACCTTCCGATTCAAAGACTAACTAGTTCGAACGTTTACAGACTGACCTTTCGCCTGTCTTTTAGCGTGACCACCCATTACCTAGGACTCTCGACTCTCGAATTTTATCTCGCTCGATCTTCTTTCTTTGCAACCTTTTCGCTTTGCTTATCATTCCCGGCTAGCTTATACTTAGATGCGCTGTGTATATATGGTGAATATGAAGTGAAGGAAAACTATAATGAAGAAAAAAAAACAAAACAATAATAATGCCACCATCATCATCAGTGCACTATGCATAGAATAGCGCCGTTTTACACAAATCTATCAAAACAAAGCAAACAAACAAAATCCTACAAATGATACACTCTCATAAGGTTCTAACTTATACCGCTAAACAGCTTTGTTCGCAAACGCTCGTATAAACGCAGAATGTAAATCACCCCTCATTTCGTCACAAATTTCATAACATTTTGGAAAATAAATAATTGTAATGATAAAAGTAACGCCTAACCTACCGTACCTTAGAGTCTTAGAGAGAGAGAAAAAAAAACACAACATCCGTGTAAGGTTGCAAACGGTGTGTGCTTTTTATGCTTTTAAATACACAATACCGTATGTACGTGTTGCTTTAAATTGCAGTACTTTTTACAGTCGGTGGTTAACACAGATTTGGGAGCATAGTTTTGCCTTGCGAGCAAACCAATCTCCCACTCTACATTGCATTGCTTATCCTTCGCCCTCATTACGGCGTTGGTTTACTTTCCTCTTCGATACTCGGTACGCTCACCCTAAATTTCACCCACATTCCCAATTCCCTTTACTTGCTTGCCATGTTGCGAGCATGACCCTTTCATGGGTTGTGTTCAGGCAGGATTGATAGTAATTCGATGACCCTCTCCTCCTTCTCTTTGCGAATCAAACAGTTAGGTTAGCCTTCAATTGGAATCTCGTTTTCTTCTCGCGCTTTGTCATAATCGCTCAATCAGTCTAATGTTTTGCTTCGAAGTTTCTATTATTCACATTCTATTTATATGCAAATTCAAACACCAATTTGCATCCAAAGTCCATCTTTTACACCATGTTTCTGTTTTCTGCGGCTGTCCTTGTTGCATGCAAAGGTACGCACACTTTCGCACCCAACGCACACTCCTGCTGCTGCTGCTTTTTATTACGTCAGTCATATTTCATATATGCTAAATATATTCGTTTGTTCCAAGGATTTGCGAAAGAAGTTTGCGAGACATGTTTTAAAAGGTTCTCGATTCCCTTACAGTTTGAAGTGATTTTTAAAACACCTAATTAATTCATATTACTAAGAATATTTCACTTTGCTGCTACTTTTCTTCAACTAGTGTTTTGTGTGTTTGGGTGTTATTTTTGTTCTTCGTGCTGCGTACAACATCACCATCAATTCGAACACCACCATCTCTTCTGTTTTGTGTTTACACCCATCTACAAGCTAGTGTGGCATTCCAAAACCGCAACAACCGACGATGTACAGAGTGGTCATTATTTTAAATTACGCATAACCAGATGTTGCACCACCAGATGCGCCATCATTTTGTTAAGAATAAGTTAGTTCTATATGTATAGGTCGCCTAAGAGCGATAGTAACTTTTGTTTCACAACTGTCTGCTGCTGTTCATTGTTTTCCTCCTTACGAATAATATTAATGTATGCTGCAGTGATACAGTAAGAGATTCGTGCCCTTTTGCGCTGAAGCTTTTCTACCGAGTGAAAAGCATCTTACACAAAGCATTGGAAATGCAGCTAGTTCTCCTCCTCACATCCACTACACTCCATCTTTTCCGTTAACCATGTACACTTGCTGTAGTGGACAGAGAGCGCGGCCATATTTTCCCTCTTACTGACGAATTCGCTTGTTGTTTCGTACGCATACTCCACACTCCATCGCTCCCGACGTACGATAGCGCTTCGTCCTCGAAAACAAAGACTACGATGCACACCTGCACAACAAGGAACTAGAGCGTTAACTAAAACGTATCCCCACCATACCATGGATGGATCCAGGGGGCAGAGGGGGGCGGAGTCGGTGGATAGATGGTAGGTGAAGGTAACGCGCACGATCGCGCAGCTGTGCTCGTTTCGTACGCACTAATACTGCTGCCACCACCGCCCGCACCACTACCAATAGGCATCGTCGGATGATGGTACGGTGATCCCGCTGCAAAGTGCGGCGAGAATAAGCTGTTGTTAATTGCTACCTGCTGCGATGGTAGATGGTTCTGCTGCGGTTGCGCCTGCTGGTGATGCGCATGGTGCGAATGGTGCTGATGTTGTGCCGCAGCGGCAGCTGCCACTAGGGCTGATTCTTGGAATGACGAATAAACGGAGGGGGGTACTATGGACGATCCGTGACCTAGCATACGGCCGGCAGCAGCGGCTGCAGCGGCGGCGGCCGCCGCCACAGCTGCAGAAGTGCTTCCGCCAACGCCCGAAACACCATCGGTGTAGTAGTCGGCGATCGTGGAAGAGCTTATCTGTGATGCTGTAGCGGTCTTTTCCTGCTGATACCGACAGGAGGACATGGTTTTCTTGTCGTACATACTGCCACCGGAGCTAGCGGAGGCTGCAGCACCAACAGCGCTGGAACTGGCGCTGGTTAGGCCGGATCCGAGCCCGCCACTGAGCGAAGGTGTATTGAATGCACCGCCGGAAAACATCGCTGCTGCCGCGCCCGCAGGAGAAACTACCGAGGACGCCGCTGTGGTGGCTGAAGACATGCCTGCCATTGCTAAGGCAGCAGCAGCAGCAGCTGCTGCGGCCGCAGCCGCCGCAGACGATGCAGCGGATGATGCGGAAGATAAGGAACCTTTTCTTACTCCGGCACTGCTAGTGCCGGCACCTGCACCACCACTATTGCTGCTACTGTTGCTGCTGCTGCTGCTGCTCACCAAAGAAAACGATGACGATGACGGTGATGGTGTAAGGTTGCTCCAACCAGCGGCAGCCGCCGTTATGCCGCCACCACCAATACCGCCGGTAAACGAATCGCCAATGCCACCGCCAGTGCCAACACGACTCGACGTAGATGATGTTATTAAATCCGGTACGATCGTGCTCTGAGGGCACTGCTGCTGTACCCCCCACCCCAATTCCTAGCTGATACGGGCCCGCTTGTTCGCCTGCGTTTCCTGGTTCAGGTTGCTGCTGCGGATCATGTACTGCAACTGCGGCATGTACGTCATCACGTCCGTCACCTGAATCATCGGCATTTTGTCCACGTTCGTGCGTCCAGCTTCCTGCAGCGCCTGATATTGCAAGCTGGAAAGGGAGAAAACGATGTTAAACGGTTGCTCTCCGCTTCCCACGAAGCCGCCTCACGGACCACAATTGCCCGGAACCTACCTATTGCCCACGAAGAGACTGATATCCAACGCGTTCAGCACACGCCTGCACACATCCAAGCTGATATACGGGAAGAACACATCCTTCAGATCGAAGATCGTCATCAGATACTCCGTGTTCCGGTACGGCGTTTTGTTCACGCAGTAGATGATCTTGTTTTCGACCGGTTTCTTCACCACCTCGTACGGTTTGTACTGCGTCACACCAACATTCATCTCGGGCAGTACGATCATGTTGCCGTGTCTTGTTTCCGCCAGACTGTTGATGGCTGCCGCTGCCGCAGCAGTTGCCGCCGCATGCTGCTGATGCTGCACCTGCTGCTGCTGGGCCTGCTGCTGCTGCTGTTGTGCTTGCTGCTGCAGCTGCTGCTGTATCGCGGCGACACTAGAGTTCCGGTAACTGTTTGCCCCGGCACTTGTTCCATTGCCGCTGCCGCTACCGCTCGACGAGCTGATCGAAATCGATCGGCCACCGGACAGCGCCACCGACGTGGAAGCCGCTGAGCGGCGCCCGGATTGTGACTGTTGCTGCTGCTGCTGCTGCTGAGCGACTGCGGCTGCAGCCGCCTGCTGCACCAAATGCTGCGGCAGTGATGCTCCTGCCATGGTAGACCTTGGGGTAGAAGATAGATCGATTACATCCGACAATCCCGCAGCGATCAGTGCATTCAGGTAGGAAGATCTTCCGTCACTGGCACCGGTACCGATGCCACCAAACTCACTGTCGCCACCAGCGCCGGCCACTTGCCTGCCGCCAGCACTAGTGATGACACTTTGATTTCTCGTATATTCAACCCTGCCACTACTAATACTACTACTCGGTCTACTTCTATCGTGTACTATAACGCTCGGAAGAACTACTACTGAGCCAGTGCTGCTGCTGCTGCTGCTGCCGCTGGTGTTGGTGCTTTCCCGGTACGATGGTAAATGTTTGCTGCTGCTACCGCCTTTACCGTGCCGGTGATCACCGTCACCGCCACGACCCGTCGTTTCCAGCAAACGTTCGTTTATGATCTCAATATCCTTGCTTAGCCGCAGATGTGCCAACAGATCGACACCGTTGCTAACTAAGCTATCCATCAGCTCGTTGCCGGTACCACCGACCGGTATCAGGGCCGGTGGCGGTTGCCTTGCCTGACCGCCCTTCGGTGAGGCACGCGTCGGCGAACCGACCGGTACCGCCGTGATTGAGATCGGATTCTTCGGGTACGCTACCGGCTGCTGTCTGCCATTCGCACCAATACTGCCAAAGCCGGCCAGCGAGGCTGCGACATTCGTTCGCGTAGCAAACTCTTCCAGTGCGTTGGCACTTCGTTTCGACGCCGGCGTGATCGTTACGTTACGCCCCAAAGAGAATCCGTCCAGGTTGTTGATGCTGCTCTGCCTGCCGCATGTCATGGCAGCAGTCAAGGAAGCAATTGCTGCAGCAGTACTAGCTGCGCTTCGGTTCGCGCTAGCCTTTGCGGCTGCTGAGCTGCGGCTGTTGTTGCCGTTGCCGCCGGCACCGCCACCGTTCACCATACCGGACGCACTGGCCATTGTAAGCTCGCTTATCTGTTGCTGATTCAAGCGGGATAGGTTAACAGTGCCGTTGGGACTACTGGTGGTTGCGAATATGGACAGAGCGGGGTTTAGGTTCGGTAAGGTATTGCCATTGCCACTACTACCGGAGTTCGTGCTCGAGCGAGGGACTGAGGATGCGCCACTGCCACCACTCGACCTGTAGGAAAGGCACATTACACAATCGGAGTACGTTTTTATGCAGTTTCTTTGACTCATGGGCAATAGGAGAGAGAAAGAAATTATATGAAACGTTCACTAACAAAAACACACTGAAATCTTTTCGTTTGGCTCATTTGTGAACATTCTAATCAGAGCTGTAACTGTTTAATGCTTGTTTCCCAATGCTACGTTCGTTAAATCGTTACTGTTAGCTTAACAGATGCTTCATCCGAAAGAAGCTTAACGCTCTTTCTTACTGCCGACTGTCTCCATGAGGTGCCGTTCAGCGTAATGCAGCTTAGACAGTTAGAACGGTTCAATTTACTCTACATTCAACTGCATTTCCCTCCAAACAAGAAGGTGTAAAAGGGGATCTTTCCCTAATAGGAAAAATAAAGCTATACTATGCCACTTATGATGAATATTTGAATGTTATCATCTCTATCATAACCGTTCCGAACGAACCAAACGTTCATCCGTTAGTTAGTACAAGTTGGCCAATCTAAACCAGGTCGAATGAGGCAAAAGAAAGGGAAGGTGACGGACGACGAAAGGGAAGATGTGGGGGAGTTGGGGGGAGTGATAAAGTTCCGAGATTCTTCCTCCGGGTGGTAAATAACGCAAGCAACAGCAACATTAACCATGTCCATCGCAGGGAGAGGAAAGCACACACCACACAACACAACGCGCCACTGACGCATTGCTCTGTTCTTTCTGCAAACGGGGAGAAAGCTACTCTGAATGGAAAAACTAAGAAATAGTTGATATATTAGACGCTTTTTTTGTTTTTTTGTTTCTATAAAATCGTTCATAGGCGGGACTGTGGGAAGGCGTCCACAAAAAATGAAATAGCTCTACCAAACAAGGCAAACATAATGCGTGTTTTTGCTTTTGTGCAGCGATTTTGGTAGCGAACAAAAACCGTTCAATACTAAAACGCTGCTGAGCGAGTCACGAAGAAAGGAGAAATAGAATAAAAAAAAAACAATCTGATACAAATGGCTAAACAGAAAACAAAGCAGTAAGTTGTACAAAACAATCGAAAAAAAAAGGAACGCGATTTTTTACAAACTTTTGAGATCCTACATTTAGAATATCAACAACGACATTTTTGCAACGTGCTTTTTCTGTTTTTTTTTTCTTGGTTTTTTGTTTTGGGTTTTAGTATTTAATACCTAGCGCTTCCCTGTAGATGGCGTTTGAACCTTTGCCGAACTGTCACATACAAATGTCATTCCCAGTGAAGCAAATTATGGATAAATTACCTTTATTTGGTAATTTATGGGGTAATTTAAAGGACTATTTGCAATCGGTAATTTAGTTATTTGATACGTTTAACCTATAAACAGTGATGTTTAAAGTATGTAAAATTTTCCTTAATTTACTGTTTAATTTATCACTAAATTAAAAGATAAATTAAGGAAAACTGCTTCACTGGGCAAACAATAGGGAAAAACCAAATGTTATACAATGTATTGAAACTATGTTAAGAACATAAACATCAATAAAAACACTATTTTTGGCCTTTCTGAGCTAATGGCACAGCCTGATGGTTAAATTCCACATTTCTAAGCATTACATTCAGCTGCTTCAATTGAACTGAAGTTCGAACTCCTCATCTATATTGGCTCAACAAAGAACCCCTAAAAACCGCTTACATTTACCTACAACTTCACCTGCTTCACCTACAATGCAGGGCACGACTTTCTTTTCCAACAAAAAAACAAATTCTTATTACTAAAAAAAAGACTTTAACATTAAAGTCTCCAAAACTAAAGATCGTACTAAGCAAAAGTAACGAATGGCATTTCAAAGGAAACAAACTAAACATTACAACCGAATCGAATGAACAAAACGCTACTCAAACGTATACAACGCAACTACTGCAAAGTGTACACAAACAGGTTGTCCATAGGGGTCTCCAAAACGTTGGTTGGAGCCGTTAAGATGTGTGACTTGAAACACTTGGAGACCCCTACTGTACCTAACGGCAGTATGCCAGTGTGTGTTTTTAGTGTGACGGAAGATATCCCTATTGACCGTGGCTCGGGAATGCTGACTGTTTTTAGTAGCTGTTTGCCAACTGAGGGCAAATGCTCACACAGAAAGACAACATTCCTGAGCAATCTTGTCTAATGAATAAAGCGGAAACACGAAAGAGCGAGGACACTTTCATCCACTTTCGCTCCCAGGTTTTCGTGACTAGCCGCGAAAGGGTACTTACAGATGAGCTTGAACCTGTGCCGATCGAACCAGTGGTGGCGGTACCTGTTGATTTTGTGACGATCGAGACGTCAGCGACATGGCGGCATTGTACAGGGAGGAATTGTACTGCTGCATCGAGTGCATATTTTGGATGTTGCGTATCTGTGCCTGCGCCTGGGCAGCCTGAAATAAGGAAAGAAACTGTAATTGTTTAACCCCCTTGAAGGATGTTGTTTCGCTAGTGTGTACTACGCCTTTGGGCCTAGCATAGCACCCAGGACACAGGTGCTGGAACAGCTCATACCTGCTGGGCTTGACTAATTCGTAACAGTTGCTCCTGTTGGGCGGATAGCAGGTTGGGATGGTTCGATGGCACCATGTTCCAGTTGTTGGTAAGGGCCTGTGTGTAATGTGAAGCAATTCGGCGGTAGGGAAAAAGGAAAAGAAAACAAAAAGGCGTTAAAGACCCGCGGTTTTGCCACCAAAGTGTCACGCATCTTACGCTAGTGGAACGAACCTGTACAGCGGCTGTAATACTGTTCATTTGGTTGTTGGTTTTGGCAAGATTCTGTTGTGTTTGCAGCGTCTGGTACACGTTGTTGGTACCCTTCCGTGCGGGCGCACTGTTCATCATGGTTGGCGTCTTCGGCGGTGGCTGAGCAGGCTGTCGCGTCCAGTGGATAGTGTTGGTCTTCGGACCGGACAGCAGCTGCGAGTCGACCACCTTGCTCGGCCAGTAATCCTCAAACTCTGTCCCGGGCGGGAAGTAACCCTTGATGTCGGTCAGACTGATCACCGCGACCGAATCGCTGGCGAACAGCTCATTCCGTATGCCCTGCACCTTGCAGCAGAACTTCAGGTACGACAGATCCCAACCGGACAGATTATCCGCCTTCAGCTTCAGGTTATCCGTTTCGCCCTCGAAGTAGAACAGCGGTACCATCTTCTGGCCGTCGCGCACCGTGTACGGTACGACCGACTCCTTGTTGATGCGTATAAAGCCACACTTGTCGTTCGGTGTGCTGCAACCCATCAGCAGCTTCTTGTAGCACACCTCCAGGAACTGATAAAATTTGTACGCATCCGACACCCGGACCACTAGGTCCTTGAGCGTGAACAGCTCGCGGCCGAACTGCATGTCGCTGTGCTTCTGGTTGATCTCGTTCAGCAGCTTGCACTCCGCATCGGTGATGTAGTACGACCGGACACACGTGCACGTGTAGATGTCCTGGTGCAGGTAGTTCAGATACTTGTTCAGCAGCTTCATCTCCACCATACGCACCGCACAGTAGCGTTCCTGCTGGCGCAAGATGAACGGAATGTGCACCTTGGCCGGGAACACCTCCCACCCGAAGTGGCCCTTCTGGCTTTCTTCATCATTTGCCTTCTTCTCCCCACTACCGTTCACCTCCGATCCGCCCCCATCGTACGCCTTGCCACTGCCATTGGAGGCCACACTTTGGCCACTACCCAGCGGCAGAGCAACGGTGGCACCTGCTGCCCCTGCCATCACATTAGCTAGCCCGGTTGCGTTCGCCGGTGCGTTGGTCGGTTTGCGCGTCAAATAGTTCAGTATGTTTGTCTGGCCGGTTGTGACACCGTTCGCCGTTGCTGTGGCGTTCACTGCCGTCGGACGGGCCGGCACTTGCTGTTGCTGTACGGCAGCCGCTGCTGCCTTTGCCGACTGTTGCTTGTGTGCCTCCACTAGCTTAGCCGCCATCTCCTTAATTTCGGCTTCATCGTGCCTCTCCTGTTTCACCGTTACCGGTGCCGCGGATGACATTGCTTGATGCGTCCACGTGCGCGGGCTCAAAACAGACACCACCTAGCCCCACGACGGCGTGTGCCTTCTCTTCGTCGTTCGTTCGTACGGGGTTTATTTTGTGCCACCAGGTTTTCCGTTTCACTGTCCAGCAAACACACCTCGACTACTTTGTTTGGTTTGGTGTTCTTTCACACTTGATGCACTTCCAGCGATGCGACGGAACAGATGATCTTCATGTAATCATAATAACTTGCGCACCAGCTCACGTACACCAGCACACTACGGAATTTTGATCAACATCAACATTTAGCGAGGAACTCTGAACCGGAAGCAATAATGGAGTCGCAAATGCACGATGGATTGTTTTCACCAAAACACAAGCAGGCCGGGTTATACACAGCCCTCGGCCGTTCACTTTTATTTTCTTTACGCGAAAAGCTACAAACTCTCGCCGCTGTTCCAACTGGAAGAAATCACCTAACCACACATCTACACGAAAGACTCAGGCTTTCCTCACTGCCGTTACTCTGCTTTCAACAACACTCCTCACCTCCTGCGGTTTCTTTGACGAAAAGTGACAATCGTTATTTGCGAACCACTCCAATTTGTTTCCAAATCTGCACCACACCAAATTCCAAAAGGATGCTGCGTGGATGCGTGTACATATATGCGGTGACACGGCATGCGTTGCTTAAACACTGCAGGCGACGGAGTACTGACGGTTTGCTAGATTTCCTGCCAACACTCCACCTATTATTATTTGCTTTAGTGTACACCACACCAATACTCACGCACCACACACACGGAACGCGGAACGCACACTACTCACAACCGCACACACAAAAACAGCCAAGGTTGTTTTCTTCTTGTTTGCGTTATTATTTACCCGTGCCGCCCCTATCTACTGTGTGCTGTGTACCTCTATCACCTCGTGCACACACACACACACAAGTGCACGCAAACGCACGGGGAACAGCTAATTCGCACACGCACGCACGCACGCACACTGGCGAGCTGCTCACGGGGAATGCTGGAATCTCACGATCTCTGCCAAATCTTGCCCTTTACGGGCGCACACACACAAACCAACGCGCGCGTTCCACACAAAGCTCACTTGCAAGTGGTGCAAACTTTCCACCAGCAGCAGTGTGGGGGCACCTGGTGTGTTGTGTTGTCTGTCACAAGAATGTACACTTTCGAAGCAAAAAAAAAAAATTAAAACACTACTACACGTCCATCCACTCCGCTGAACGGGGCAGTAGAAGCAACAAACAATCAAAAAATATATGTAGTAACATACGAATATGCCAAGAGCGCGTATCTATTATCCGTTCAACTGCACACACACACACACACGCTCACACACACACACACACTGTCTGTTTCTTCGTCTTGCTGACACTGCTCGCTGGTCGTAGCGCTGCTGCTGCGTGCGGGTTTCGTTCTTCTCTCATCTACACGTCGTTATTTTGTGTGGAGACGGATGAACGTAAAACACCGAAAAACCCCGGATCGAAATCCCAACGCCTGGTGCGAGCAAAAGCATGCCGTGCGAGAGGGAGAGAGAGCATCCGCGCACACACGCACCAGGCTCGTCGGTCCGAGCGGGACGGCCCGACAGCGCACCACACTTCGCTCGGGTTCGGCGAAAAGACCGTGAAGCAGTAGTCTCGCAACCATAGCAGGCGCCTTCGCCATTGCTTCGGTTGTCTCGGTTCGTCATCACCGTCGTCGTCGTCGTCGTCGTCGTCGTTGTGGTCGTAACCATGGTGTTTGGTTGTTCAATCTAGTGGCGTTTGTTTCCCGTCGTAGCGTGTACGAGGTGTGTGTGTATGTACCACATCAGCCATCGGATCTGGCCAAGCGGCGGGGGAAAGGGAAGGTGTAGCGGTGGAGGGGTGGGGGGGGAGGGCTGAAGATTGGAACGAGAGATAAAAAAATGTATATACACACACACACACAACGTACCTACACGTATATACGAAAAAGCCAGTAGTACGCCCTCATTTCTCTTCTTCTTCTTTCCCTCCCCCCCCCCCGCCCTCCTCCATAACTTCACGTCCTCGGCGCGCTGTCAGCCGCACCAATACGCCTTCCCTTTCATGTTCCTTCTCCCGTTTCCTCCCACGACCGATCAGTATGCCCGCGCGCTCAGGAGGCCAACGGTGATGCGAGAAGAAATAATAGCGTTAAAAAAAAAATAATATAAACGAAAACATACTTTGGCGCCTTCGGCCGTATGGAAGTCTCTTTCCCGTTCGCTTTCTTTATCTTCTCACTCTCTCTCTCTCTCTCTCGCTCGCTCTCCCTTTCTCGGTGCTACAGCCGCAGCCAGTATGCTGCACTGCTTCTCTCTTCCCATCCCCCCCCCCCCCCCTCCCCTCCTCCTCCTCCTCCTCTTCGACCACCTCTCCTTCAAGCTCCTTTC
Source organism: Anopheles rivulorum (assembly GCA_018908115.1). Classification (NCBI taxonomy): domain Eukaryota; kingdom Metazoa; phylum Arthropoda; class Insecta; order Diptera; family Culicidae; genus Anopheles; species Anopheles rivulorum. The sequence goes on from STHB01000010.1 coordinate 9,243,988, forward strand.
TTTCCTTGAACCTTTTACGATTCGTCTGCACCACCACCCGTTGCCGTAGCCCTTCCGCGCCTTTTTGCTTCCACGCACATTAACACTATCGCCACTGCTGCTGTTGCTGTTGCTGCGTGCATTTGCGTATGTGCTGCGTTCATGCGCTTCTTTTTTTATTTCTTTTTCCCCACACCCTTCGCCCCCTTCGCCCCTCCCTGAACACACTGCTTCCCTCTCTCCCGTGGTCCGTTCGTATGCGTACAAAATTATTTTCGCGTTCGTTCGATTGGAAACCACCATCAACCTGAGATGCCCGAATGGTTGGGGCTTTTGTTTTGTCGGAGAAGGGGGCATATGCAATTTTGGGCCTTTGTGCATATGTCTCTTCGCAGAAAGGTTGCTGCATACCGTCAAACTGTTACCAACAGTGCAGAGCAACCAAGGTCAGCAGCAAACAATGGTAGCAAGCGAGTATAGAGTGGACCCACCAATGGTGGCTTCGTTAGATTTGAAACAAACATTTCCAAAGAATCCACCCAGCGTCAGCTTCATGCGTAGAACGATCGCAGTATGGGACATATGGCAGTGACCATGTAAACGTTGATAAAAAAAATCCTAGCTTCAAATATTACGAAAGATCTCTTTTTGTTTAGTTGTGTTTTTTTTTCCCTTAAAACTGTTGTTTCTTTTCAAAAGTATTATTACATCAAAGCAGACAATTATCGCTGCACGCAATCTAAAGAAATTCCCAGCTGCTTAGCGAATCGTCGGGATTGTCCCGACGACGATCACGCACACTTTGATGAAAACAGTCGATTATCTGCACATCGCAGCAGGCTGTGCGGTTGTGTCAAATGGAGCTGTTTTCTATAGGCATCGCGCACACCACTACTACCAAATAAACAATACCCCATATACACACACACACGCCCAACGTCATGTGCCGACTGCAAGGCTAAGCGAACCGAACCAAACGGCGACCAGCGCAGACAGAGAAGGTCGGATAACAAACAAATTTCATTACTCTTCGCACGCGCTAGTACCACTACTACTGCTGCTTGCGGACAGCCAATATGTGTATGCGGCGTAGCCTCTGCACGACAGGGAGACTATACTTCGCTCTTCGGTTGATATGCGAATAGCCTCACAGAAGTTGATTTTCTTTTCGTATAAAAATCGACCCCTTTCATTGAATTATTTACGCAAAGTATAGCTTTTTTTTTTTACTTCGTGCGAATAAATCCCACTGACAGCAGTGCGCGCACGCTACTCACTGATCATTCCAGATAGTGTACGCATCCCTGCCGTTTGGGAGTCGTTTTTTTTTCCTACCATCAAACGCAAACGCTACTTTCTCCGCCAGTTGTTTCGGAACAGAAACAAAAAATGTGACGCGCATCAATAATCATGCAATGTGTGCGACGGATGTAGACTATGGTTATAGGATTTCCATTATAAGCAAGTAACGGTGCAGGCTAGTACATCCAGTTGTTTAGAATTGTATGCCTATGCTATGCGATCTTTGTCGATATGACATGGTCTAACCTTACTACTATTCATCCTGCTGGACTACAATTCACCACCAATTTCGATCCCATAAAGAGTAACGATATTCATATATGAGACCACAAAAAGAAGAATTTAAGGCACACTCAGCAATAATTTTATAGTCATCTTTAAAAACATTTATGGGCGCCTGCGAGCGAGACTACTGACCAATAATACAGTTTCGCCTTGGTTTATTTACGTTGCCAAGGGGTTTTTCTTTCTATCTGCCTTTGTTTCTTCTTTTGCTTCCTACCTTTTCCACAACTTTAACCACTACTGTTCACTCTTTCTCTCCTACCCATGAAATGTACGTTGATATTCTTCCACTCAGCTTTATCTTTGATCTCTCGCCATCTTTCTCACTCTCTTTCTCTCGCTTGCTCGCTCTTTCTTCCTTCATTAGACGGGTAGACTGGCGGTGTGCCTGTTTATTGTATAAAGTTTAAACGGGAGTTATTTACCAAATACCTTAAATACATCTTGCCGTACCCGCAATTCTCGTTTGTGCCCGATCGATGGTGATTAAGCCCGAAAACAGGCGGCAGTGAAGGCAGGGTAAAAAGAGACTATTATAGATTATGGATTACTTATGACATGCGTGATTGCTGTGGTTCTATGACAGTTGACACACTTGCTAGGTCGTTTTCTAGGTTAAGAAAAAAAACAGGTAATCTAAATTGTTTGACCTCTTGACGATGTGGTGTTGGATGGTATGAAAATCTGAAGTAATTTGTTTTAACAATTATGCAAAAAGTAATGACATTACTATTAACAAACAAATTATTACGCACACAACCATCGATAGGAAATTTCCAGATTAAATTGAACCGTCATGTTCTTCTCTTTCTCTCTATCATTGGTTGAATCTTCTGTACGTGCTAGTAGATCATGGCTTACTAGACTTACTTTTGTCATGTTGTAAGAGTAACAACTATTAGACCGATTGCTTTGATAATGGTCAGTGTCAAATAAAAATGGTTGGCTAAATCAATGACTTTTAAACGTCACTATGGGACAAAAGATGACGCAATTTGTGGGTTACTGTACTTAACTTCATAAGGACCTTTTAAGGACCATCGCAATTTTGGAATAGCTTTCCTTTTCAGGTGTAGATTAGGTAAGAAAACAATAGCAATAAATGTGGTGATATACTCCAGGTAGTTAGCATTTTTACCTGTTGCGAAAGATTCATGACACGTTCCAAAGAGTTGAAGATTTGAACAATTCGGTAGCGAACGATCCTACCGTTTTTGGACTTATTGTGTCTACATATATACAGGTATAATTACCAAACTCATTTGGACACTCGTGGCAAGGTAATAAACAAGCTGAAGTACTGTAAATCTTAAATATCCTACGGGTACTGATGTACATTGTACTGGGATAGGTCAGGCTATACGTCATTGCGGTACCTAAATAGTCTCGCCTGTTTGCCTTTTCCAAGAAATCAAAAATGTGATAGTCAATTTGTATGTCTATTTCGTGCAGTATTGTGTTGTTTGTGGTGCGTACAATTTGATTACTTTTAAACAATTTGCAGAATTTTTTATACACATAAAAATATCAAAACAAGTTTTAATAAACATGAAACTATTCAGGTTGAGTTATGCTTCCAATACAAAAAAAAGTAACATATTATGTAAGAAGAATTGTTTGTCACTAAAAAGCTTAATAGGTGGATTTAATCGCAGGTACACAGCGTCACACAGCGAAGGAAGGGTCCAGGGTCACGGGATCCCCATTACAGTTCAGCCCTCGCGAACCTCCCAATCTTTTCGCCCTGTGTGTGTACGGTGGTGTGCCTTCATAGGTAAAATATATATATATATATATATATATATATATCTATTTTTTTTTTTGTGTTAGGAAAGCAGTAACCGGTACGGGTACGCTAAAACCTCCTCCTTACAAAGCGCGTTCGGTCTTCGGCCCTTGGCGTTTGCATGCTCACGCACCGCGTGCCCTTTCGGCTGATAGTGTTCGGTAGGCTAGTTCGCTAGTATTTCATCGGGTTATCGTGTTTTGCTCTGCGTGCGGACCTAAGGTCCACCCATGGTCACCCACCGCCGCCGCCCATCGAAAAACCCTGTATCGTTCGCTTACTCCCTCACACACAAACACGCGTGCATCACGCACATGGCGGAAAGGCAAGATTCGCAAACTCCCGGCAGGAGAAGGTTTTCGCAATTTTCGTTGTTTCGTACCGCAAAATATTCGGCAATCGGGAGGAGAATGGAGGAGTTTGCTGTTTGCTGATGGCATTGATTGCTGCGATCACAAACGATGGATGGGGCGCGGGGTTGGTGTGTATGGGTGGGCGGTTGAGTGAGTGGGAGGGGTGTTGGTGGTTGCATCAAGCTTTTTCCTTCTCCCTGTCTATAATTTAGCACGTAAAAGCGAACCCTTTCCCACCCCATCCGAGTGCGCACCCTTGCCTGTTATTCATCGCTTCCCCTTTCCTCCCCTCTCCATCCCCTTTCCGCCCACAATGTAGATGGTAATGCTTTAAAACAACGAAATTTCGTCATCGTGTGATTGTGTTCCATCGCACTTGTGTGTGTGTGTGTGTGTGTGTGTGTGCTGTAGTCTAGCAACACATTCGCAGCGAGTCGTTCATCTTTCATCGCAGCAGCCCTCGCTTTTCCATCCTCGTCCCTCACACCCACCGTTGCGCTGCTCTTCTATTGTCGTTATGGCCGCCCTATCGTTCGCTTTTCAGCTGTGCTTCCCCTTGCCCCATCGACCCTGCCCCCCTCTCCCAACCCTCACACCCTGCACGGCTCGTGCATCCTGCTTTTCATTCACAGCACCACACACCAACTCCCACCATACGGGCGCGCCTGTGTGTGTGTGTGTGTGTGTCTGTGTGTGCAGTGCAGAAGAGAGCCGTCTGCGCTAGCCAAATAGCTTCGCACAAACGCGCGCGCTCTCTCTCTCTCTCCCTCCTGTCTGTCTGTCTGTCTCATTTGCACGCGCTAAGCTTGGGCAACTTGGATAGAGCAAATAAATGCGCAGGCTAGTGTAGTAACCAACGCAACTAGGCTGCTGCTGCTGCTGCTGAGACGATCCGAGCGAGCACGTACGAAGCGCGGATTGGGGTAGGAAGGAGATAGCACGCTGGTGTGCGCGCCGCGTGTGTATGTGCACACACGCGATATGCTGTGCCGTGTTTCGGTTGGTCCGGTGCTGTGCACGCGCTAAGTGGTTGTGCTGTGCTATGTGTGTGGAATGGAAGCACCGCGAATTTCCCGGGCGCCTCGGTGAGTCGGCGAGACTATTTCAGGTTTCGGGCCACCGGCGGGGGTTTTAGATTTTTCGTTCGTACAGCATTCGCTCGTCGGTTTCGCCCGACGCTGTCGTTCACCGCTTGCCGTGAATTGGTGTCTGCTATGCATGTGTGCATGTGTGTGCGTGCGTGTGCGGGTTTCGCTGCTGTCATTTCTTTCCGCGTCCTGCTTCTTCCTTCCTCCCAAACACGGTACGCTCCATCGTTCGTGTTCGAGGTTCTCATGTTCCGTCCCGTTCCTTTCCGTTCTACTCACCCGCTGCCCTTTGCTTGCCCTTTTTTTTGCTGCATTTATCATCTCTTCATCGCAGATGTTTTCCTTGTTTTGTGTTGTTCATGGTAACCCTCCCGGCCCTTCCTCCCTTGCACCCTGCCGCACACTTTCCCTTCCGCACATATTTTCATCGTCGTTCAACACAGATCGACTCTATTGCGCATTGTGCAACCCGTGTTTGTGTGTGTCTGTGTGTGTGTGTGTGTGTATGTGTGGATGTGGTTTGCTGTGCGAAGCTTTGTCCACTTAGGTTGTAGCACGTAGCTATATTACACCGCACCGGACGCTGTGTTTGTTTAATTTTCCCAGTTTTTGCACCAATGCTACACACAATCGGTTCAGAGATAAATTTGGTTCTGCAATTCCGATAGCGTATGCAATTCGTGCGCCTAGTCCAGTGCATGCGATGCGTCCCACTGATTGGTCGAATGCAACGGCAGAACTACTTAATGCTGGATATTTCCGTTTTCTTTCCAAAATTTCGTGAGATAGTTTTGGGACTGCTGCGATCGCACAAATATTACCCACACCTCCAACACTATCGCTTAGCAACGAGAGCAAAGTTGTTTCCTTTCTATTTTTCCATCGATTTTACCCAACACACTGCCCCCAACCCTCGCTTCTAATCCCACCAGCTTTTCGCTTCTAGCTTGTGTTGTCATATAGTTTGTTTTTTTTTCTCCCTACCTTCATAAAGCCAGTTTGGGGTGGGCTGCCCCGTTCCGCAGCTCCCGCCCAGGTACGCAACACCTATGTACCGTGGGCTGCATAGTTCGGTCGAAACGCCACGGTGCCTAGAGTGTGCCCTTCACCTGGTTTCCCATCGTACGTTACCCGTCAGTGTGTGTTGCTCGCATCGGAACACGGCATCGTGATGAGGTTTTTATAGTACCTTTTTTTTCTTTTGTTGCTACAACTATCAACTATCCCGATCATTTGCTATGTGCATTTGCTGTGTGTGTGTCTGTTTTTTCTTCAAATTTGCAAGTTTTTACGAAACAATACAAATAAGTTGTTGTCAACCTAGACTAGGAGCAAGCTCATTAATTTAATAGTTTGATATTAAGTATGAAACAAAATTATTTGATTTTTCTAAATACTTCATCTTGAACAGGTTTAGGTTTAGGTACTTTAAGTTAATTCATAACTTTTATAATTATAAGAAAATTTAGAACATTACTATGATATTGTCAGACCATATCTTTAAAATTTGCATTATTCCAATATCTAGAACCTAGGGGACATTCTTCAAACTATATTTGACCGAAGTTCTTAAGCTACTACATTTGTTCAAAAGATTAAAGCATTGAGATGGCAAACTTGATAATAAATATAGGTTATAAAAATTACTCCAGAAGCTGTTTGCACTGCGCTATAATTAATTAATAATTGCTCCAACAAACGTTTTATGCTTTAAGAGGTATCAAATTTGGTGAACGTGCGAAAATACGAGGCAATTTTCCAGTTCATCGGCTACCAATTGGGACAAGGATCTTCAGTAATGCAACTAACCTGGCACTATTGTGAAGAGATGAAATAGCGGAGCCATTCAATATTTCAATCTACTATAATTAAGAGCTGTAAGGATATTGTATAACTATTCCCGAAGACTCAAAGTCTATAACACAAACTTCATGCACTAATCTTCTACCAATACACCGGAAGAGTTCGTAAGAATACAACTGGTTACTTCACATCGGCAAGATATTCCTCAAGCTGATCAAATTTTAACGAAGATGGCTGTTTCAAATAATAGACACCATTCATCAATCCTCTACAATATTCTGAAAGAAGAATACTCGCTGTCATAAACCCAAATGTCAAATTATTTAAATATTGAGTATGATTCGAGGATATTGAATCTAGTAAAAATCTTTGTTGGTATGAATATCATTTTCGCAAGTAAATCATTCCGAATACGAAGAATCCCAACAGGATCAAACTCTTGTACTTAGTTTGGAATACTTTTTGCGAAAAGAGACCATAATTCCATAAGAGTTTTTCCAGCCACAGCCATCCAATGATCCCGTGCAAAACTTCATCTTCAACTCAAATGAATCCGCGACTTCGTACCGATCGACGTCATACATTCATGGATATTTTTCTGCCAAATTCAGCCGAATTGTTGATACCAAGACTTGAGAAAGCCGTATATTCAAAAGGCTTTATAGTTTGAAAATTTGACAGTTATCAACTAGTTTCCTGGACGATATTCTTTGCAGAAAGTGAGTCTTCATGGTAGGATCTGAGTGTATGTTTCAAAGTTTAGTCATACCCAGTACATCATACGCTGGTTTACTGTCCATTACCTATGAACAATTGACATTTCATACTGCTCTCCTTAAGGCATATGTTACTGCGATAATGTGTTGCATACAGATACATCCGAAAAGCGCAAACTTACAGACAATAATCTAGAAAATAGGCCAATTCAAAACCTCCAAACGAGTAACTGTGCACTGTATTTTCCACGTGTACTACAGAAAGCGACCTCTGTGTTAGGAAATACGAGTAATTCAATATTCTAAATATAAATAATTTACGTGTCTGCTAGGCTATTCCTATCAGTTGTGAAATTCGTAGGTGTTCCTCACCCTTATAGTTTAAGAGCCAAAAGATCTTTATTTTTCAAGAATCGTAACGTATCAATCTTCAAGAATAATAATGTATTTAAAAGTTCTCTTTTTTGGAAAAAGTATAACGAATTCTTTGTGGATCATTTCGTGATGAAGTCATTCAACAGTCATAGACTGTCTGGAATATTCTTCATCACTTACATGAGATAACCAGTCTATCCTAACTAGATCGGATATGTTTAATGCACTGCACATTTACACCTTGATTTTCAAGCTTTATGTTTAATAAATCCTTTTATAGGAACAATTCATACGAATCTTCAGTGAAAAGTTATTCAACTCCTGAGTTGACTCCCATAAGGTTGATGAATTTGGAGAGATTCTCTCCACGAAAAACATTCTTAAAGTTGATGAATATTTGAAGGTCCTTGACATTTTCCATTGATTCATGTCAGTACTTTCATCAGCATTACAATTTTCGAAGACTTATTCGTGTTGTAAGATTCGGAATCTGAATCAAATGCTCCCAACATTATTTCGGTAAAAAAAAATAGTTTCGTAAATCATTATATGTGACTCGTGTGGGTAATACATCAGGAATTTCTGGTTCTGCGAGCAATTTTGTTGATTTTGTTTGTCTATTATCAAAATGACATTTGACCCTTTAGGGATAAATTGAGTCGGTCCGTTGCATTGAAGGGTTAAACCATGCTCAGTACAACCTTTCTGCATCCATATAGCCGCTACGGCATGCAGCTTTCGCAGAAACTCCCGGATAGGCTCCTTCTCCACCTTCGTAACTACCTTGCCACGCCGCATCTACCATCATGTTTCCCAACTCCCACCCCCTACAGCCTGATGCGATAGGTCCCGGATGATCGAGATGACTGACAGCAGCAGGGCGCAGCAGGGTGTTCGACGCACAGCAAGCAACACTGACGGTTCCGGTATGTCGGCAGTGACGGTGCAGGGTAGGGAAGGTTGGGATGACGAGAAGGGTGCCAGCGGGGACGTAATACCAATGTGCTGGTAAATAATAGCTGCTCCGGCACATTGGCAGTAGTCTCGCACCGAACCGAAGGCTCCGTGTAGCACCCAGCACAGCGGCGGTTCGGTTTCGGAGAACACAAAACACAACATTCAGCGCCGCGTACCATGAACACCGTGCACACATAGGGATGACAGGGAT
>STHB01000010.1:9253766-9271186 GCA_018908115.1 Anopheles rivulorum
TGCCCAAAATTTCCTCACACCCCATCCCGCGTTCGTCCAAATTGTGTTGTATTGAATTTTACTTGCCCCCTCCTCACCCCTCTCTCTCTCTCTCTCTCTCTCTCTCTCTCGTTCTTTTCCGCAAACACAGCAAGTCTCTTGCCTAGCTGCTGGGAAAAGGATCCCACAGCTTGCTATCTCTTTCGCACAATGTATGTCCTGTCCTGCTTTGTCACGCTTTCCTCACCCTTGTATACGTCTTGTTGAGAGATCCTCGTTTTTTTAGTACAAAGTCTACCGTTGGTGTGTACATAACGCACACACAAACACACACACACACATGCACACCGTATAATACGGTGGATATGAATTTTTGTAAGCACACGTACACAATGGTAACATTTTGGGCCGTATCACCATCATCATCGTCATCGTCATGAGCGTCCAAAACACGGGCGCACAACACAACAGGATAAAATTAAACCATTCATGTTTTGTTTTGGTCTAGAATGTTCGTGCCTGGCGGGTGACATTGGGGCGGAACGCACCGTAGGGTTCACCCCACCACCCTGGTGGGTGGTATGCAAGCCCCAAAAACCCAGGAGCTTCTGGACGAGGACGAGGTTCCGGGTTTTAAATACCGATAGTGACCTGAGGAAATATTGATCATATGATAACCGGCGCCACACCGGTTTCCGTTTCATTTTGTAATGGAATCTTTATTAAATTTAAGGTAGGTGGCAACTATATGAAAGTAAATATAAAGTAAGCCTAAAAAAAGGAAAAAAAAGGTTCGAAGAAAAAAGGTCACTAATGACGATTAACGTTGATTGATTCAATAAAACTCGTACTAGAAAATTATAAATAATCCAACATTAAACATTAAAGCCATAACGTTTAACGTACCCAACCTAACAGTAGAATATTGTACATTCTGAATATTGTAAAACAAAAGAAACAAACGCAACGCATACAAAGTGGTACATTAAGTGAATTTGCTTATGTGTTCCGAACATAAGCTGGTTAAATGACGTCATGGGTTTTCGTACAGTTATTTACCACTTGTGTCGTTATGTTACAACGCATGATAAATAAAATTCTTATTAGTCATCGTCACTTGTAACAGCGCAACAAAAACAAAAAACAATCATTAACAAAGGTACGCACACGCATTAACAATATGACGCAATGAACGCTACCAACGTGCTTATCAATCGATGATAACAAGTCTTTGAATGAAATTGTTTAATACATACAGTCGATGGTAAATATGTTACTTGAAATAAGCTAAATACTAAATCATTTCCGATTGAAATCATGATTGATTGTAATAAAAAGCAATACAGAATTTCTAGCTAGTGTTTACACAAACTTTATAGCTGTTGCTTAAACGTTTCTTAACCTCACACCCAAGAACAAGAACATATTCCGAGTCAACGCGAATGTTTCCAACCCTAAGACAAAGAAAGAAATGCAGCAAAAAAAAAACCAAAACGTGACGACGAGTTCGTGCAAGCCACGAATAGTCTCGCACTGGGTTCACAAAATTTGTCGTTCGAATCACGCGGCCAATGTCGATGAATAAGCACAAAACCGGATTCGATGTATTGTGGAAGGTTACCCACACCCCGCCCGAAGCATTTCCTTCCGTGTTACGCCCTGCCCGCGTCCATTGTTCCTGCCAGATTCTTCTGCCGGAATGCGTTACATCTGATACAGCGCAGTTAATGACGCGACGAACCTGCATCGCTACGACACCGGTTGGTTTACATTTTCGTTGTTTACTTTTTGTATAAAGTGTTTGGAATTGGTGCAATATGTCTAAAGTCTCCTCTAAATGTTAATACATATAGCTGCATATTTGTGTCGGATGTGTATGACACACGGAAAATGCGTTTTATTTTGTTCAAATCTTGGGTCTTGCATAGAAAAAAAACCTTTCAAGCATATTTTCCATTAACGCTATCACCCAATAGATGGCGCTAGTTAATGGTGCTAGCAGGTTTCCCATCACATCCGCGGTGATACTAAAGTTAATAAAAATGTAATCCTAAGCTGAATTATTGTTGCAGTCTAAGATCGAAGGATTAAAGACTATTTAAAACCAGAGTTTTAAATTAAAACTTAGTTAGAAATTAGTTTTAAACTCGCTTGAAACCTCTGACAAAAACTAAAAATTAGCACTTGCTATCGCAACGGATACCAGACACAATCCCGCAAATGAATGTGCGTTGTTGTCTTTAATTAGTTATAATTAAAACATTATTAGCTCCATTTGAAATTTATTTACATTTGTTTAAGCTTTGTACCGATTTAACTCAATTCACCGTTTAATCATGTCGGCCGTGGCTTACTACACTACTTGCTACGTAGGAACTGTTCGATTGGGATTTGCCACCAGTCTGGTGAGGTGAACACCAAATACAATTGGTTTGCAATCAGAGATACATTTGGCTATTTGGACTTTATAAAGTTACCAAAACTAAAAAAAATCATTTTACTTAAATGATACGGATTTTTAAGCACATTTTCCTGCATGGTTAATAAACGTTCAAGTAGAAAACAGCCTGCTTGATATGTTTTGTTCTTTAATTCAACATTCGCTTTCGAATAACGTTACATAATTTATGATTCTTTGGTTTAAATTCCATTCCAATACAAACCTTCACATCCAGTTGTAGTCACATCTTTAAAAAAGGGCTTATATGAATAAAAATCTACTATTTTCTAACATTTACGCAATGAATTTCAAATTTTTCTTTCAAGTGGTTTGCTTTCGAAAATCGAACGTTTTGTTCGAAACCAGATATGAACTTCGGCTGAACTTCGGCTGGTGCGTTTACACCGTGGTTGAGGAGTCGTAATCTTTCATTGGATTTTCATCAGCAGAACGAGAACAAGAGTGCGAAATAAATTGCATTCGCATGAGGTTTCGGGTGTGAAATCTTTGGTAGTGATATTCACAAATTCCAAAGTGTCCAGTGATTGTGTTTGGCGATTGGCAGCAGTACAGGCAGCAGCAGCAGCAGCGAGCACGAAAAGGAAAACAAAATATCCAAAAAAAAAACAACACCTACCAACATTTCCGTAGGCTGCTGCTGGCAGAGCAGTGCGTGTGTGGGTAAGTTGCTGCTCTGTGGCCTACGTGTGTGGTTCGTGCATGAGCTGCTGTGTGTAGTGGTGTGGCACGGGAACGTTTTCTGAGCTGTTTTTTATTTGTCGTTTTTCGTATTGCCTTTTTTTCCCTCAACTTGCAGATCTCGCTCGTCCCGTGAATAATTCGATTGTAGTTCGGTGACGGCGAGCTTCGATTGCTCCAAATCTTCGTGTTTGGCGTGTGGTGAGAAGGTCTGTCGAAACGTCACGTCGTCGTCGTCGTCGTCGTTTTATTTGCGTTTTTGTTTTATTCGCAGCCCCCCCGTGTGTCTGGATGCGTGTGCGGAAGGGGGTGAGAGTGGTGGTGGTGGTGGGGGAAAATCACAAGTGATACTCCGCGCTGCAGCAGTGTGGTACCCTACCGTGTGCCAGGCAACCGATCGAAGGGTAATATTGGAAAATTCAAGTGAAGAAAAAAAAAAGAAACACACACACACACAGAGTGTGCGAGAGGTTGGCGAAGCAAACGGGCGTGTGTGTGTGTGTGTGTGAGAGAGGTGCATAGTGTTGCGACGGTGTGTGGGGTTTGTGGTGTCTCGTAAGATTTTTCGTCCCCAATCGTGTGAATCGTGAGCAGCAATTCTGCAATATAGGAATCAGTTGCTAGCTCCACTTCCGCGAGTTTCGAAGTGTGTCATTCAAGTGTCGCGTTAAAAGGGGGCAGGGAATCTGTGTGTGCGAGAGTGGCTCAAGTTCGTGTACGCTAGCTACGTAAACAGATCATCAACCTGAGTAGGCCACAGCAGTATTAACAACAACAACAACACTAGCAGCAGTCCGTGCGTGAAGGCCTCGTCGTCGTCGTCGTCGTCGTTGTTGCCCCGGAAGTGAGAATGGATTCCGATGACGAAAGCTTCGAGGAGCACGACTCGGGCAACGTGTCCAGCGGAGATGACGATTTCGCGATGGACGTGGACATCAACAATCCGCGGGACCGTGGCCAAGAGACGGACGAGTACCCGTACGATGTACTTACGACCGACGAAATCGTTCAGCATATGGTGGACTGCATCAAGGACGTGAACACGGTCGTCGAGGTGAGTGCGCTGGCTGGCCCTAAAGCCAGTAGAGGAAGAAAAACGTGTACCCACACACACAAATGCACACATATGAGTGGGATTGGAAAAGGGATGAATTTTCCAACCAATCCTGTATTGTGCTACTTCTGTAATGAGGGCTCATTCAATGTCCAAACGAATTGGGGGGATTTTGCGCTTGCTTTGGAAAAGTAGAAAATTCGAGGTCGTTGTGTGGTGGAAACATTGTTCTACATTCTATCGAAGCGCGCGCTTCTGTCGTTTGCGCTGCTGGCACATACTGCTCGGTGACATATTTATTCTCCTTTCCTGCTTTTCACCACTGTTGTGGTCTCTTTGTTTTGGCCGTTTTGGTACGGAGAGCTGTCAATTGTTGTTTCTGGATGGTGTATATCTAGGTCATTGTGTGTATACGCCTTTATGCCTTTGGACCATTTGCATTGCTTTTCGAACCGAACTGCGTTTATCGATGCTGTGATGTGATGGGCGTCGATACGGGTGTACCTACTACGATCGAAACCAACAAAACTGGTGTGCAACGACGAAATGTACGTATTGTCGTCGTGCGCGATATAATTGCGTTATGATTTTTCTGCACCCTCTGGTCTGCATCCCCGTACCAGCCATCAATGTTTTCTCGACCATCCCCACCAGCAATTTGCGTATCATTTTTGTGTGTGTGCGTATGCGCCTGTTGTTACGTTGGGTTTGGTGGCTGACTGGATTGGTTGAAAGTGCGTGTGGACCCTGTGGGTGGTTTGTGTGTATGCGTGAGCAGACGGTGACTGACGGTCAAGGTGTTTGTAAACGAGGGTATACTCGAACTGTCAAAGTTGCAATGTTTGTTGTGAGCAGCTGTGAAGGGGAAAAAAAGCATCTAAAATGCATCTTTTGTACTGCAAAGCTGACTTTGAATGAGGAATTTGAAAAGGGTTGAAGGGTGAAACCGTATTTCACGTAAGTTAAAATCACGTTTCGTTCCTTCATTTCACAGATCCCTGCCACCATCACCCGGATTCTGTTAAACTATTTCAAATGGGACAAGGAAAAGCTGATGGAACGGTTCTACGACGGTGATCAAGATAAGCTATTTAAAGATGCGCACGTTATCAACCCGTTTCGGAAGCCAAGTTTAGCACTCAAGCCAAAGGTAGGTGTGGGGCAGAGTGTTCGAAACACAAGCATTACTCTTGGTACGCATTTATACGAAAATATAATTTCTTTTCTTTTTTTCCCCCTCCCATTTGCAGATCAAAAAGTCCAGAACGGAGGATTGTGAAATATGCTACTCGACGTTTCCTCCCAGTGTAAGCGCACCGCACTGCTATTCGCTTTGTTGTTGTTTTTATTCTCTCGCCACAAGCTCATACGTCGCCAATGGGATGATCGCACACCGTTTTTGACATTGGCCTTTGAAAGTGAATCTTTCTCCTTTTAGAGATTGATTGGTGTGGCGTAGATTTCTTCTGTTCTATCGTTCTGTAGCGTCCTCTTCTGTTGGTTATTTTGAACACAGCGCTCTGTCCCGTACGGCTTGCGCGGTGCACGGGGTAGTTAAATTTAAAACGTTTCATTTAGTTTGCCAACGTTTTTGTTTGTTCCCGGATACGTGTGTGATGTGGCCCGTGGTGTATCAAAACAAAAACACACTTTGGCAAATGCAGCCAAAAGTCTGGTCGCGTACATTGCGCTTCTTCATGTACGCTTCTGGTTCTACTGTTGTCACAAGCAGCTTTGTGGTATTGCTTTAGAGTAGCTTTTTCAAGGCCATTAGAGTTACATTCAGTCAGGCACACAATTTGATGTTTTGTTGCTGTATCAAACTGTACGAGTGGATTATGTCTTAGCTTGTAAACGATCTATTATGTTTAACATTTTTGTTTTTGTATGATATTACAGGGTTATCGAGTAAAAGTGGGAAAGTTGGAGCAGGATCCTTCCCAAGTTGAAGTGGAATATATAGAGGGGGTAGGTCATAATGACGGGCATTATGTTCCATCGAAAACGGAAAATATTCGTTCTAAACGACCTTTGTATTGTAATAATGTTTCTGTATTTTGCGTTTGTAAATTTGTAATTCCAAGCGGACCGCTTCCATATGTAAAATAGTCTAACTTTAAATTATGTCACCAAAATGATTGACAATTTGTGCGAAGTTTATATGTGTTTCATGTGTTGTTTCGTCTGTTTTGATACCCAACACTGGAAATTTCACAGCAATCTTTGTTAATTTGCTATAAGAAAAAGGCCTACAGTTTATAAACGTAATAGAAACACTAATGACGAAATACTAAGAACAGTATCGTCATAATAGTTTCATTTTGATGGAATTATAACATGCAAAGATTTGCAGCGATAATGATCAACCATATTCAAAACAAAAAACAAGTTCCTTTTCCACAGACTACAAGCGCAAGTACTACAAATAATACTTACCTAGTACAAACCATAGTACTATTTCAATCCCATATTACAGCCACAATAAGTTCTCTTTATCTTTCTCAAAGATAAATCATTCTCAAGCACAATAAACACTTGCTTTTATGTGAGAAAACTTGGCACAGTATCGATTTCAGTAGAAACTCGAAAAAGGTGGACCTCAACACATGTAACATTTCAACTTGAAACGAATTCAGCTTATACTACCTATTCCAACTTTTACACTTGAACTCGAACCCCTTGCAGTTTTGTACCACACGTTCACCAAATTATGAATACAAAAAGACTTCCTGTATTTAAACCTAGAGATTGCTGGTGATACGATTTGGATGTCCTGCCTCCTGCAAGTGATCGTTTCAGTTGACATTTAGTTCCGTTTTCCACTTCCCAACAGATGATGACCGGTTTGGAATGCGGACACCGTTTCTGTACGCAATGCTGGCAAGAGTACCTGACCACAAAGATCGTCGAGGAGGGGCTCGGTCAGTCGATAGCGTGTGCTGCTCATGGATGTGATATACTGGTCGATGATGTAACGGTGATGCGATTGGTGCAGGATTCGCGAGTCAGACTCAAATACCAGCACCTTATCACCAATAGTTTTGTCGAGGTAGGTGCAATCAGCAATCAGCTGGTGACCCCGGTTTCACACACGAGAAATTGTTTACTAGTTCGATTGTTTAATGTCTATGACCCGTTTCTTGCTTCCCATTTCATCCTTTACCCCTTGTGCGTTCAGTGCAATCGGTTGTTACGGTGGTGTCCATCGGCCGACTGCACGTACGCGATTAAGGTGCAGTACGTCGATCCGCGACCGGTTGTCTGCAAGTGCAACCACGTGTTCTGCTTCGAGTGTGGTGAAAATTGGCACGATCCGGTCCAGTGCCGGTTGCTGAAGAAATGGATCAAAAAGTGTGATGATGATTCGGAAACTTCCAACTGGATTGCCGCCAACACGAAGGAGTGCCCGAAGTGTAATGTAACAATAGAGAAGGACGGTGGCTGTAACCATATGGTAAGATGGATGCGATCGCGATACAGTTGTGCGGTGGTGTGTATCTAACAACACGTGCGATCGATTGTTACAGGTGTGCAAAAATCAAAACTGTAAACATGACTTCTGCTGGGTATGTCTCGGATCTTGGGAACCGCACGGTTCGTCCTGGTACAACTGTAACCGCTACGACGAGGATGAAGCGCGTGCGGCACGTGACGCTCAGGAAAGGTTGCGTTCAACGTTGGCAAGGTTTGTATTTGTGTTGGATGAATCTGATTCCGTTTCACGTGGTTGAATGGATCTTTAACCTGAACGAATGATTGTGAATCTCTATTAGAAAGGTGTCATCACTCTAAAGAACGGTCAAATAATTCATTGGAGATTTAATTCATGATTTGCATGACTGTATGCACAAGATTCATTAGGCACAACACTAGTTGGAGTGATTATTTGTATCGATTGTTTTCAAATGTTATACAATGTTTTTCCTTTGTTTTGTGACGCAGATATCTACATTACTACAATCGGTACATCAACCACATGCAGTCGCTTAAATTTGAGCACAAGCTGTACGCAGCTGTGAAGGAAAAGATGGAAGAAATGCAGCAGCATAACATGTCTTGGATTGAGGTAAAGCAAACAAACGGCACCTCCTTCGCGGCAAGAAGCATTCATGTTACAACGCTTTTCCCATTTTTCCAGGTCCAATTTCTGAAGAAAGCTGTCGATATTCTCTGCCAGTGTCGTCAGACACTAATGTGCACTTACGTGTTTGCCTACTATCTTAAAAAGAATAATCAGTCACAGATCTTTGAGGAGAATCAAAGAGATTTGGAAACGGCCACGGAAACGTTATCCGAGTATTTGGAGCGTGATATCACGTCGGAAAATTTGGCGGACATTAAACAGAAAGTACAGGACAAGTACAGGTTAGTGCGCTGGTCATTTCAACGGGGAAATTACTCGGCGAATATGACGAATCTTTTCTTCTATCGTGCATCTTCCAGATACTGCGAGAAGCGCCGGAAAGCGTTGCTGGATCACGTACACGAAGGCTATGAGAAGGATTGGTGGGAGTACACCAACTGATGATGATGTTGTTAGCAAATGGTGTATGCGTGCGTTCTGATCTGAAGCGTTCGAACTTAATATGTAGGCGAGCATCTAATAATTTATAGCTTTGTTTGGGTAGCGCTTCGCATCGATACACGGTGATGGTACGGTGGTACACAACACATCCTCTAGCGGAAGAAGGATGTCGTCTTGAGCCCGTTTGTCGGTAAAATAGCCCATTGAGGCGCACGTGTCCTTGTTACTCAAGACCAATTTCAACTGTACCCCTTCCCACAAACAGAAAAGAACTCCCCAAACAAGCCTTCACTCAGTAACAATGCTATGTTTAAATTATAACCGAAACGATAGCCAAAGTAGGTTTTGTTATCTACCGCTAAAGTAGAAAGAGCGAAAGAGAGCGAGGGCGTGAAGAGAGACAAATTTAGCATATCGTGCAGTTTCCAAAATTGTATCAGACAGACCACAACAGAACAATGCTAGTGCTGATTCTATCTTTGAGCTGCTGCTACGAGTTTTATTTCCGTTTGCTTTTCTCGATTCATGTGGGTTTCAACAGAAGCGTAAAGAAAAGCACATACACACATCCACGTAGACAGGATAATTGAAATTGTTTCTTATTTTGTGCCTATTTGTTGTTCAGTTTGATCGTATAAAGCACACACACACACACACACACAATAGTTTGTGAAAATGAACTAAACATAAAGGTTAGCAAAACTATGTTGAAAAAGTTGCGTTATTTGAGTTAGATTACACGACTACTTTCATGTTGTAATTTCGTTTAGTATTTTGGGGCGTGTGTGTGCTTGTGCTGGTGGTTGTTGTGAAACTCAAAAAAGAAACGAAACATACCAAACAAAAACAGTTTATTATATGCTTTCTGTGTTGCATGCGTTGTTTACTTTCTTTAGTGTAAACGTAATTGATAATTTTGACGATTAAGATACGATCAAGCAAACACACACTGCTGGTGCCTGGTGCGTTGGATTGTGTGTTTACGCTTACGCTTTCACTTTCACATACGACCCCAGCTACAAGCACTAACCCGCTGTACCTTGTTTTCCTTTCTGTTCCTCGCTGGAAAGCCATCTTGCCATCTCTCTGTTTGTGTTTGCTGCAAACAGCACACACCGACTGTTTGCGCGTTACTTTGGCAGTATGTGAGCGTGTGTGTGTGCATCTTTGAAGTGTGATAATAAAAATACAGGTGGTACAAATCGGAAAAAGAGGATAATTTTGTTTCAATTTTTTTCAAAAAGAAAGCTTGTGATGGAATCCACACGATCGATACCGAGAGATGAAGCGGAATAGTTAGTGAAACGAATGTGCGCGTGTTATCTTCGTTTTGATAAAGTAACATCAACTTTGCGAATCGATGTGTGACAGTAAAAAAAAAAAACAACAATGATTTGATTTTTGAAGTCCCATGTTTTTTTTTGTTTACAACAGCATAGCTGAACACTTAATCTACTAATTATACGTTTGCGTTTGCGTTAAGTTTGCTTTCGTAACTTTGTTTGTTTTTTTTTCTCTGCAGCCTTGAAAAGCGAAACCTTCTTTCGTTTGTTAAAGATTTAGAAGAATTTAGAGCTGAATCATCGGTAGATCGGCGAACGAAACCTTTGCAGCAGGTGTCGAAGGACGTTAACGGCAAACGGTTGCTGGAAATTCATCCATCATTGCGCGGTGAGATAGATTTACCAAACCTCTGTACATAGTGACTACCGTTTGTCCCAAAGAAGTAATAGCCAGTCCCCAATCCCGCAGAGAGAGAGAGAGAGAGAGAAAGAGAGAGAGAGAGAGAGAGAGGGAGGGAGAGAGTAAAATGGCAGAACTGGGGTAGCACAACCACACATTGTTGTGGTGGGTTGTGAAAGATGTGTAAAAATATATTTCAAAGATGGTATATTAATTGACGTGAAAGTTAATGCATGTTGTAAGCGGTTTAAAATGCTAATACTTTACGGTGTGCGTGCAACCGGACGATTTAGGTGCCGCGCTTTTCTGTAGACAGAAGAGCAAGAACGCAATGGGAAGGTGATCGCGTGGGTAGAGAATGAGCCGAATGTTGCCGAAGTATATGTACTGTTGTTGATTATGTTATGTTGCGAAAAGAAAAGGAACGAGAGAAAAAAAAATCACAAACCAGATACAAGAAGAAGCTAAAAGAAGAAAAAAAAAACACAAGCAACAGAAAAGAGCAAAAAAAAAAACGCGTGTGTGAACTGTAAGTGTAGTGTATGTACAGTGCGTCATCGACACGAATAAACGACGTTGTTAGTGACCGAATCATCAAGCGAACTAAGCGAAAAATTAGCAAACAACACTATAACAAACAACAACACACACACGAAAAGGAAACACAAAAAAAAACATTAAAAAAGTTGAAGAGAGTATGAGATGCGGAAACATATACATAATGAAAGATGAATATATATATATATATATATATATACATAGGGAAAGAAAACAGTGCAACCTCTGCGCAGTCGTGTGACAGTGTGTAAGGCAAAGGGAGAAGAAAACTCGTGAATTTACTTTAAAAACAAAACAAAACAACAACAAAAACCGCAAAAAGTGATCAAATATATTGCGATAAAATAAAACAAGAAAAACAATAAAACTAATAAAAATACAACAACAACAAAAAAGGCAGATGAAAACAAAAAAAACAACCAAACAAAGAAAGTTCTTAATACAGGAGGGAGGGTTCGTTTCCTGCTGTTACAAGAAGTTCCCGGTAAGCAGGTGATGAAAGGTGAGCTAATGAATTAATTTTATATTGCATTTATTTTCATTTATTTATTTATTGCAGCTGAGCTATTAATCAGGGCCAGACAATGCGTTTTGCAGCACAGTACAACGAGCAGCATAGTACAGAACAGAAAAGGGTTCGCTGTCTGTTTTACACACACACCCGCATCACCTTTACTGGAGCGGCAGCAACGGCACACTATCGGTGGAAGGGAACTCGCATACGCCGGTTGCTGCAACTGCAACTGCAGCTACCGCTCAGCCCGCTCGTGCGTGTTCGGTTTGCACAGGTTTGAACGTGCGCCGATTGAGCATTGTTATTGGATTACTCGCCCGTAATCCACCGCAGTTCGGGCGTTGTATTGTATGAACCGGGTGGGTGAAATGTGGGTGACGCGGGAAGAAGCTTCCGGGAAGAAGGGCGGTTGGATTTTGATAGAACACATGCTGTTGCGACCTGCTGCGACACAAGTACACGCGGTCGTGCGATAGGCATGCACTGCGGAAAGCATTCAGCAGTGATACATTACGCTTGGTTGGTTGATGGTTGTCACCGTTCCAGTGTCTTCATACCGCTTTGTCGTACAGTCAGCCGACACTGAAACAGTGCGTGGTTCAGTTTGACCGTTTTGCAGGCCTGTTTTTATGTTTTTTTTTTGTTTTGGCACCAAAGCCGATGGCTGCTGGTGGATTGTTTGATCCTTCGGAAATCGTGAAGGACGCGGCAAGGCGAAACTCCTCAACCACGCCACGATCGTACGTATGCTAAGCGAACTATGTACACCCGGTGCCAGCGGTGTGCTCATCGGCCTTAGTAATCCAAAGGTAATATCCCCCCCCCCCCCCCGGCACACCGAATAAACAAAACAAATAGTGTTTTTCAAAATTTTATAGCAAAGTGAACAAATTGTGTTTAACTTGTTAAGTGGCATTACGATCATATCCTGCTTGTGTGTGTCCGTCGTGTATATTTTGCGCAAGTATTGTTGTTATCCCGCTTTGAGTGCGTGTGTGCGTCCCGTTTTATTGTTCGCCTGCTTCTTCCTTAAGCTTGCCATTTTTTGGGGTCAAGCTTACCGATAATGGCAACAAAGACTATAAAGAGAGAGAGAAAGAGAGGGAAAAAAAACAACCATTCAGGGTTTGGGGCGTGCGTGCGTGCCGGGCGAGAACATGCGACAAAGGGAGCACGCGTCAACGACGGTGTTAACACATTAGCACCCCCCAAAAACCCCCCCCAAACGTGTATTAAAGATTGGGGCGGGTTTTTTTCCAACAGGCGTACGGCGTGGAAATGATAATTGGGCGGACAAATATCGCAAAAGGTTGTTGCGTCGGGCCACGTCGGGCAAGGAGCTGTTTTGTTGTTTTGTTTTGTTTTTTTATTTTCCGTCTGATTCATCGTCAAAATGAAGGCACCGGATTTCGGGTGAAGCGGAACACCGGGGAAGCGTGAATTGCGGTGGTAGTAATGGTCCTTCGTGTGATCAATTTGGCATCATCTGTTGGAAGCATGTTAGCATGTTTGGTGTGTGTGTGTGTGTGTGTGTGTGTTATGAGAAAACAATCAATTAATAGTTGTTTGGGCGCCAACACTGCAATACAAGTACGTACGGTTGGCGTTTCGTATTTACCTGCGGACATTACAAAACCTCCATAAAGCGGGTAAATATGTACCTTTTTGCTGGTGCTTTTGCACAGTGGCAAGATTGCGAGTTTTTTTTTTGTTTGTTTCGGAAACTATATACAACACAGCGTTTGCACGTGTTTGCTTATCGAACACAAAGGTGCAAAGGTGCTAAAGTTTTGGATGCTACACTGTTGTGAATGTGCAGTATGTGGCACATCGGTGGCCACTGCTGCCAGGCGTGTGTGTGTGTTTCTGCGGAAAACATGCCACCAGCATTCCGCATTCCTTGCTAGTTTGTTGAATGGCATAAGAATGTGCGATTTGTGTCAAGCGTGGTGCCAAGGACAATGTGCACTGTGGGTGCCGTTCATTCCCCAAAACCCATACAATCTGTTACGCTTTATCGGCATACCTTTTTTTTTGTTTTGTTTAATACTCTCCCTACACATATGCAAACATTCTGGTTCTGATCGTCATCGTTTGTGTCGGGTCGGGAAATCTCAGCACACAGTCCCACACTCACACAACCATATCAGTGTGATGATAACAAGTGCTGCCGCGCGATGAAAGCGCAACGGAGGTAAAAATCAAACAACTGTCACTCAAAGTCGCGGGCAACTGCCGCCGAACGGTACACCGGTACGATCACGTGAAAACGTGATCGTGGCCATGAATCACTTGGCCAACCCCGGGACAAGCGAATGCCACATAACGCAACGCCGTCGCTTTGCGTGTGAAGATCAGGTTGTTTTCTTTTGCTGCTTTTCCCCTTTTTATTAACGGCTAGAACGAAGTCTTTCCTCTTCTTTTTTATCTTTTTTTACACAAACATACACACACACACGCGTATGGTGAGAGTAAAACCATCAAACGAACACGTCGCACAAAGTGACGTCCAATTGAGCCAAATTGAATTAGATTGGGATGACAAATTTAGATGGCGAATAATTTGATTATCCCGCTTATCCTTAAGCGGTCCAGTGCAAGAGGGTTGCTCACTGACATACACACACACACACACACCCGCACAGCTCAAAAACCCTCGTGTACGGTGTGTACGGTTAAGCTAGTGTGGGGACATGTTTAATGGAGCGTTTTTGAAGGGGCCTTAGTGATCGTGATATCACCTGTGGGTGGCGAATGTTTTAAAAGTTTTTAGGTTAATGTAATACACCAACGTATTTTTTGAATTATAAATTTTACTGTTCTTTAAAGGCTTTTTATTGATTTATTTTCCATACTTGCTGATAATGGCACTCAAATTGTGTCTGTTCTACTCTTCCATTCTTTAACAATTCTTACATTATTATGAAGGAAATTGATCGATGTTATAGCATCTCAGTTATAGCATCATTTTATGGTCGAACACCTCCTGAGCACGCTTGCGAATATTGATAATCTTTTATTAGGAACCTCTTAGCCTTTCTGACATATGGCAAACGTCCTTTAAGTATCGCATCAATCCATCTTAATTGGTGTCTATCATGTCACCTCTATCTATGTGTGTTACCTATCTGCATAACAACTCCCTGCTACGGATGCAACCTAAGATCCAGACAGTTCTCACTTACTAAGAAAGGTTTTTGCAATACTCCAAAAGAAGATACATTATTTGGAGAGATTGCTTCTTTTATATAGTGAAAGCTTCGTTTCAAATGTTAGTAGAA
Organism: Anopheles rivulorum; assembly: GCA_018908115.1. Classification (NCBI taxonomy): domain Eukaryota; kingdom Metazoa; phylum Arthropoda; class Insecta; order Diptera; family Culicidae; genus Anopheles; species Anopheles rivulorum. The sequence continues at coordinate 9,268,500 of STHB01000010.1, forward strand.
CATCATATAACTTTTAGTAGGATATTCCTTAGACCTGTTTCTTCTGTTCTTCGTGTTTCTTCGTGCTGCTGTGAAGTTTAATAGAGTAATTGCATCCTTTTGTGGGATGAGGATGAAGTTTTGATATACAGCTGAAATCGATACTAACCTCGCTAAACAAGCTGCAAATTAAATTTGTATCTAAAATTACCGTTTTGGAACTTTGAGTAGCTCAAGTCACGGTCACCAATTCCTTAAGCAAGGCAAGCTTAAACGTTGAATGATTGGAGAGTTAAATAAGAATATCAGTAGGGTACCCGAAAAGCATTGGTCGAGACCACGAATAGACCAACAATTCTTGTAATCTTCGGCCAAAACTTATTTGGAGCACCGAAATGAAGAAATTGATAAAGGTTATATTGAAAATACCTTGTTCTAGCTCAGAAGAACTAACCAAAACTTGAGTTACTTGGAGATCCTAACAGAACGGATGCTAAACTAAGACATATCCTAAACAGCGGAAACAATATGTCTCTCTTGGACTTGAGAGGATGTTTGAGTGCTTGAAAGGAGTTGATGAAGAAAAGAAACATCAGGAAGCTCAGCATTAGTCATAGTTTTGAAAGTTCAACTTTAAGCTCTTAATTTTCAACCATCCAATCCGATCGCTTCCCATTGCTCAAGACCTTCCAATTGTACCATCATCACAATAACACTGGTGCATGATCGTGCAGATTGTACCAGTTTTCGGCGGTTCATCTATGTAAACGACCATGTGATAACCGATCCGATGGGATGCGACGCAACACACAAAACGCCCGTACCTTGCAGGGTGTCAAAACGGACCGGATGTGTGGGTCAGGTATTCATGAGTCACTTAACGCGTGATTATGTGCGGGTGAAGAAAGAAGTGATTGCGCCATAATATTCCCATCAAACGGTACAGCCACACAGTGTGCACAGATGTGTGTGTGTGTGTGTACCAAACCGGATGGAACTGGTTGAAAGGTGTAGCACGCAGTAGTTCAATGTGTAATTTTTGGGACATTTATTTTCGATTTTCCAAACCCACTCAGCCATCGGCTAGGGTTAGCGAGGTTAGAAAAACTTGCTCCGTCGTTCTAACACGCCTAAAACTTTCTTTATATTCATTGATAGATACTTGATCAAGGTCTTCACGGGATAAAAATGATCATAACTTGCCAAAAAAGAACATTACCTTCATGAAGTGTATATGCATGTGTCTGTATGACTGGGTTGTTTGTACAGCTGCTAGATCTGGCGTGCAGCATGGCGTTGGAAGGTGGACCTATTTGCGTACACTTCATATCACATCTTGTGCGAGTACACAATCAGGCCTCTCGTGACAGGCCATTTTGTCGAAGCTTATCCTCGCGCGATAAATGCTTGACGCTGGTACCGTAAAAGCCTACCTGGTTCCCCCAGGGAACCGGCGTAGAGCATCGGGACCGAGTGCATTGAGCACTTCGGGATAACTCACCCCGGTCTCTCCTGTCACCGTCCGGGGTGCGATCCATTTTTGGACCCGGTAGGACAACCATAAATAACTCCTCCAAACAGTCTACGCTTCCTTATCACCGTGCGCCCGGTCCCGGCTGTTGCGTGTTATCGGCGACAGTGCTTGGGTGAACAATTTTGGGATGCCTTGTTGACGGGCACGCAACGGTGTCAAGCGGGACTTCGGGGAGTCGGGAAGTGATCACGTTGGAAGAGCGTTTTAAGCTGTCGCGTTTCGCGTGATGCTGTTTGCAGGATGATAAAGGAGGGTTTTTATCTTTTACACCCGCTGGTACTGGATCATCAGCGGTCAGATATAAAAGGCGTACGACGGTAGCAATCCTACCTTTCGAGGTTTGCTTGTCAAACCCCGTACTAGTTACGAAGCCGTATCTGGAGGCAAGAACAGGAGTTTCCCAAGTTGCGCAAGGATCGCCGGTCGGTGTTGCAAGGTGTAGTGGAATACTGCCATAACCAGTAGCAGTAGCAAACATACAGTGGCAGCCAAAATAGGTAAGGGCTTCATCGGAATGTTTCTTCATCAGCGCGCGCGTGCTTATAATCGTGTTTGCTTATACAAACGAGCCCCAGGTGATGGGAGAAGCCACCGGGGCAATGGGTTGGAACTATTTTCTTTTCATTTCATCTGCACTAGCCGACAGGGCGGCTGTGCAAATGGGAACTTTAAACTTGCGTACCCCCCCAGCGTCAACCCAGCTGGACGAATGATTCACGAATGGAGCCGCACGCGAATGTCATGGGCACGGCGCGGATGATAATCGATTCCGGCGCTCTGTCACGATCGTGCGGAATTAGCTGGCACCAATTATTGCTTAAGTATCAGCAAACCGTGAAGCTGTTAATTTTTTCACATGCTTTTGTGTGTGTGTGTTGTCACCCATTGGCCAATGCTTCTCCTTCTCGGATCGGTCGTGATCATGGTCAGCCAAGGTCCAATTTTTGACGATTGGCGCAGTGCTATAAAATCGACGAAGAAAAGAAGCAACGAGACAACATTTGCACAAATTATCAGCAAAAAAGCAAGAAAACAATGGCTTGTCCCAGGTTAGTCATCAACTGTGGCCCTTTTAGTGTATCGCGCTCGAGGGAGATTCCGATGCGTATTAGAAAGTGAGCGCTAATTGTACGGTAGAGACTGGGAACGCTCCCGGGTTCGCCGTTCTGTCGCT
>STHB01000010.1:9271400-9288195 GCA_018908115.1 Anopheles rivulorum
GTCGTGATCATGGTCAGCCAAGGTCCAATTTTTGACGATTGGCGCAGTGCTATAAAATCGACGAAGAAAAGAAGCAACGAGACAACATTTGCACAAATTATCAGCAAAAAAGCAAGAAAACAATGGCTTGGCCCAGGTTAGTCATCAACTGTGGCCCTTTTAGTGTATCGCGCTCGAGGGAGATTCCGATGCGTATTAGAAAGTGAGCGCTAATTGTACGGTAGAGACTGGGAACGCTCCCGGGTTCGCCGTTCTGTCGCTTATACTTGCCGTGTTAAGTACTCCTTTCCTTAATGGTATTGGGGAACGTGTAGGAATCCGGAAGTGCTGCTACCTATCTGCGCTTGCCCGCAGTAATTCGAAAGGAGGTAATTTGATCCTCTCGCGAGAATATTAGGAAAATTGTGCGTAAATTACCACCTTGCTGGCGCGCTATTTGGCTTCAGCGGGTGTGAAGCCCACGGGGTCTACAACTCGGTGGACCTCCAATGCCAGACGTGTAGAACACGGCATTGCCCGGTACACCATACTTCACAGTCTGCGTCCTTGCGTGATCGATAGTATTTCGGCTTTTCGCCTAGTATTGGTACGATACCCTAAACATGGGCGAGAAAACGTGTACGATCGGTCGGTGAGAAAAACGACACACCGTCGGGGAATGTGCTTAGTACAACACCGGCAAGCATCTCACGTCTACTGACGGTAGTCACGCGAAGCCAGGGCGGAAACAAATCAACTAACCACCGTGCGAGCTAATCGGCACCATAACCGACCTTACCTTTCTCGGATGGGTAAAAGTAAGGCGCAAGCAGACGATCGTTCCGTTCCGGAGGTGAACAAAACACAGACGATCGCGCACTGTTGAAGGTTAGGGCTGTAATAATTTGCATACTTAGAGGAACGTATCGTTTGCCTCTGTTCGCGCCTCTGTGAGACTTTGGGCTTTGATGGCAAGATCTGTACTAACAGGTCGCTATGAGTGTGTTAAATCTATCGGAGAGTTCCCGTTTTCCGTCTGAGGGAACGGTTCCGGGATCCCGGAAGAAATCGCCTCCATCATATTGAGGTTTGAACAAGTATTGCACAAGTAATAGCTCACAAAATTTATTATTACAATTTGCTCAATTTGAAGCTCTTCCTGAAAAGTAACCTTACTACTATCGGTGACTTAGTCAATGGCGGATCCAAACCAACAATGACCATTTAGCCAATTACTAACAACTTCCCAATGTTGATAGTTATATGCACAGAAATAATAGATATCTGAAAAAAAACAAATCATAAATCGTGAAAATTGGTGCTTGTGTATACTGAGTAAGAATGAAGTGAGTGAATGAAATCTTTTCCAAGCGTTTGTTAATCCGCAGCACAGACACAGGTTTTTTTTTCTAACTCATTTGAGATGAAATTCTAAATAGATCATGAAAGTGTTATTTCAATCCAGAAAGAGTGTTCGACTCCACCCATGGCAGAGTTTTTGTGACCTTTGACTCACTGTTGAAAGAGCACATCGCTCATGAGTGAAACAACTCCTGAAAGATGAGTGAAATGGCTCTTTCATGAGTGAAATGATTCGTTTATGAGTGAAATGACTCGTTCATGAGTTTCACATCGTATAAGTACACCTCTCTCCTTCATTTTCTTATCCTCTTCTTTATTTTCAAATGAAGAATTAACTAAGGAGTGTGACTCATTCACTCAGCGTGAAATCACCTTTGTTATTCTCATCTCAGAATTTTTATTCTTCGATTTCAAACTATTGCTAACACTCTAAAACAAAATGTGCTTAATGTGAACCGCAACACACGTTTGCTTTGTGTCTCAAACGTCACACGCACGATCGCGATTAAAGCTGAGCTACGGCAGACGATAACAGTACTCTTTATTTACCGAACGTTAGTCGCGATCGATCGATACGGCGAACTTGACAAATATTTCCCCGTGTGTCTCAGCTAATGAAGGCACTTGGTTTATGTTTCGAAACAACATTAGCACCCCGTGGTCGTGCATATTAGCTTGTTGTACGATCACTGATCACACAATCACAACGCAAACTTTTTTGGGATAACCTTCGGTTCCTTTTCGCTCCCCTGTAAAAGAGGGCGTTAAGTTTTGCACCGTATCCATCCGATCGTGACATTTCCCATGAGCTGGCGCACAAGTTGTGTGTGCGATAAGGCACGGGATAAGACACGCACAAAAGCCGAAAACAGACAATCGGATGGCTATCGTTAGTGTGTGTGTGTGTGTGTGTGTGTGTGTGTGCATTGATACGCTCCCGCTGGATCAAAGACCTAGAGCAACGTAAGCCTGCACACGCTCAGTTGCTAAGCTTCTGCCGATCGCCGCGCACATTTCGATTTCGTTTCGCGCAACAGTCGCGGTGCCTGTCTGTGCGCAAGTGTGTTTGTACTTCGCCTGTTGCGCGTTGGGTGCCCTGGGTTCCCCGAGATTGTGCGGCTGCCATTCACTCGCTCGATACCACTCGTCTAGGACGGTACTGCTGGAAGGATCTCACTCACTGTGCGCGCTGGATTGGCTTTTGCGTCAAACGCGTTTATAGCGTTCGTGTGTGTTAGTACATTGGTACGTGCGGTCGTTGTTTGATGAAGCTCAAGCTGCACATGCGGTGCGTTGTTGTGTCCTGTTGCTTCCGGGCAGCACAGAAAGGTGTCCACAGCCAACCTGCACGGACATAGAAAATTAAAAGCTTGCAATAGAAAAAAAAAGAAGATTCACCAGCGGTGTTCGATTGTGAACTTTCTCTAGCAAGTGATCCACAAGTGTTTGATATCGATCGTGACAAAATTGTGTGTGTTTTGCCAGTGTCTTACGTACATCTTCTCTCTAAATAAAATTAAAAAAGAAAAATAGTGAACCCAAACACACGCAAAACGTTCCAAAGCCTCTAGGACGGAGTTGTTTTTTTTTTGTTCTACGCCAAACCGCCGCCCAACACGGTGTTAATGTGTCTCGTGCTGTTGCGCTTAACATCAGTTCAGTGTGCACCAACCTTCCACGACAGAAGAAGCTATAAAACGGTCCGTTTGTTTGAGTTACGGCAACGCGCGATCGGTTGTTTGTGACAAAAAAAGGTATGTTTGCTCAATATTGGCGCGTACAAATAATTGACGATTGATCGATAAAGGTAAAAGGAGAAATGGCTCCTTTTGTGTGTGTGTGTGTGTGTGTGTGCGCGTGTCCACGGAACGCAAGTGCGCAATTTTCGGGAATGGTTTCTATCCGGGATGCTATAAAAGAAGGCTTGATTGTTTTGATCGAACGCACTTTAGAATACACACTAAGCGACTTTAAATTGCAAACCCACATTACATCATCTACACTGACCGCTCGGGGGTCTCTCTCTACATGTGTGTGTGTGTGTGTGTGTGTGCGCCCTCTCGTCTACATGTACATGTGGTCTGTCCACTGCCAGGGCTTTCAGCATAAATGCATACGAAAAAGCGCCCGGCGGCCACTCAACCTCGATCGCAAGATCTCCCACGCCCTTGGCCATGGTTGGGAAGCGGCATGGTTGGCATGGAAGGCGTGCTTTTCGCACAAGTGTGATTGGCAATTGTTCGACCACTGACGGGTGTAATTATTTTTGCAAAAAAAAAGCCGCCACACCGAATTTCTCGCGCTTCGGTCGTAGAAACGATCGTAGGTGGAATATTTTATTTTTTTTTAAACAACAACACCAACCAACGTGTCCATCTCGCCAATTGTGTTTTGAGTGACCGTTATCTTCGCATCGACGGGAAGAGATCATCGATCTCGGGAAGCATTCTTTTGCGTACGGAAGCGAACTTAAACATTGTTGCACCCGTGCTACGCTCGAACAACACGTTGATCGTGTTGCTGTAATAATGGTTTCGAATTTCGGACCCGAATCACGCCGGACACTGGACAGAATATAATATTTTTTAATGATGATTCCAACAAAATCGTTCGACATGGACACATGGCAATGGAAGAAGAAGAGAAAAAACAACAAGAAAACAATTTAATTTTGATTTAAACATCAGCCTCAATGTCGTGCTCTTGTGTGTGTGCGTATGTGTGGGGAGCAATTTGGTTCAACGAACGTTTTCTTGGTAAAAGGGAATTAAATTAAACGCGATCACAACTAAACCTTACCACACGGGAACACCGGTAAACAAACGCTTGGACAACATCGTTCTGTGTGGCCTTGCTATCTTTCTCTCCGTTTGATATACCCCGTGGCCCCATAATATGCACCATTCGTCTAATTCACCTCGATCCGGGGTCCCCACGGGGGTAATCAGTTTCGATTGAAGCCACTGCCAAACAAGGCAAAGTAGTAAACAGTCGAACAAACAGTGCGACAAAAATTAAGATGTCCGGCAATTGTAACGGCGAATTGGTCAACAGTCATTTCGTCATGTTCTGGGCGGTACAGAACCGCCCGACTGCTGGCATGAGCATTACCTTAGTTTTTTAGACGCGGACATAAGCAACGCAAAACGTGGTACTGTTGCCCCGGTCGGCTTGGCTAGTTGATGATTTAATTAGCAAAACAAATTTTCTAATCAATCGCTAATCATGCGCACCGGTACCGGACTCCGGCAAGGGACTAGTAAGTGCGCGCGCGCATACCTAAGTAAAATGCTCTCCAAAACCGGAATCGGCGAATGAATGCAGCAGCAGCTCATTTCGCATAACTGGAACAGATTGCGAGCGATCTGTAGCTGGAAGACGGTAGAATTGTACCCAAAGCCAGCCTTTACGGAGAGGTAGCGTATGTTCACTTCTAAAGAGTAGAATTAAGCTACAAAACCTAATATCCGGGAAGGTTATCGTGCTTTCGTGTGCGCAAAGGCAACAAGGCTGCAAGGTTGCGCACGTGTAAAAGTCCGGCATTATATACCGTGGTTAGGTTTCGTTCGGTTTGTGAGGAAGTTTGAGGCCAGTTTTAACTCGATTTTTGTTGTTTCATTCATGAGTGGAGTAGGGTGGTACACCACGGGTGCATGTTTTTATGACGCGTAATTATATCTCTTATTGAGGTTACATCTCCACGTAGCACGTGGTTCGTGAATGTGGCTGCGTGAAAGTATAGGAAGTTGCCTTCAAAGTTTGTAAATCTATAGACAATTATTTTGCACTTAAATCTCCATCAAACAGATAAAAATTGTATGAAATGTTTTCGTTCATAACCTATTTATTTATTTTTTCGTTATAACATTTATTTCTTACTAAAGAGAAGATTTTTTGTTCTGTTTTATGGGAAAATATAAGATTATGGCAAGAATTAATGTGGGTTCTAGAGATTCTAATGAGCATAGGGTTTTATTTTCATTCAACGAAGAACGGCCAGGCCGTATATGTTGAGAATAGGCAAATATTTTTAATAATTCTAAAGAATAGGCTCAAGAGTTATTGGTAGAAAAACAATTTTATAAACATCTGCTTAAATTTTGTTTATCTTTCCAATTACTGTAAACTTGCAATAAATATGTTCCAAAACATTCCGATGTTGGTGAGCTAATTGTAAAATTTTAATATACATCGGAGAACACCGTAAGCTTCAAATTGATATAAAGGTTTAGTAGTTTAGTAATATTATAGCATATTTTTATAGGACGAAACGCGAAACAAAGGAAGATAATTACTGCGGAGTAGATAAGTTTTCAAACGAAAAGTAAAAATGTAATAAATAAAAACAAAAGGCCAAACAAGAGACTTAAACAGTGCGATAAGACAGTAGCGAATGCTATTTCCCAGAAAATGCTTTACACTCTATTTAATTTACAAAAAATATGTGTGTGTAATTAATTATTTTAAAGGAAAAAACAAACAATGCGTCACGTGTAGAACAAGCGCCGTACCGTGCCGATTTGAACCAGATTTATGCATTTGCAATACGATTGTAAAGCAGCGAAAGGTGTAAAATAATAGGTCGTACTAGAATGTAGTACTTATGCATATGTATAGCTCAGTACCCTGTTTTCCCACCCCAGACGTGGCAAACACCTTCCACCGGTGTTTGCCGGATAAGCGGACCGGTTTTCGGGTGTATGTCTCTCTGCTGAATGCCTACCCATTCACCATTGATGATTTCTCCTACAAACGCGGCGTGCCAGTTTTGCTGTGGCAAAACGAAATGCATAAATGAGAAAAGATTGACGTAAAATACACTTGCACATCATTAGCATTGTAGAACTGCTGGGACTAGCATCGGGCCTAACGATGTGTCGAAATGTGTCTAACACCGTGGCTTCGATCTAAACTCGAAGTGTTTATTATAATACAATAGTATTTATAGCATGAGTTGCTAAGCGCAATTTATAGCACATCATTACAGTACTAGTATTAAAGTGCCACAAACAAACGCATTCGACTTACCGCTTATGAAAGGCCCGCACATCGATCGTGTTGAATCACCCAATTAGTGTATCCGCATTCGGTGATCATCTGGCTGTCGGTAAACGGATTGACGTGTCGAGTTGTGGTTTTTTGAATTCACACTAACGTAATACCGCGTTGCAGACGCCCGTCACCAGACGCGGCGAGGTGTTAATTTGGAAAATACGATTCGTATTTTCGTATCGAAAACAATTACAGCCACCCTCTAATTGTACCACAATTCCCTTTCGCTTAAAAATGAAGATTGTTTTGTTTGCGGTTTTGCACATTCTAAATTCTCCGTCTAGTGACGCATTCCGAGGAGAAGAAGGGCAATCAGAATGTTTTATAGCAAATCGCTGCTTTAATATTTAAGTAGATATCAATCGAAATGATGGATATACGCAGTAGCAGAAGCAGAGCAACAACAAACTGGTACGGTTGTGCTTCATCCCAGCGTGTCCACGAAGTAACGCAATGTTGGAAGTAACGCTCAATTACTTCAATCATCACCGACGATTACCAGACTCGGGTCAGAATTTCATTAATCTAGTTTACCGCGCACGGCCACCACGGTTGATACCGCGTCGTATCGGCGGTGTCATTAGCCACCATTAGCGCTGTTGTTAGCCCACGGTGACAAAACTGGTCGGCAGTGGCAAAACAAATTACTTCGGGCCAGCGGTCCGAAGCTTCTCAAAATTAAATGTAAAAAAAAAAACCAGCATTATGATTATTAATGATGAAACATTCTAAGACAGCAGAGTATGGAGTGATTTATTGCACACACCGAAAAAAATGTTCCCAGCTTTGTACGTAAAATCATTATCAAGCGGGTCGAATTAAAGTGCCTCTGTTTGATGGATAATTTATTCGATTCGAAACGAACTAAATGGGCAAACCTGAACGGTATCGGAATTTTTGCTGTATTTTAAAACAGCAATTCATTAAAAGCATGTGTGTGTGTGGCTAAAACTATATAGTTTGTTTGTTATTTCCTCTTTCTGCTTCCATTTCAGTTTTACGACAAGCACTCAAACAAGCATTTGTATCGTACGGACCGTGTTCCTTGTTGTTTGGGTAATTGTGGTTTATTTTTCCCACTCCGTTTGTGCAAGTGCCAACCAGCCACAAAAACACGCCTCGCCTACATAGGATGGTAGAAGGTGACAGTGATCAAAACCAATCAAAGTGTAAGTCATCCTGCGCACATTTCCGCAGCTGCGTACGATTTAAATGTTTGCTCTTGCATATTACCCCTTACAGATACCGATGTAAAGGACGAGCGAGTAGCGAACGGTGACAGCAAGGATCATCCGTTGGCGGGAGTCGTGGCCGTTACCCTGCAGGAGAAATCGCACGGACCGCTGAGTGAGTGTGCCATCGTTAGCAAGCAGCTCGAGGCCGACAGGGGCGTGGACCCGGAACGGGGCGCCTACTCGATCAAGGCTGACTTCGAGCAGGCGATAGAGCTTACTGGTTATGGCAGATTCCACTACATCCTGCTAGCGATATGCGGGCTGGTCAGCACGAGCGAGGAGATGGACGTCATCTCGATGTCGTTCATACTCCCGTCCGCCCAGTGCGATCTCGACCTGAACACGCAGAGCAAGGGCTGGCTCAACTCGATCATCTTCATCGGCATGATGTTCGGTGCGTACGTGTGGGGCAGCGTGGCCGACTCGCTCGGCCGCAAGAAGGTGCTGATCGTGATCTCGATCATGAACGCGTTCTGCATCGTCGCGTCCTCCTTCTCGCAAACGTACGAAGTGTTTATGGTGTTTCGCTTCCTCAACGGTGTGGCGTAAGTGTCTTTTTGTTTGTTGCGCATTGGTTTGCCTACCTTCAGGCGCCTACCTTCAGGTTTTTGCTATAAGTAACGCATCGCTTCGCTTCACAGGTTAGGTGGTAGCGGTCCCGTCATCTGGCCGTACTTTGCCGAATTCCAGCCGAAATCGAAGCGTGGCTCGATGCTTAGCTTTATGGCGGCGTTCTGGACGATCGGCAATCTGCTCGTGGCCGGGCTGGCCTGGTTAATCATCCCTACCGGTAAGTGACAAACGGTTTGCCTCTTTGCTCAGTAGCAGTTAACCTCAAACTTCGGGATCCTCCCGCGCGGTACAGGAATCGGCATCACAACACCCGCCTTCACGTACAACTCGTGGCGCATCTTTCTGCTCGTCTGCTCCATACCGTCGTTTATTGTGGCCGCGCTGCTACTGTACCTGCCGGAGTCGCCCAAATTTCTGCTATCGCAGGGCAAGATCGACGAGGCGCTCGCGATCTTCCGCGGCATCTACGTGACGAACACGGGCAAATCGAAGGACCAGTACCCGGTGAAGGAGCTGCTGATCGATGACGAGCTGCGGAAGGAGCTGGAAGCGGTGACCAAGCCGATCAAGAACAAGTACAAGCGCATGCTGTACGACATACTGGACAACAGCAAGCAGGTGTTCATGTCGCCGATCCTGAAGTTTACCATCATCTCGATCACGATCAACTTTACGTTCCACATCGGTTACTACGGGCTGATGATGTGGTTCCCGGAGCTGTTCAACCGGTTCGACGAGTTTACCCGGGCGCATCCGGGCGTGGAGGACGCATCGGTCTGCCAGGTGACGGATTACGTCGTCGGCATGGGGTCACACTCGCAGACCGGTGTCTGTTCCGCGACGATACCGAGCACTGTGTTTATGGAGTCGCTCATCACAGTGGCGGCGGCCCTGCCGGCCAACATCATTGCCGTGCTCGGTATGGACCGGTTGGGCCGGAAGTTTTTCCTCGTCTTCAGCACGATGGCGGCCGGGGCGTGTTCCGCGTCGATGTACTTCGTCACCAACCAGCATTCGAATCTGGCCGTGTCGGCCGTGTTCAGCGGTGTCATCTCGATGGGTAACGCCTCGCTCGACTGTCTGATCACGGAGGTGTTTCCAACGAATCTACGGTAAGCGAACATAATTGTGTACCAATTGAATTAGCTGATTAGAATTAGTTGATATTAGAATTTTTATGTTAATTGGGATTCCTTTATTTTGTTTTTAGTGCGACCGGTGTTGCGATATCGATGGTAGCGGCACGTTTGGGAGGTATTATCGGTAATGTGGTCATTGCCACGCTGCTCGATCTGTACTGTCCCGCACCGACGTTCATTGTGGCCGTCCTGCTGGCGGGTGGCGGTCTCATGTGCCTGTTCCTACCGAACACTACGCGAACCGCACTGTCCTAGTGTGTGGCGGCAGCCGGGTCCGTATCGCTTTACCAAACATCAACCACCGACTGGGCAGGCAGTGTGTGCAGCACTGGCAAATTCAACAACGAGGCCCCAAAAACTCATGGAAGCTGTTTTTTACTTTTCTTTTCCTAACTTCACGTTCGTTCGTTCTACCATTTTAATATCATTATTTTGTGTTTTGTTTTGTCATCCTTTTATTTTATTTTTGCATTTTTTTTGTTTTGTTTTGTTTTCCTGTTGTTATCAATTTGAAACACGCGGTTAAGGGGAAGAGATTTTAAATCCAAAAGAAAGACGGAGAAATATTAAGATTTTATTCATGCGTAAAGAGGCGATACATATCAAAACAATGCATAATTCCTAACAGGGCATTGGCGAACTAATCCACTTCCGATCGATCAATTGACGCCGTCTGTAAGTGTGTTTCGGTCGCTCTGTTTTTTATACTCCTTAATAACCCCTCCCCCTTCCTCCCCCCCCTCCGTGCCACTCCATCATGAACCGTTTCCTAATACAGCACCGGAATGAATTGTGAATTAAGCCATTATATTGATAGCCGCCCCCGGGCATCGGGTGACGCAAGTGTAACGTGTAACGCGTCGTGTGCATAGAAAAAAAAAGTAACAACCCCATCAAAAGAATTTATTGTACAGGCCGTAGTGGGAAGTGTTTAACTTAATCTTAAAACAAAATAGCAAGCCTATTTGCGACTAGGCGTATCGATAAAGTAAAGAATAAAACAAAAAAAACGAGAGTAGCAAATAAAAAACAAACCGTTATTAGCAAGCAAACGTGTTACTGTTGTGTTTTTATTTTTTGTTTTCGGTACGATTAATGAAGCCACTTTGTTTCAAAAATACAAGGCGTGTGTTAAACGGACATGTAGAAAGCCATTTGTCGCTGACGTTTAATCGATTTATGAGACACCAGGCGTCTCCACCAAAAGCATACGATCGTCGGGAAGGAATTTATGCTGCAAAGAATAATGTTGGACGTATCTAATGCATCGTAGGATAATTTTAATTTTCTTTGTTTTCTTATGATAATAATTAAAAGGGGCATACTGGTTTCAAAATAGCTTATGTACAATATTTAATATTGTTTAGTATTAGAATTGTTTTGATTTTATTTCACTTTGGAGAACCATTTTTCATTGTAAAAATATGCTACAGTATTCAGTAAGAAAGAGATTAGCTGTTCTTCTTAAAACTTCTGCTCTTTTAAAGAATGCGCTGTAACACAGTTATTACAACTGATAAAAACAGTTATGGATTAATAAGAATTTTAACACAATGTATGCGTTACGCAACAGATACCAATAGATATGATTATTTGTTTTTAAAATTTGGTGCATTTGTATGATTACATCATTTCATAAATCATCTTTTATTTGCTTGAGCAAATGATTTGAAAACGGTTAATTTTAAACCAAGCGGCTGGTTGGATTATCCGTGCTGGAAAGATGTTGCTTCAATTCTCGAGCAGTTTTCTCACTCGTTGCTCATTTCCTGCAGTTTCTTCTCACACATTCCTGCAGATGTGAAATTGTTTCACTTTAGGCAGAATTGTTGAATCACTTTTGTTATGCACATGCTGTATTTTTGTAAATAGTTCGATTTTCGAACAATTACCATAATAATGAGTGTAGATCATCTTCAAGGACACATATTTGAGCAGAATAACTATCATTTTCTGTAAACTTTTTCACTAATTCGTGTTTCCAAACATCCTGTTCAAATTAAAAACAAAACGAAAAGTTGACGTTTGCAGTCTGACAGCACAAAGTCATCGTTAGCAGAGAAGGTGCTTACATTGCATCAAAATGGTCGCCATGATAAATATTATTTTGACAGTTATGTATGAGGTTGATTTATGTAATTCGGACGTTTTACAACAGGTAATTCAACAGATTTTGCTGCACGCTTTGCTAAAAATGCTCCAACTTTTAAGTAAAGCCAGTTACAATAGTTCCTCAAAATGGAAAAAAACCCAATTGTGATGAGTCTCCGGGTTAGCTACTGTCACACGCATTCCCCATTCACCAGACATCTGTTGGCAAATCGTTCTGCATGCACGCACCTCATCTACATTCACTTTGCTCAAATTTGCAAAAATTGGTGGACGTGGCTGGCCGTGTGTGTTTTCCCCTTAAAACAAAAGTGAACTAGTAGAATCGTTTTCACAGTATTTCTGCCCCGACCGACGAGCGCATTAGGGAGATCGGGGATTAATTACGCTGGACGGAGCGCTCACAATCGTGCAAAGCCCCGGGTGCCCGTAACGAGTGCCCATTGGGTCTAGGATTGTTGCACCCTTTCTTCTTCAGGGCACAGGGTTGTGGCTATGTGTCTGTCTTCGGATGGAATATTCGATTAGCTTCGATGCATCCGAGCACCGTCCAGTTGCCAGTGCGTAAATCGTCTCCGTGTTGGTGATTTGTGTCAAGTGCCCGATTAGTGTTGTACGGTTGTGTTTCCGTAATCAATAAAATCGGTAACATCAAAACCACCGTTTGTGTGCGTGTGTGTGTGTGTGTACAGTGTCCCAATCGGTACGACTGTTGCCAGTATCTCGTTGGTGGAGGGGGCTTGAAGTTGCTCCGTCGCTGTGTGTTTGTGATTGGCAACAAAAACAAAGCCTACTACCGTGCGCTTGAAGACTACCATAAGAAAACGTCCTTCGCGCAGAGTGGCTGCCGTCGTCAGCGTCGTCATCGTTGTCGTCGCGTGGTCACATCATTAGCACGAGTCAGTATCATTCGGTTGCTCGATTGGAAGTGGCCTCCAACGAATCGTCGTCATCGAAAGCTGTGTGTGCGTGTGTGTTTTTTTTTTCTGTGCAGCCATCGCAGACGTAGTGCAATTGTGTCCGCTCTTCCATTTCACACCCAGCGCATAGTTGTGTTGTGTGCATCTAAAAAGGGGGAAGCAACACCGAAAGAAATGTCCGAAACGCCAATGCCCGGTTCGGCAAAACCTGCCGGAGGCACGACCCCAACCCTGATCAATGCACCCGGAAGTGTGGTCGGGGGTGTAGTTGCGGCCGCCGCGGCCACCGTTGTGGCAAGCGGTGTAGCGAACAACAGTGCCAGCACCGGTGGCAATCCGAACGGTGGGTCCAGCACGGTGGCAGCAGCCTCCCAGGCGGAACCCGACATGAAGGGTTGGCTGCTGAAGTGGACCAACTATCTGAAGGGATACCAGAAACGGTGGTTCGTCCTGTCGAAAGGCGTGCTGTCCTATTACAGGTAGGGTGGTCGTGTTGCATCACAAACGGTTATGCTCATTTCCATAGTGCGTCAGTACGTTTTGTTTTACCCCACACTGTTACACTTCCGTCCGTACCAAATTGTATGACCTTCGGTATTCCCAAACCGTTCTTAAGTTTTGTTTTCCCCGCGGTCTTGTTTTCTATCTATTGTTTCTAATTTCTATCTAAACTTANAAAAGGGGGAAGCAACACCGAAAGAAATGTCCGAAACGCCAATGCCCGGTTCGGCAAAACCTGCCGGAGGCACGACCCCAACCCTGATCAATGCACCCGGAAGTGTGGTCGGGGGTGTAGTTGCGGCCGCCGCGGCCACCGTTGTGGCAAGCGGTGTAGCGAACAACAGTGCCAGCACCGGTGGCAATCCGAACGGTGGGTCCAGCACGGTGGCAGCAGCCTCCCAGGCGGAACCCGACATGAAGGGTTGGCTGCTGAAGTGGACCAACTATCTGAAGGGATACCAGAAACGGTGGTTCGTCCTGTCGAAAGGCGTGCTGTCCTATTACAGGTAGGGTGGTCGTGTTGCATCACAAACGGTTATGCTCATTTCCATAGTGCGTCAGTACGTTTTGTTTTACCCCACACTGTTACACTTCCGTCCGTACCAAATTGTATGACCTTCGGTATTCCCAAACCGTTCTTAAGTTTTGTTTTCCCCGCGGTCTTGTTTTCTATCTATTGTTTCTAATTTCTATCTAAACTTAATACCCACCTTTATGCCTTACATTCCCTTTTTCGGTTTTTGATGTTTGTATTTAGTTGTGTTTGATATAATTTCGTACAAAAAAAAAAAACTCTCGGTGAATCGGTTCTATCCTACGTAATTTCCTAACTGCTGGCGGCTCTTGGGTATCTTTACCGATCTTTCGTTTGATGAAACCGCTTTTTCAAATTATTAACAACATTATTATTTCTCTTTTAGATTGGTTTGCAAGTAAGCTTTAGCACATGAGCAAGAGTAACAAAACATCTCGCCTACTGTGTGATATTTAAGAGTCGCCAGACTCCGCACTTAAAAAAAAAAACCCTCAACCGACGGGACAGTCCACCACCACCAACACCAACCTTCTCTACTCGCGCGACAGTGAAACGAGAAGTTTTGTAGATTCGTTTTTTTTTTATTTATTTATTTTCACACCTCATAAATACCACCCGGCAGCTTTGTGTCAACCCTCGCCATCAACCACAGTCATCATTGGCGCTTGCTTTTCTTTTCATTATTATTCCGACCTGTCATCCATCTCATCCCATCACGGCAATTTTCTTTGTAGCAAAACACTATTTATATCGCGAAATCGGTGTAAATCACAGCAGCCCGCGAAATATTCATCGCATACCATTTTCCGTAGCCCTGGAAAAGCACACACACACACACACGACATGCCGGGGGATGGATGCCATTTTGCGGAGAGGGAGCAAAACGAAGCTTTGGGGTTGAAGCTGAAAACTAAAAAGAAAACAGTCCAAGGTGGCGCTGCAGCTATGATGCAACACAACACACGGACGCCTTTGGGGCGTTTGAACGTCTTAAACAGCAGCTGCTGGTATTGGTGCAGGCGCTGTGATTGTTTGTTTGTGCCTGCGATACGTCGTACGCTCAGTGCATTGTATAGGTGTGTGGAAGCTGTTAGTCGTGTTAGTCAAGAAGCGGTGGGGAATTGTTTATCTGTTGCCAGTGCCACTAGAGCATCAAGCCCGCCTTGGAGGGGGTGTACTGGGTGTAACCTTTACGTCCGTTCCGTCCCCGAATCCCCGACAGTGACAAAGGACATTTCGAAATTTTTGATATTCGTAATAATAGCTATTTTCGACCGATGAGGAAAACGAGTGGCGTTAAGCTCACCCTGGTTCCGTACATCACCTGCATTATTAGGAGGACATTGTTTTTTTTTTTGGCAGCATGGTGGTAAAATGGGAGCAGAAGCAATAAATCGAAATCTAGTAGCTACATTCTGGAAGAAATCGGACCGTCTGTTCCGTTACGTCACGGTGAAAACTTTCGTTGGCCTTTCTTCTTGCATAATATAATACGACACGACGCGCAAAATACGATTCGAGTATCGTTGTGCACTGACGCGTAGACCCCCTTAATCCTGTTTTGTTGCTGCAGAAAGTTCCCCCTTTTGCACAATTCCGATTGTATTCACATTAAATTGCGAATGCCAAGGGTGCGAGACGGATGTTGTAGTTTGAATGGAGGTTTAATGACCAGACCTGTCTTATCGGGCAACGGGAATAGATGATCCCGCTTCAATCCCTCGCGGGCGGTATGGGAAAGGGCCGAACACTACCAAACCACTGAAACCCCAACATTCCTATCTCTAGGCTAGGCGAGGCCTTCCTGGGAACGTTATCAATTTTTGAAATCGTCCAACATTTCGAGTACATTGGACTTGAATTGTTAACGTTGGCAGGCGAAACGAACTGTGAAGTTTGTGTGTGGTTGAAATATTCATTAAATTTTCTGTTTTTAACCATTTGCCATGTGCTGTTTTTAATATTTTGAAGCATTGAAGCTTTTGATGTGAATTTTATATTGAATTAAAACTTCTTGAGTGATGGGCACAAGAGAATATAAAGTTGTTTTCAAATCTATAGGGCAAACTTGATTTTATTGGTTTATAAATTACTTCGATAGTTGTATGTTACGAATTAAGGATATAAAAAGCATGTTATTCATGTTTTCATATATTTTGACAAACATGCTAAAACTAACTTTTAGCGTTAACCATTTTATTGGTTGTTCATGTTCTGCTGTCATTTGTTTTGCAATCAAAATGTCAAATCACCTTTGGAGCTGTCATTTTAGAGTGACACGGATAATCCGATACCCCGGTTAAATGGCACTCGGAGATACGGCGGAGTGGAGGGGTTGTTAATCACATTTGTTGCTGATGTTTCTTTTTATTTATTTATAAATAATATAAGATCATAAAAAAATGAAATAAAAGGTCATATAGTTTTGACAAGGACTGTATCGATCGTAATAGTTCCAGTTAGGCTAGAGAGGCTGAAAGCGGAGATAATTTTTTGCATTTTTGATTTTAATGTTCGCTTAATGCAGATTATATCTGTTACACATTCTTTTAAATTTAAAAACTGTGTATTATGGTTTTTTTCGATGTTTAATTTGATTTTTTAACAACATTTATAACTCTCAACTTTATATTCTCTTTAATAAATCTTTTTGGTTTATTTACTTTTGCTTCTATCCTCTGCTGACTGGTGTAGAGATTAAAATATTATTAATTTTATTCTTTGCCTTACACGTTTCAACTCACACGCACACATGTAGGTGCTTTTTACACTGCTGTGAATTTTGCATGGTTGCGCAAAGACCGGGTGTAAATGCATTTCGACCGAAACGCCACTGTACATTTTGTATGTCATTTGAAATTTATGTCCTCATCATTCATATGCATCGCAAATGACTTTCAAATTGTAGTTTCTAAATTACCATCGCTCTTTTGCTTGCTTACTAATTTGAGTTGGACTTTTTGCTTTCTTTGTCCATATGATTCATTCATAGCTTTTCATCCTTTTTGTTATCATTTTTATGCATTAACTCTACTAACTCTTCTTACACAGCATGTTAATTTTATTGTTAAAAAAATGTTTATTTCTTATTTATGATTGTTATAATTTCGTTTCGATTGTATATTATGATTCTTATCTGTTTCATTGATTCACAAACATTCAATGATAGGAAATAAAACAAGATTGCTTAAATTGCTTCCTATAGTTAGATGATAATAATTTTTTCATAATATCAAACAAGAAACCTTTCTGATCGGTAAAAATGCGACAAGTAGCATTCAGTTACCTTTTTCATACGATACACGATTTAAAATAAAAATAAAACAACACAATATACAAAAATATTAAAATACTGAATGGATCACAACAACCACAATCTGATTTGACTTT
>STHB01000010.1:9288226-9300581 GCA_018908115.1 Anopheles rivulorum
TATCTGTTTCATTGATTCACAAACATTCAATGATAGGAAATAAAACAAGATTGCTTAAATTGCTTCCTATAGTTAGATGATAATAATTTTTTCATAATATCAAACAAGAAACCTTTCCGATCGGTAAAAATGCGACAAGCAGCATTCAGTTACCTTTTTCATACGATACACGATTTAAAATAAAAATAAAACAACACAATATACAAAAATATTAAAATACTGAATGGATCACAACAACCACAATCTGATTTGACTTTGGGGTGTTTGTTGCTATCAAACAGGGCTGAACATGGAGCCGGACCGTATGCTGGGGGCAGAAGTGCCGCGGGCAAATTATCTATAAGACGCCGCAGGAAAGGCCCCCGACCCGAGTGAGTAGAGCGCCCCCGAAGGGATAAACAAAAAAAAAAAACAAATCAATTAAAAAAACATAAAATATAAAACACCAACACGACGTGGAATGTGCAAATCCTTTCTGTCGAGTTTGGAAATCGTATCCGCATAGGTTTACATTCATTTCGTATTAATGAAAGCATTTGATTCATGTTTTAAACACTTTTCTTTTGTCTTTCTTTTCCAAATATCTATTCTGATTGTTGTTAGCACACGTTACGTTTGTTTTCATTATCGCTCTTTCTTGCATTATTGATGTTTTTATCTATCTTATTTCTGTTTTACTCTTCTTATGCTCTCTTTTTTATTCTTGTCATATCTTATTTTTTCCTTGTTTGCACTACTCGCGCAAAGGATATGCTCAAGTATGCGTTTCTGTCACTCCCTTTTTTCGATGTATGCTTTCCTATGATCGCTCTGTTTCTAAGCTTATTTCTTAGCTAGCTCATGCTGTGTTGGAATTCTGACAGTTGCACTTAGTTTTCCAACTGTTCAGTGTTTTAGACCATTGCTTTCTTTCGTTGAAACTGCTACTGTGTGGTCGCTAGTAAGACAACGGACTGGGGAGGTTTCATGAACGGTAGATTATCTTAAATTTAAGATTTTTTTAAGAATTAAGTTTTTTTTTTGTCTAAATTATATAAAAATAATCTAAAAGCATGTTTAAATAGCTCTCACCATTCCATAGCGACATCATTTTTATATGTAATGAACGCTTCTAAAACGTTGTGTGTTATCATATCTTTTTTAACAACATTTATGTCGTCTTTAATTCACGTCAAACATTTTTAAATAACAACTGAATACCCGTCCACACACGTCAATTAAATAGAAATAGATCGCATGTTTCTTAACTCATATCGCTACTTGTAGTTTTCACATTTCAAATAATATAACACACTTCTAAATGCTTTTCGTATAACTAATATTTTACGTAAAAGTAAACAACACAATGTAGAAGTGATGTGTACGAGAAAGCGGATACATAAAGTATAAACATGTTCAAAACATTTTTTTTAAACTCGTTATTTTTTATTAAAATTAAATTATTAAAAATATAGACAAAGCAAGAAAAGTTAAGGTGTGAAGAAACACATTTTTTATGACGAATTTTGTTTATTCAAACCCCGGTTTGGCGTCATATGGAACAATCATGCATGCAAATGGCATTTAGAAGTTTTTTCAATCGTTGTTCTTTTTTGCTGTTGGTTTGCATGTTGATGGAAGGGTTGATGGAGACGCATATTCTTAACACAGGAGAGTTAAACGAAATTTTAGCCATTTTTTCATTTCTTTATCATTTTATTACAAAAAAATAAATATAACGTTACATATTTTAGCACTTTATTTTCCATTTGTTTTTCGTTTTCTTTACTCTCTTTCAGTTTCAAACGTGTCTTTTAATTGCTGTAGCATAACAAAATAGTGGTGGAACGCCGTTTATCCGGGTGTGTCGGTTTATCCGTGTTACTTAGAAATGACAGTTTCAAACAGGGTTTGACGTGTAAATTTTCGCAAAGATGATGAGAACCAGTAAATGCATTCAATTGTGAATGAAACCAATTTTCAACAAGCTCAAACAGCAAATTTAGAAAATTATTTTTCATTAACAAATCACAAATTGAAACAGAAATGTACAATTTTTGTTCTTCAACAAACAAGCTCACTCCACCATTGGTTATGCACCATAAAGTAACAACAAAAGCAGATGTACTCTTTTTAGCCATGTTGTCCAGTTTCCCAGCTTCAAGTCCCGATAAGTACGGATAAACGACGTTTCCACTGTAATTAAAAACGGTTGCAAAGCAGGATAGCAGTGACGATTTAACAAGCATTATGATTTTTTGTTTCTATTTTACTATTGTTTTGTTCTTTTTTTATCCTGTTTTAGATGCATTGTTTTACCCAATTAAATTACAAAAATTTTCCCCCTCGGACAAGCTGAGTGTGTGTCGACCGTTGTCGTTTTTATCATCCATCCATCCGTCCATCCATTCCTTTTTCATACACTTATGCAGCGCAAGACACTGACCTTTCCCCACCCGATAATTTACCCCGCAGGAGCAAAGGAACCATGATGCAATGCTTAAGAGCCCCACGTTCTCCAACTAGATTGGTACCCTCCTCCCTGCCAGACTCGAATAGCAATAGCAGCAATGCGCTGATGAAGAAGCATAGCAAAAAGCTGAAAAAGTAATTAAAACTAAACACACACACACAAATAGCGTCGTGTTTGTAGCGTTTGTTGTACTATAGACGGGTAGTAGAATTTTTGTAGGGTTGGGTGCTAGAAATGGGGTGTTTTAGCGGTGTTGAAACCTCGTTCTGGTTCCTGTTTACTAATGGTCATTGTTTTAAGTGCGCGCTAGTTTTTGTTATGTTAATGGTGACGGTATCATACAGAAGTGGTAAATAATAAAACAAAACAACAACGCAATATGCATAAGCTTCCCCGCATCGGCATTACACCTATGATAGTATCTGTTAATAAACACATCAATTCACACAACTCCACACACACCTTTGGTGCATAAGGGCTAGAGTTAAGGCCATTAACATGTCTAGACATTAACACCTAATCGAGCGGGAGCAACATTTTACATAGTAGAATGGAACAGTAGTTGGAAGCAAGTTTTTCTGAAGCCCAGATTTATGTTGCCTTAGCAGAATGTTTGTGAATAACAAGAGACACGGTGGTGGCTGTAGATAACGGTTGGCTATCGCATTCATCTAAAACAAAAGTCCTTTCCATCTGCTTTTCAAAAGTGTCATAAACACACAAATACACACCCAAAATCAGGCAAAAGGCTCTTCCCAATGGGTTTTCCTATAAAAGCCTTGTAATCCACACATTATCCACATCCTTTCGCGTTCCGTTCGTTCCTTTCTTGTGTTCATTGTTTGTGTTATCTGTTATCTTTTTCTTTCCGCGTTAATGGGTTTTTTTGTTTTAATTCAATACTCATTTAATTACTATCCCATGTTTTTGGTTCTCAATTTCTTTTGCGTTCCTTTCCTGGTCGGATGCTTTTCGTTTCGATAAGATAGCACAACAAAGGAAATTGGATGCCTGGTTAACCACAATTACAACGGGTCGGAAAGGTATCCTATTTCTTTTGATTCGTTCTGCAAAATAGTTACAATCTTTGTACGGAAAGAAAGCGAACGATCCACGCATCTCCCAGAAACGCTGCCAAAACCGCTTGTCTCGCTATCCTTTATCGTGTTTTCTCCTCCTAATTCACAAATACCACAAATCGCGCGCCTTATCGATTCCCTCATTCGGTTTTCTATCCTATTCTTTTTTTTTTTATTCGTTTTCTCTGTGCTTGTATTTCCGATGTTTTATATATATATATATATATTCTCTCTCTGCCACAAAAACATGCCACACTTGCGCGTCTTCCACAGCTTTACTGCGAATGTTTGTCGACTGACTGGCACTTCCGTTTCTTTCTTTTCTTCTTTTTTGGGGTTTTTTTTCCTACGGGTCTGCGGGGATGTGTTTGCTTCCCCTGAAACAGAAATCAGGCCGAAATGGCGCACACATGTCGCGGCACGATATCGCTGCACGGCGCCCTCATCCACACGGTCGATTCCTGCACCTTCGTCATCTCGAACGGTGGCACGCAGACATTCCACATCAAGGCCGCCAACGAGGTCGAACGGCAGTCCTGGGTGACGGCACTGGAGCTGGCCAAGGCGAAGGCAATGTAATGTATTCGCTATTGAAGCGCTCCCACATTACGTCGTGTGTAAATTAATCTCGAACCCTTTTTTTCTCACTTGCAGCCGTGCAATGGAAAGCGACGAGGAGGAGGAGGACAACACGGCCAACACGATACCGAGCGAGGAGCTGAATTTGGTCGTGCGGGAGCTGACGGTTAGGTTAGAAAATTTGAAAACATGTTACGACCTTATCACCAAACATGGGGCCGCCCTGCAGCGGGCCCTGTCCGAGCTGGAAACGGGCGACGATCTGGCGAACAAAACGAAAATTGTCAGCGAACGTGCGACACTTTTCAGAATATCGTCCAACGCTATGATCAATGTAAGTTTATTGTAGCAGGATGAATCTAGTGATCAGTCTTTGCTGAGGTTTAACACGACTTAACGTGAATGGAATTGATCGTACAGTTCTAGCTTATCTTTTGTGTGTACTTCTAATGTTCAGAGTGGATCGATGTTGGTGTGTTTCTGCCCTCGGTCTACTACACAAAAGGCGTTTTGGTTTGAATCTCATTCCGATTAGCTTTTCTTAATATGGCCTTGATAGATCTAAACCTAATAGAAGAAATACGCATGCATTCTTATACAATTTCGAAAAAAAAGAAAAGGCTTGTAAAAGAGGGATATTATTGAAAGGTTATGAAATCATTACTAAAGTCAATTGTGTTATTTAAAGAATTCGGTAATTGAACAATCAAATTATTGCGCTAATCCTACAAAAAATAGAAACTATAAATGAAGTCTCAAATTGTTATGTTAGAATTTCCTAGTATGTTCACGTTTCCAGAACTCGGCAAGAAACTGTACGGTCAAATCCATCATCAATCTGATTTAAATCAAATCTGTAAGTAACATTCACCAGTTGGTAACTATTGGAGCTACAGTATTTTAGACTGCTCTAAAGCTTTGTCATGGTAATCGATACGAAGGGAAACGATTTCATTGCAAGAAATGAATCTAAACGAACAATTGTTTTGTAAGTTTACCCATCTCTTTCTTGTATGGATGGAATGTGTCATATGAATGTCTCCATTACTGGGTCTAAATAAAGAAACGCATAGATAACAAAGACAGCTTCTCCTCCGCCATCGTCACACGATATCGGTTACAGTACTTTTGTTTGCGGGCCGCTGCGGGCACGTGAATGAGCAAGTTCGTACTTATCGCGGATGTGGTGACTAGGCAAAAAATAAATCAGACACACACACAATACGTACCATGTACTTACTAGCTACATTGCTAGACAGATTATCTAAAATAATTTCTTTGTCATGACAGGAAAAAAAGGGGGACAAATCAATTCTGAAACAGGAAGACAATTCTCGTCTGCTGTAGCATGAAATTTTTGGGTTTTTTTTTCTAAAAATTGTAGTATAAAGTAATGAGACCTTAAATATTCTTCTGATGCGTCTTTTAATTCGTTTATGTAACTTTTGTTTTGTCTTAAAATACTTGCGCAAAATACTAATAAACGTACTTATACTTTTTTGCAGGCATGTTCAGATTACTTACAAACAGCCCAGACCCAGGGCCACAAATGGTCTAAAATGTTGCAGCATGAACGTGACCAAAAGCTACATCTGGAGGAAATGGTCGAACAGTTAGCGAGACAACATTCACACCTGGAACAGGCAGCCACACGTCACAGGCCGAGTGAGTATAGTCGACTAACGAAGCAAACTAGCGGATTTCGGAAACCTGTTACCATGTTACCGCAACGAACGCAAATGCCCTATTTTACCAACGGTGACAACATGCCATAAACCGAGACGCCATTTCAATCTACACACATACACAGACACACGCGATCAGCTCAGCTTGATGGCTAAAGCTGCTAGTGTATGATTTTTGTCTCCTACCGACTGTTTGACTTCCCATCCTTATCTCCAAATGCTTGTTGCCCGACGCTTGTGGAAGATTGTAGGTGAGAAATTGGTGCCTTCCGAATGCTGCACGGAACAGTACGGATGTACGTGTGGCATCGTCCACTGGGCTTTGTGTTGACCTTCCCAATTTTGGGATGGCAAATTGAATTACCATCAATTAACCAAACCGGTGTGTTGGCTTCGGCGCATGTTTGCCAAGCGGGCGGATGTGTTCGGCGCAGCATCGATTGGGAATGGAAATCACAGTTCTCTCTCCTCCCGTCTGCCGTCACAGATTCATATGTGAATTTATTGGATGTGCTGTTATTTGCCCGACGATTTTTTTTAGCGTGCGCTTGTGGACTTACGTCATTACAGCCTACGATGTTAAATAGGAATTTATTTCACTTTTGAAAGCTCTTAACGCTTCCGACGCATATGAAATAAAAACATGTTCGTTTAGTATGAAAATTCTGCGGTCGGATGTAAACCGTACTACGTGTTAGATAAAACTTATTGCTGGCAGTAAACTATAACGAGCAATTTGTGACATAAAGTGTGTCGTGCACAGTGCTCACTAAACTACTCCACTTACCCCCTTCCCATATACGGGACACGGCACATCGATTGAAGGCCATCATCGTTTGTGCGCCCTTCCAGCTTAGCGCAAGCGGTCGAATCACGCCACTGGATGCTCTAGCAATTTCAATCACTACCAATAGCGCCTGAGTACACCTGCACTTGCTTCGCAACGGGTTTAAACCATTGTTCCGTTGGCGATTACGGTGTTGCCGTGCAGTCGTGCAAGTCTTTCGCCTTTGCCCTGCACCAAACTAGATTTACACGCGGCACCATGCCATTCCATGGGCGACAGTACAATTGGTGATTAATCAAGTAATGGCGAGCGACATCTTGCGGAAGTATCCGGGAATGGTCATTGGTGTTGAAATTAAGCATAAAAAAATATTGCAAAAACAAAAAAACAAAAAACACACAAAACGAAGGACAAAAGGCACCGCACTACGCCAGGTGGTATTGTGGATAAAGCGCATGGTAACTGGTCCTGCATTTTTATGGCCCTTACTCACGCACCGGGTAATTTACCGGGTCCCGAAAGATGCTCGGTACGATTAAAATCGAGCTCATTAGCAGGTCCTCACGCGGTCGCATTAAGTGAAAGAATGTGATATTGCCAGTCTTTGCTGTTGAATTGGCTGTTTGATTTTTTTTAGGACTGATTGAGTAGATAAGTTGATAAGATCGAAGATGCTTTTATACTCATTGAGGTATTGGTTTCGTCTTGTTAATGTCAATTAAAATGATTTTATATTTTGTATTCTAACTTTGAAAAAAAATATTGTTTTTTTGTGTGCGTTAATTATCTATTTGTACGGTTTATTATTATTATTATTATTATTATTATTCGTTTTATTATATTTATTATACGTTTTAAATTGTATTTAATTTCATTATTATTCAGGAATATTCAGTGAGTGTATATTTCACTATTACGCATCGAATATGATTTACTCTTTATGCATGATATCTATGGGATTAATTTCTCCAACATTCCCAAAAAATTTGACAGACAGCTAGTGCTACAGACAACGTAAAAAATGAATAGAAAAATAAAATCATTCTAGTAGCCAGCGATTACTATGCTGATGTCACTCGTGTCACACGTGGCATTAATCCGGTGTGTTTTGCCATATTGTGTATTTTGGCATCCACGCATGGATACACAGAATAAATAACACATTGCTAACTAAAAGGAAAACTAACAAATATACTAAAAGGAACAGAGGTACTAAAAGGACAATAAACAGATTTGAACTTTTTACACCGCTGAGATTGAAAAAAAAATCACATTTTTGTGTATTATTAAATTTACCGGCGAGCTACACTTACTTTCGCGTTCACCACTGTCGCTGTACAGCGTAAAGGCGTGTGTGCATATGTAGTGGTGTTGCAACAGCGCCCAAACTGCAGACTGTGTGCCGTTTTTTTTATTGTGCGTTGCTTCAATTCGCAACCATTCGGAGCGGTTGACAGTTCGGTTTCGTGTTCATTCCGGCTCTGGTCCCCGGCAAGGGAAGCGTAATCGCGTAATTGATAAACCCTTTGCCTGTACGGTCCTTAAACGTCTATCCCCCCCTCTGTATCCCCCACAAAGTGTGTCAATTGTGTGTGCCTTAGCGTGTCTTATGTACTTTCGATTTTTAAGTGTGCGGGCGGTCAGTGTGCGTGAGCGGAATCGGTGAATCTGTTGCTTGTCCCTTATCGAGCTGAAAATTATCGCAAGTCCGATGGTTCTGCTTCACTCTGTGCCAGCACTTATCGTGTGATTTTCTCTGGTGTTGGTGTGTTGGTGTGTAACAACAAGCTCCCTTCGTCGAGAAGGGACGGGCCCAGCGAACGTCGTCAGCGCGGCAAGTGTCAATGCCACTGGTTTAGGAGATAGCTGGCACAATACCGAAGTGAAAAAAATAACACTTCCACACGCACACACACACTCGCGCGCACACTTTTCGGTACCACCGATCCCATTATCGTATGATTCGTGACGTGTTCGTTGCATACACATGCGTATCCTTTCGCTGAAGTAATGGCAATACCGCGCGGCACCGTTTGAATGGGTATGTTCCTCCCTGTATTCCCATCATCTTTGACCCTACTCCAGCACGGACGGTTGGTGTTATCAGCTTGCTTGGACCGGGGCAGGTTTGCCATGAGCAAATCAGCTGATTGTGACACGACGCGTGCATTAATCATCCAATTCCGGGGAATAGATTGCAACTAAACGATCCTTTCTATTGATAATTGGAGCTGCAAACAATGAGGCAACAGCATGGTGGTAAAGAAAAACAGAACAACGTTCACAACGTGTGACATCATTTCCACGTCTACGGCCTACTGAAAACGAAACGAACGTACACGACGGGAATACATGATGGTAGTGTAGTAGGGGCTAGTGTGTCGAGTAACCTTGTGCCGTACTTAGCGAAGGTTTCTCGTGATGTTTCTCACTACATTTACGACCACGGCGATGCGCGTGTGTGCGTGTGTAGCGAATGAACCAAAAACAACAAAAAAACACACACAAGCGAGTTTATGACAGTAAGTTCACGCTTCACGCAAGTCCACGGCCACCACCATCGGCGCGGCTGGATGAAGAAGGGCTGGTGCACTGGGTGTGCGGGGTGCGTTTTCTTCTGTTCGGCAGCAGCTGTGCATGCTTTATAGCGACTTGGTGATCTGGCAGAAATGTGCTACGCCACCATGTGTGACGCCACCGTTCGCACGAAGCATATTTGAAGGAATAATCCGGCTACCATTACTATATATAGAAGCATACAGCTGGTCTGTGGTGGTGTTGCAGAAAATGGATTGATCTTCTCCACCGCTACTTCGGTGGTCCGGTACAACACCATAAACCATTTCCGGTGAACCTGTTTTGTTTACGGATGCGCAAGCTAGCGAGAACGAAACGCAAGTGCAGCAAGTGTATGTACTGAAGGAAGGATGGCTGAAAAAAAAGGGTTATGGAGCTTTCCTCCATATGACGTGCGTGTACTTGCACAAAATTTAAAGATCGCATTTAAAAAGCCCCCGGCCGGATTGCACTGCATTACACTTGCTTTCGCTTATGCGATTTCGTGCAAAAAGGTAATCACCATGACGACGGACCTTGAAAACGGATTGCAAATTGAAACAGTAAATAGGACAGCGAGGACAGTGTAGTTGTACGCGCCATTGCTCCAAGTCCGGATTTTGCAACGTCTGGCATATAAATATATTAAAAAAAAACGTAGCAAAAAGGGTTCGTCAACTATTGCCATTTCCGTTGGCTATGTTTACGTAAACTGTTGTAAAGCATGCGTGTTCAAGATCGTTCGCCGTATTACTGAAATAACTCAGTGAAACAACAACAACAAAAAAGGCGCAAACTATTATTTATTCACACCCTGAACGATACAATTAAATGCGTTCATAATTGCATCTTTAGTGCAAAAAGTGTTGTTAGTAACGATGAAGTGCAACAAAAAAAAAGGAAGTGGTTTTGTTTTGGAATACGCTTGCTAACTTAATTATTAACGCAATTCAGAGCTGACCGACAAACGTACCAAGAGGTTCCAGCTGGCTCCACCAAGTCTAGCTGTGCAATGGTGTTGGTTGCATGAAAACAAAAAAAGGATGGGAACTAAAATAGCAGCAAACTAGTTCACTCCAATTGGGTACTTTTAGGTACTTTTTTTGTCTTTGTTCCGGTTTGTGGATTGTTGGACCCGCAGGACCCGTTGCTATTGTCGTGAGTTTTCGTTGATAGCAATCGCAGTAGAACGCGATGGTTTGGACACTGCAGCACTTTAGTGTGAAGAGGAAATATTTTTACTAATGGCCCTTCACAATTGGTTGGATTAAGGAATAAATGTTCCAGAACAAAACCGATTGTACGTGGAATTACATAATTATCCATAATTATGTTTGTGTGCAGTACCAAAAAGGATGGCCTCAAAGGATTTCTAGGAGGACGTATATTAAGGAAATGTTATTTTAGATTTTGTGTTTGACTACAATCTATAATAAATGGTCTATATTATAGTTAAGTTCTGTAGAAGTAGTACTAATTTGTCTCTGTTACTGACGACGATCAACTAGGTATTACGACCTACTTGATTTGTTTATTTATCGAACATTCGAATAGACAGATCGTCCATGTACGTCATGTCCATGCGACCGCCCTGCTTCGCAAAAAAAGTAATGATATGAGACTTATATTCTCAAAAACACTTGTGTCAACTGTTTCTTTGTCACTGGAGTATACAACTATGTGCGTTGCGGTTGTAGAGTGATCATGATCAGACACATGATCCACTTGGTTTTTTAAATCGTGAGCGATTCATTTATTATAATTTAATGACACGACACATTTCTTATGTAAATTGAACTGAAGAAATTTAAAGTGATAAGGAACGCAAAAATAATCTGTAAATATTGAATGTTGCTGTATTACAACATTCGTTGAAGTTATTTGTGCTCGGTCTTTAAAACAAACCAACATGGACTGATATTTCCTAATGTGCTAAAAATGTAACACTCATAAAATTCTAATCATTTTGTTTTCTTTCTTTTTTGCAGACGCGACCACATCCGCGTCGGATGACGAAGATAACGAGTTCTACGATGCGCAAGAGGAAGGTGGCTCCGTAACACTGCAGGAAGATAGCTCATTCATACTGAATATACCGGTAACAACGCATCACAACCACCGGCGGAACTCGAACGACGCCACCGGAAGCTCATCGGAAGGGGAAGAAGGCAATAGTGAAACGCAGCAAGTAAGCAATGACCCCCCATCCAACTGCAAGCATTATTTCCCTTTCGCTGTGCGATTATTAACATGTATCGGGGTTTGTTTTTTTCGTTTGTCTGCATTGCAGGTATTAGTAGTCGCCGAGAATCTAGACAATATGGATGTGACGGATAGGATATCTGTACATAGTAGCCAAGCACTAACACCAACACTATCGAATCAATCTAAAGTCGTTCGCAAGCGGCGGACACGCGTGACCGATAAGCCCAACTATCCGCTCAACCTGTGGTCGATCATTAAGAACTGCATCGGCAAGGATCTGTCCAAGATTCCTATGCCGGTCAACTTTAACGAACCTTTATCGATGTTGCAGAGGTAAAGTTTATTGCGACGCGATACGAAAGTGTTATTGCTGAATTGTTGTTTGTAAATACTTATCATATCTCGCTTGAAATGCCAAACAGATTAACGGAAGATTTCGAGTATGCGGAAATTCTGGACAAAGCGGCACAGGCGAAGGATACCTGCGAGCAGCTTGCTTATGTGACAGCATTTACCGTGTCGAGCTACTCTACCACTAGCAACCGGACAGGCAAACCGTTCAATCCACTGCTTGGTGAAACATACGAATGTGATCGCACCGAAGACCTCGGTTGGAGGTGTATTAATGAGCAGGTAAGACAAAGCAAATAACATCGAAAGTAATTGATTACTAACGAATTGATATTTCTGCTTCAGGTATCTCATCATCCGCCGATGGCTGCTCAATATTGTGAGGGACGGGGTTGGCGATGCTGGCAAGAGTTCACAATGACATCGAAATTCCGCGGCAAATACATTCAGATCGTACCGCTCGGGTATACGCACGTCGAGTTTCCTGCCACTGGTAACAAGTATACCTGGCGCAAGGTAACGACGACCGTGCATAACATCATCGTCGGCAAGCTGTGGGTTGATAACCACGGCGATATGGAAATCTTTGGCGAGGGAAGTGCGAAGGGAGTAAAGTGTCACCTAAAGTATCTTCCGTACTCATACTTTACGCGCGATACGC
>STHB01000010.1:9300588-9394790 GCA_018908115.1 Anopheles rivulorum
TGGCAAGAGTTCACAATGACATCGAAATTCCGCGGCAAATACATTCAGATCGTACCGCTCGGGTATACGCACGTCGAGTTTCCTGCCACTGGTAACAAGTATACCTGGCGCAAGGTAACGACGACCGTACATAACATCATCGTCGGCAAGCTGTGGGTTGATAACCACGGCGATATGGAAATCTTTGGCGAGGGAAGTGCGAAGGGAGTAAAGTGTCACCTAAAGTATCTTCCGTACTCATACTTTACGCGCGATACGCAACGGCGTGTGAAGGGTGTTGTGATGGACAACTCCAACCAGGTGAAATGGGTAATTAATGGTACGTGGGATGCCAAGATTGAAATCGCGCCCGTAACGTCCACGAGCGGATCGATGGAGAATCCCGTATATAAGACGGGCAACTACAAGACGGCCTGGACGCGCCGTATGCCACCGCCGGATAGTGACAAGTACTACAACTTCACCCTACTCGCCTGCCAACTGAACGAACCGGAACCGAACGTAGCACCTACCGATTCGCGGCTTCGGCCCGATCAGCGACTAATGGAGGACGGCAAATGGAACGAGAGTAATCAGGAGAAGTTACGGTACGGATAGAAGCGGTCAAGGCAAATGCAACGCATCCATTATTATACGTCTATTGCTTCGTTTGATCATTTGCAGGTTAGAGGAATGTCAGCGAGCTCGTCGCCGGCAGCGTGAAGCCGAAGCGGAAACGGCTGCCTCCGAAGGACGACCCTATCCACCGTACGAACCGATCTGGTTCGGCAAGGAGAAGGAAGAGGGTACGGATCAGCTGGTGCATGTGTACAAGGGCACTTACTGGGATTCGAAAGCCAAACAGGAATGGTCGAAATGTCCAACTATTTTCTAAAAGCATCGCATAAGTGAACAGCGTTTGTGAACAAACGAAAGCGAACCCCGTTAGAAACGCTTTCCCTGGCGTTGTGCCCAAATTCCAGGCTGTGGAATTAAGAACGAAAAAAAAAAAATCACACAAACACACACATGGTTGCGCCGGTATGTGTGAAAACGTCCGCAAGAAACTGGAAATAGCTTATTCCCGTGTTTCTCTAAGCAACAAATGCTTTTCCTATTGACCTAACGTCGGTGATAGAGACAGAACGGGAGAACGAGAGAAGTAGAAGAAGGAAAACAAAAACAAAATGTCGAGGTAAATCATGTATCTTCTAAAACAAAAAAGTTAATTTAACAAATACAAGATTCTTAACATGTTCGAATAACTGATCGAGAGTGCAATGTGATGCGTGTCGCAGTGTCGCAATTCGTATTTGCCATCGCGTCCTATCCGTGTACTACTACACTCCTATATACCGTCTGCAGTAGACGGAAAAAAAGCGTACGTTGCCAGCATTTGTTTTTTGTATACCACACAGTTGGAAAGTAGGAAAATAAGAACGGGTGTAGAGCGAGGGAGAGAGGGGGAATTAGGGGATGAGGGAAAGTGTGTGCGGCATGGTGATGGGAAATGGCTAAACTCAAACGATTGGCGAATTGTCGGAAAGGCCGGGAATAAAATGTGAGCTTCAATGTTTAAGTGCGCGCCCGACGAACGGTGGTAGTAACTATAAACAGATTCTCATAAGCAAACCAAAACAAAATAGTCCTGTACAGAAACGATAAATGCGTAATTATCCAACACTAATGATATATCAGCCCCCTCAAAAAAGGAAGAAAAAAAAATCTACAAATGTGAGCTGTTACTATTTGTTTCATGAATATAGGTGGACTCTAGGCGTGTTGTTCCATTGTTCTTTGTTCAGTATATTTTGTTCTATTTGTGTTTTTTTGTGAAATTTTGCTTATTTTGTTTAGTTTCTTTATGTATCTTCTCTTTTTCCATGTTTGTTTTAAGCTCTTCTCACCTTTTGAATTAGTGTTAATGTTTTTGAAGTGTTTTTTTCGAGCTTAAATGAGAAAGTTGAAACCATTTTTTGATTCTTTTCAAGTTAAGATGCAATATGTTGATTTAGTTGTGGGACAATTCTCACTTATTGCAACGTGTCTGGAACTTCAACTTGAACGGAATTGTGAAATGGTTCAAACTTTTACCATTTCATCTCAATCCAAAACCCTGTGGCTGTCTTCAGTGGTAGCAATACAAACACACATTTTATGCAACATAGTGAATGTAGACGGCGGCAACGATAGAATAATGGTGTAGTTAATGCATTCAAACAACGAATTATTGTTCTCAGCAATAAGTGAACCGGGGTTCTCAGCGTAAAGATTTATGAGATTAACGAGGAAATCCTATTTATTTCTTCTGAATTTCTTCGGAACCCAAATTAGCGGAACAATGATTGCGCGAATTGTTGACCGCAAAGGACTTTTGAATCTTCTCAATTACTGTATTGCTTTAGCAGAATTTTCAAGGGCAGGTTTGCTTGTTTGTTATTGTTATCCCATTTTGCATATCTTTTTTTCCCGTCGTTTGATATTTCATTCAGTGCTCCCCTAGAGTTGTTGTTTTCGAAGAGACGCAAACCATCCGTTTCACAGACACAAACACACTATTAGGCAAACAATATTCGATATGAGATTGTACGTAAACGTTTAGTAGTATTGAAGGTTGATAGCAAAACATCAGTAACTGATAAAGAAAACAAAGCTTCAATATTAGCATTACGATCAAGTTCATTACGGTGGCATGATTTTAACGCAAACCAAACACACACACAAAAAAACCCTCCCTGATAACTACACTAGGCACGTTTACTAACACATGTTCGAATTACTCCAGCAAACCAAAAAAAAAAACGCCAACGGAACACAGATACGATAAAGGGTGCATATTCTAGGTGGATTCGGATTATAGGAGGATGTGAGATGGCGGGCTAGGTAAATATTACACTTCCGGTTCCAGTCAACTTCCGGCCCGCTTTTCTTCGTGGCTGTTTAAGAAAGACCGTGGCCGATGCAGTAGGATGTGATGGATGGGAGGAGTCCATTGAAGTGTTAGTCGTTATACGCTTATGAAGCTATCGATTTGAGGTAATAAAATGGAAAGCGGTACAAATCGTCCAAAATACTCAATTGCTTAATGTACACTTTAGTTTAATTTTAATGTTGATCCTAAATTAAATACATTAATGCGATAGTTTCATTGCACTTTATGGTGTCGCTCATAGTAAATAATCTGACGATGATCCCACCAGCCGAAGTGTTTCCGCTAGCTCGCACCACTTAGTGCGAGAGCTTGTACAGATGAGCTCTCTATGGGGTCCTTTCTTGGATCTCAAGAGTTTCGCAAGAATTTCAGTGATTTAAGTGATACTCTCATTCCGGTTTAAGCTCGCCTAAGCTCGTAGTAAACAACTTCATCATTATCTCACCCAGTTTCGGAGTAATTGACAATGCCCGATAAACATGTACTTTAGAGACCTAATATATTTTTTCTCACTTTCTTAAAAGAACCGATCGGTTGATATCTGAATGTACCCATAACCTTCCGTGTGTAGTGTTTGGTACCAGGTGACACGAAGCTTTTTTTCTTCTGGCACCTGTCTTTCATGATCCCTTGCTCCATCTATTAGCTATGCATGTGGGCTACCTGTGTGGGAGCCTATGTGCTCATGTATGGTTGCGGTGGTTTTGTTGGTGGTTGGAATTGGAATTACTGGTAACGTTCTTTTACGTTCATGGGGAAGGATTTTCCGTTGTGTGGGTGTGTATGTGGGTGAAATGAGTGTGACTAGTTGCGCGCGCAGAAGAGATGTATTTGAACCAACGAAATGGACAACGGGTGCCACTATATATATGCATGTCAGGTGACCTGAGTGGTTATTGCGTTTACTTCATCAGCGCGTGTACCACGGCTTTGGCATTCAATGCCTTCAGATCGGTGTACGTTTGGCCGGTACCGACAAACACGATCGGTTGCCCGGTTATGTACGTCATAGAGATAGCTGCCCCGACCTTATCGTCGATTGTGTCGAACTTTGTCAGTACGATGCCATCGATGATGTGGGGACGATCGCTGGAGGAATAGTCTGCCAGTGCTTGGTTGAATTTTACCAACTGATCCACGGCCTCATTTCCAACCAATGCCTCTCCGACGAACAGCACCAGATCCGGTTCGTTAACTTTGATCAGTTTTGCAAGGGCACGCATCAGCGGTTCGTTGTCCTGCATTCGTCCGGCTGTGTCGATCAGTACGACATCAATTTTGCTCTCGTTTGCGTATCGAATCGCTTCCATTGCAATACCGGCAGCATCCTTGCCGTAGCCCTTCTCGTACAGCTGCACCATGCTGCGGCCACCGTGCTTTTCCGGCGGATGCAGCGCGTTCAGGTGGCGCATATGCGTACGCAGCTGCTCGACTGCACCGGCACGGAACGTGTCACAGGCCGCTATCAGCACGCTCAGATTGTTCTCGATCAACCAGAAGCAAATTTTAGCCAGATTGGTCGATTTGCCCACACCGTTCACACCGCAGAAGCTCATCACGAACGGACGGCCGGCACGTTTCGCCTCGAGACAGTCGCGCAAAATATCGACACGACGCTTCGGCGAAAGGATCTGCACGAGCGCCTCGGTCAGAGTGTTCTTAACCGTGGCCGCTATCGTATCGAACGTACCGATCACCTTACCCTCCAACTTGCCGGCAACTGAATCGCACAGCTTCTGGGCAATATCGGATGCAACATTCTTCCCGATCAAATGGTCCCTCAGCTTATCCAGCGCTGGCAGCATATCGTCGTGTGTCAGATTCTTCGAACCGACCAGCCCCTTAAACATGGAGAACATGCCACCTCGGCTTGATTGCTGCTTCTTAGCGCGCTGATCCTCGTACGTGTCATCGTTATCGTCTTCCTCTTCCTCCGAATAGTTCTCACTGTCCGACTCAACGTCCAGATCTTGGATGCCTCCCCGCATACTGCCAATGATTTGATCGTTCGGCGTAAAGTCACTCTTCACATCCTCTGGGCGATCCTTCGAGCGGTCCAGATTTGGCAGATCCTTCGTGTTACCGCCAAGATCCCAAACGCGCATCTGCTTGCCCTTCTGCTGCTGCTGTGACGGCGACTTCGGTGACTTCTGCTTCTCCAGCTTGTTACTCTTGCTACCCTTGCCCATCATTTTCTCCGCAAATTTCTTGCGACTTTCCATGATCAGATCGTCGCCCGGTTCGGGACCATTAGAGCTATGCTTCGGCGATGGTGAATCCACCCCATCACCGTCCACCACTTCCGCTTTCTTCTTTTCACTTATCTTCACCGATTTCTTACTACCGCCTGCGGGTGGTTTTTCTTCTCCCTTTCGCTCTATCATAGAGGCAACCGTTTTCTTCGATTTGGCCGAATCTTCGTAGCTGCGCATCTGCTTCGGCATTGTCGCCTGCTGACGGCCCCACTTTTCCGCCCGCTCCAGGATGCGCCGAAACTCGGCACTGAAGTCGAAATCGCCGTAGTTGCGATTGTCGACCCGCAGATCGTTCTTGTACCTATCGCGAAACTCCAGATGCACATCGCTAAGAAACTTGTCGATGTACGACAACTGAAGAATCTTCTGGAATGCAACAACAAACACGAGCTCGAACTCGTTGTCCAGCTTGTACTGGAGCGATAGCCCATCGTGGTCGTACACACCGGAGCGTTCCTAAAAGTAGCCAAATGATTCGCAANCGCCGAAACTCGGCACTGAAGTCGAAATCGCCGTAGTTGCGATTGTCGACCCGCAGATCGTTCTTGTACCTATCGCGAAACTCCAGATGCACATCGCTAAGAAACTTGTCGATGTACGACAACTGAAGAATCTTCTGGAATGCAACAACAAACACGAGCTCGAACTCGTTGTCCAGCTTGTACTGGAGCGATAGCCCATCGTGGTCGTACACACCGGAGCGTTCCTAAAAGTAGCCAAATGATTCGCAATTAAGATCGATATTGCGCTGGGCAGATTACACACACTCACAGAAACACTTACCTGTAAAATAACGCTCTTGATCAGTGCGTTTACTGACGGGGCAAAGAGTTGGTTCGTGCTACGGAAACACCACAGCACGATACCACCTTTGGTGAAGATCGTGAACAGGTCCAACATCGTTCACCGAACTAAGCAACTAATAACAACGGGAAACTTAAAAACGTTAAACTATCTAATAACAACGGAACAGAAACAGCAAAATGGCAAACCAAATCGTCCGTTCGGTTACTTGTTTCGGGTGGATCGATTCAAAAACACGACGATTCAGATAAAATTAGTTGCGTTTCGTTCCAAAGTTGCTGTGTTGGCGATAACATTGTTTTGAAATGCGTTGCGTTGTCATATTCTGTCAAACGTGGCTGTCAAACGAACCGTACTTGACGGCTGTGAGCGGAGCTGCTATCTTTTCGTAGTCTTTCCGATGGACAACAAAAATAATAAACAACATTAAACATTTCGTTTGTTCTCGTCATCTACGAAGTGTTTACTATACGGTTCAAAATTAAAAATCATTGATCTCCAAACTTGTCTTACTCCTATTTCTAAAAATGAATTAATTTGCGTAAAAACAACGCAAGGCACATCAGTACTGTCAAACTGCCAAGCGTCTACATTGCACAACCTGGCGATTTGCGCAGAGTTTGGTTACGAAGAAAATTGGAATTGTCAAACATTTCATTTCGGTGTGGATTTCAGAGAGTGAAGCCGTTCGGAAGTGGTTGCTCGTCGCGTTGCTGCGAAGAAAAGGTAAGAGCGAGTGAAAAATACCCAGCCCGGTTGATTAGTAGGTGGCCGAAAGTGTACTGAATCTAAACGCAATCTCTGTACAGAAGCTGGAAAAAGAAGCTTGCGTAGGAACCGAACGGTCGTTTCAATGTGCTGTTCCCGTTGTATGAGCTGTGGGTACTTGATTCCCACAGGAAAACCACCATTTCCTGTCGTGCCATTCGTTTCCCATATTTAGGAAAATAGGTTCGTTCGCGTGGTGAAGTGTGCATGCGTGTGTGTGAAGTACGGATAGGGCGGCAGACGTTGGCCCCGAAATTAGCTTTTTTTTTCGTACCTTTCCTCTGGTTGTGGGGCACAGTTAATCGAAGAGGAAAATTTAACCGACGCTTGGCTCCCGGCCAGTCTCTAGTGTGTGTGTGTGTGTAAAGTGTGTATGTGCGTTTGTTGAGTTCGTCGTGTGCCATTAATGGGCGATTAAATTTAAAGTGGTACGAGCGAGCCTCCGGGCTGTGCAGTAGAATCATTGGTTCCATCGAAAGTATCGATTTTTCTCCCGTTTGCTTGAGGAGAATTTCCTACTGGGAGTTACAAATTTTTCACACTCGCCTGTCGCGAGCGAGTGTTCGATAGTTGGTCGAAGTGAGACGGTGAGTGCGAAAGCGAACGAAACACACGAACGGTGTGAAGGAGCGAACGAGCGAACGAGCGTGTGCTTTTCCTTTTCTCACCATGGTCGGCGAAAGAGACGGAATGAGCTGAGCATGAGCAGGGCAGCCTACTGCATTAAGTGAGTTTTTCCGGTAGGGTGTGTACGCGATAGTGTGCGTGTGACTGCCAGCGAGAACCATCGGAACAGAGCGAAAAAAAAGGAAGAAAAACAGCCAAGGAACAAGGGAAATTTTGTGGCGTACGCAACAACGGCGCTGGGGTGTCTCATCTCATCGCTGGGGAGAAGATTTTTCCTTGGCCAAAATCGAGCGTTCAACGCTAAAGATTGGGGTGCTGCGTGCGCTTGCGTTTAGCTCACTGCGTGTGGAAGTTGGCTGTGTGGTGCGTGTGAATGTGTCCGAGGCGCTTGGAAAAGTGGAAAATCGGTAGGAAAAAGACGGTGTGCAATGGGAAATGGGCCTAAAGTTGGTTAGGTTAAAACAGGTGCACAAAAACGTGTGGATAGCAATTGTAGAAACAATAGGGTAATTCGTCATTGTTGACGTCTGCGGCAACGCCCTATCTTTTTAGGACGTCTTTTACTGTGTGTGTGTGCTTGTGTGAGTTTGTGTTTGTGCGGTGAGCGTGGAAAACGAAGATGAACTTCACTGTTTAGCTTACTGTTCACACGCCTGTACCGTTACACGATTGTACCCAGCCCGGAAGATTGTGGAAAAGGCGAAAAACAAGGTGGAATATGGGCTGAAACGAGAAAAGAGAATGGAGAGGGTGGTAAAGAAGCATTAAAGCCGTTGGAGAAATACGGTCGCCCATCAAAACCTTTTGCCCGTACACTCCCAACGCCATCTTCACGGTGTGCAAGCTGTGTTGCTTGGGATGCGAAAATGTTGCTCCTTTCTCAATGCAAAAATGAGAGAGAAAGCGAATGAGTGAGTGAGTGCGAGGGCCATATAACACAAGGGGATGATGATGGGATATTTCTATTTTACTTGATGACATCATCGCTCATCTTGACCCATCCGCTCACTGTTGCGAGAGTGACTGAAACACCGAACCGGTGGGGGGTTTCGGTTTGAAATTGCAAATTGTGTCTGTAACGTAATGCACATAGAATAAAAACAAATTGAAATTAACATTTTGATCGAAGGGTGACGTACCGGTTCATTTAGCCGTCCGTTTGAAGGAAGGAAAGAAATTGCTCCATCTTTCTCTTCCCTGCTTCGTTGGCTGTATATATATGTGTGTGTGTGTGTATGTACCCATTCCGGAATGGAAAGCGCGTTTGACCCGTCGCGTACATGGACTGGACTGTTTTTATGAATTTGACCTCAAAGCCAAGTGGGCAAAATTTTGGAGAGCGAGATAGAACGCGTACAATCTCCTCTTCTCTGGGTGTTCGATGCGAAAGAGTGAACGAGACGGCCGTTAGCGACGAAAGCCCATCATTGGATGATGCATTATTATGCGTAGCGCGCAGTGAGTATACGCATACTAGCGCACTCCAGCAGCAACTGTCGAGCCCCAACACACTGTTCCGTTTCAGCGCGATCATCGCCTGCTGCGTGTTTGTTGTGTGTATTCGGTGTAGTGAGAAGTATTTCGTGGGAAGCATTTCCAAAGCGCATCATTTTCGGCTGTCGAAAAGTCTGAAGCAAACAAAACAAACCGTAAATGTTCCGCGGATCATGTATTTCATGACGAAACTATGAGGAAATGAGGAAAATGCAGTGCATGGTAAAGCATTTTACATTTCCCTCGCGGTTAATGGCAATAGCGCACAAACAGTTTTATTGCTGCCAGTGAAATTGGAACTTGTGGCGTTGTAAAACCCGACAGCAAGAACAAACCTTGGGACAGGAAAATTGAAAACGGTGTTTTGAGACTTAAACAGGAAACAGAAAACGTTAGACAGTGGTAGACAGAACGCGCGAGAAAGAGAGAGAAAGAAAGCAAAGGTAAAGAACAAGTGGTGAATGGTGTAAATGGGGTAAAGCGTGTAATAAAGAAGTGAAAGAAGCAATATAGAACAACGAGTGTGTGTAATAAATGGTGCCTACGTGAAAGAAGAAAGCAGACGTCCGCTCCGGCAACGCACAGAAAGCAAAAAAAAACCCACACACACACTAGTGCGCGCATTTTCCTGTACAATGATTCCACTCACACATGCAACCACGCATTGCACCCTCGCTTCTTCTGCAGAGAGGTGCGTGCGTGTCCTGTTGGTGTACCGCGCCATGTTTGTGTCGTGCCTTCTCGCTTCTGCAGTGTAGCCACGCGTGTGTGCGTGCGAATGAAACGGACGAACGAAACCCGTCGTGCAGGGGCGTGAGCGAGTGTGTGAGAGATTGTGTGAGAGAGAGAGCAAGCGTTTGCGTGTATGTTTTTGCCGGTAGATTGCGCAATCGCGAACTGCCGTCACCGCATTTTCGTTCCGTTCGCTGCTGCTGCTACTGCTGCTCTGGTCAGAAGTTCTTTCTGCTGCTTGTTATTATTTTCAATTTCGCTCTCCCTCATTTCCTTTATGCTATCCGCATCATCATCACTGTTGTTGATTTTCCTATGCGGATGGAAAAGATGGGTGTGGGTGTTGCAAGGAAGCAGGGTGGAATGTTTTTAGACCATCGCCGTTCTCATCGGGCTGCTCTCCTCGGTGTATAGTTTACACAAAGGCGCACAGCAATCCTTTAGCCGCTCATCAGCCTACTTTGTGAAGATTTTTCGCACCAAGGATTTTCGTTTTTTTTTTTTGCGAAACATCAATGTCGAACGCAACGCAGTTCGTGCGCGTGTTTTTCTTAACTATAGCAGGAAAATAGAGACCCGAAAGACGACGTGCCTTCCTGTCTGGGAGATGCAACAGGAAGGATGGAGATTCGTTGCCTATATTTTTTGGGA
This sequence comes from Anopheles rivulorum, assembly GCA_018908115.1. NCBI lineage: Eukaryota > Metazoa > Arthropoda > Insecta > Diptera > Culicidae > Anopheles > Anopheles rivulorum. The sequence goes on from STHB01000010.1 coordinate 9,310,831, forward strand.
CGTGAGAAGCACAATTAGAAAACGCAAAAATCGATGCTATAAGCTTGCGAAAATTCCCTATTTTACTGGCACGGCCTACTTCGTTCCAAAGTTTCGCACCATTAGCATTCGGTCAGGTGTGCTCTGTTTGCTGTTCAATTTGTTTGCAGTGCAGTTCCGTTCTGTTCCTCTTTGCTAAAGGTCATTTTTTTTTTAGTTGCTGTTTTGTGGGTGTATGTGTTTATTTGTGCTGGGACGGTTTATTTTCCTTCTCCTGATGTAACAAAAAAAAAAAACAGATAACGGTTCGTAAGCACGCAAAGTGGCCTTCGTTCCGTTTCGGGATTGGTTGATATTTTGTCATTTTTCTGTATTGTGTCGGACATATGATTTGACAAAGCAAAGGGAATGTAATGATTTGAAGGTGTTCTATTTTTTTTTTGTTCTGTGATCCCTAGGGTACGTATAAATTGATATTTATCTTTCCTTGAAATGGCCGTATCGCGATGTAACTTGCCAACCAAAAAAAAAAATCAGTATGTTTTTAATGTTATACACAAGTTGTCTTCCGCGATAAACAGTATACGCGGAATCAAATATTAAGAAATTTGACAGCTTAGTTAGTTTATAGCACAAAATTATAGCTTTTCAGACGCAAACAAAAGTTGTTATTGCGCTGCTGTTATCTGTAATGACGTTTCTCATGGATTAACTGTACTAATAATTGAAATTCAAGGTGCAAGATTTTGATAAGATTTGCAACTAAATTGCTAAAGGAATTCTCCATACGGTTGATTAACTTGTGTATAATAATTCAAAAATATTTTAACATGATTGAAAAGGTTTGCCTCTTAGTCTCTTAGGTCAATAAATTCCTTCATTTTCAGTTTAGTGTATGTACCAAATATACGTGGTTTGTTGATATTTAACCGCTCAGTTAATCGAGAGTCTTTATTTAATTAAGCTAATAGTAAAAAAACATTATATATTATAATTCAATTCAAAACTCGTATCTCTGCTGTCCTGCTAAAACAATGTATCTTCTTAACTACCGCGACTCATCATTGAAATTTGTAGTTAAATTTACGAATAGAATTGTGAAATTCTCTTACCAATCGAATTTATGAAGTCGTATGAGATTTATCTAATAGTTAAGTGAATTAATTAATCTAATAATGATACTATAGAAAACATATCAATCATTACATTACACGCCAAAACTTGGCACCCTGTTCCATAAGTTGGCCTATAAATTATTCCACATTTATGGTAGTTGAAATTATTTTCAAATTAGCACACAAATCATGCCGTCTATCCAGATTGTGACTCTTAAAAAGTTACACACATTAGCGTCTTCTGCAACCTATCTGGCTCGCACCCAAACGTTGACACACACGTTATATCGGGTTCCTAAGGCGCAAAGGCCTATCAGTGCAACTTCCTTCCTGTCACGAACATTGCAGATCGACCAGAACCCATTTCATTCTGCTGCCGCCCATGTTTTTATGGGAACAAAAAGCAAAAATTGCTTCCGTGTCCGAATGGTGGCATCCTGGCTGGCTGGAAGCCAAACCTTTTTTTTTTCTTAACAACGGCGAAAAGCTTTGGCAAGGTCGAGCATATGAAGCAATGAAGTTTGGCTCTCCACAGGCTTCAGGTAGTGTAGGTACGCTGCGCAACGGCATTTTTACGTCAAATCGTTATTTCGTAACATTTATGCGCACGTAAACAGTGGATAAAAATCAGTTAAGCTTTATATCAACTTCTTTAAAAGCTTTGTTTTATAAGAGTTGATTGGAGTGCTGTTTAACGATTTAAGTGTTTTCTTCATTCTGTGTAATTCATTTTGCTTTGCACAAATCCCGGCCCTTTAATTGTACTGTTTGGAATGTTTAAAGTATTGTAGTCACGTTCATCGTCATTATTTAACTGTTTAAATACACCTCTAGTCGAACGCTTTGAGGTAGTGTATATGGAAAATAATTCTCCCGGTTGGTAGAACAATAGGGTATGCTGAAGGGATGCCAAAAGTAAAACCTTAATGGGAGGAAAATGGGAGGTGGAGAGTTGTGGTCAGACGGAGGCAAATACCGACACGCTATAGTCACTCATGCCTATGCTCATTTATGCTTGATGTGTGATGTGTGACGAGGGTTGTTTTTCTTTTGCATCATTTCGATTAACATATAAAGCGTTTTTTTCATTTGTTGTTATGTGCGGTAAATAATATTTCTATTTTCAAGCTTGTGCTAAGTAATATAAAAATGAGTTGCATGTTTTTTTTTTATTAGAACTGTATAAACTGATTTGAATGTTTTCTTTTCTCCATGAATTATTAGGCTGTGGTCTTTTGTTTGATGGATTTAAATAATATTTATTTAAAAATATGCCTGGGTATATAATACATCCCCAACATCGGACATTATTTCATTCTGTCAAACGAAAAAACACCGTACCGGAAAGTATTTAAGGTGAAAAGTTCTATGCACAATAAAACAAAAAAAAACTTCGCTTCTGCAGCCATATCGAACGCATGTTGCAGATAGCGTTGATGTTTTGTTTCAAACATAAAGGAGTTACAAAAAAAAACTCCCTCTAAAACCCGTTGGCAGTTGGAAAAAGGGCACCGAAAGGGCAAATGAACTTTCGTGTGTCTAAACATTATAGGCATAGAAAATATGTACACACACATAGGCGCGCGTTCCATTGCTGCTAGTACTACCGCCCCAGAGTGTGGCGTGCGTGTCTATCTGCCTTTATGAAGAAATGGTGCATTTGTGTGCGTTCGTGTGGCATAAAACATTAGTTCGGTTGTTGGAGGGTGTTTACAGGCGGTGTACACATGGTGGATGTATGGGATATGAAATAGGTGATAGGTGGTCAAGGTGTCAAACTGTGACAGGAAGTGAGTATACACGGGGGCGTAATGGGGTTCTGCTGCTGTGCATATGTATTATTTGACCATGTACGGTAGCACAGTATGGTGGGGATTTTTTAACAACTTTATTTGCTTTTTTTGTGTGTTGTTCTGACACGATTATGAAATGGAAATAAAAAGGCAGTGTTAGTATGACGCATCTATTGGTTGGAAATGTCAAATTTGTGAAAATATTTGTTGTTTACAAGCCCCGATTTGAATATTTTGTAGGACAGTTCACAAAAACAAACTTATGTTGCGGTGCTTGATCAGACTACATCAAACATTTCATACAAACAAAAGAAGAAACACGAAAAAATCAATATGATTCTGTATATTAATGTATATAATTCACCACTTGCACTGTTTGAATCTTGATACTAGCAGTGTAAACCAACATAAAACGGACCTTTTTTATTGATTTTTATTTTTATTGCACCTACGTGTACAAGTTGACAATTGCGTAAAGCAAACAAACAAATGTAAACCAAATATTTGCTGCACATGCGGTTAATGTCAAGACAGCAAAACAAATGGTATACTAAAAAGGTAGGTAAAGGCACAAACACGAGACAGGGAGGAAAAATATCGCTTCATCAGCGCAAATGTTCGGCCAACATATACACACAAATAAAACGGGTTCGCAAGCGAAGTTTCCCAAACTTTTTACACAAAATTGATAAGTCCCACCTTGCATTGTGTATATCTTGGTCATAATGTTTTGTCTTACAAATCTGACAGCTGCATACAACAACCGACGGTTTATACAGCATCTGTCGAACATAGTTGTGTTTGTTTTTAATGTTTCATGATTGATAGAGCGCTCTATTAGATTTTAAATTCATAGTTTAATAGAAGTTTTATTTCGCAAATGACGATAGAGACTTTCTGTATTTTATCAACCGTAAACTTTGCCCAAAAAACATGATTGTCGATCGATTTCAACAATCGATTCATGGTAGTGTTTTATTTTCGGCACCGACCGCATCCACTTGACCCTCTAAACGCCACTTGGTGTGGAGTGCCGCAGCATCACGCCGCAACAAGATTTGGCAGATGAAAGTAGGCGAACCGAAAGCGAAATGCTGTGGTTCTGGATGATACCAAATATAAACTACCACTCCACAAAAAAAAAAATACACTTTAAGCCCCTTTTCCTAGTGGCGGGCACAGTAACAAACTAAAAAAAAAATAAACGAAACGGATAGGGAGAAGTTAGATGCTGTCGATGATGATGTTGATGTGTCCATGTCTTCGGCCCTGATGTCGTTTCCCGTTTTTCGGTGGAGGAAATAAAAATAAAACACCACCATTTCCACCAAAAGGAAAGGTTGTTCGGGCGAAAACATTTCGGTGTGTTTGTGGTGCCGTTGGGAACTTTACTCCATCGGAATGCGTTAATTTAGTGGCGAATGAAATTTAAGACGAAATAGCATTTTTTTTGAGGATTTTAAATAACATGCTGTAAGTCACGCATTTGTTGTGTTCTTAGGTAAATAAAAGCCCCATGTAATCTTAATTTCAACAATTAAAGGTTTTTGTTTTCAAATCTTCCGCCGAGGAAGAAAATTGGGAACATCCAATAAAATCTCGCTCTAGATTAGATGGATGAGACAATCTGACTAGTTTTCATGGTAAAGTTAACCCCCCCCCCATATGCTGTATTATTGCATTGTGCTGTAATCAAACCCAAAGAGGTCATCATCATTTGACCCCTTTGAATGAGTTCATGGTACGCATCTCATCTTTAATTCTTGGGATTCTGAGTGAGTATGCATAAAATATGTATTAGTCTGTTGCATTAGGTACCCTAGTAGGAAAAATTGTTTCTACTCTTCGCCCCATACAACAGGACAAATGAAGGATATCCCGGAAGTATGTGTACGTGTGTGTGTATTTTTGTGAGACACACAGGATTACAGAGATTCAAGTATGATGTCACACACTGGCGCCATTTCCATCACATGCGCAGTAGAACATAGAACATTTTGCTAGTTTTCGCTCAATCTATATGGGCTTTATGTTATACAATGGAAGGATAAAAATATATAAGTATATAAATATAAAATAATTCACTTGTTGGTCTTTCAATATTATCGTAAAGTAAACGTTACATTTTCAACAAGGGGAAGTAAGAAATAAAGCGCAAGTTCGATAAGCCCATGTTTGCTGCCGTCTTGTACCTTGCAATGGGGAGGAAAAACATGGTGGCACTGAATTGATACCATAAATGATGTCACTGACATATAGACTTGGTGCCATATCACACGAAGTGCATTAGTGTCATCCGGCTTGCGTGAGCACCCTAAAATCGTACACTACGTGTGTGTTTGTGTGCGACTGTGTAAAGTGCATTGGTGCTGTGGACTTTGTTATAATCTGGGCAGCGAACGGGGAACGGCACTTTTTTTATTGCATTTGCTATGTTATCTTATGTTTGCCTGTAGTGTAAGGTGGGCCACTTGGGTTAAATTTTATTTTCCAACCTGGCCAAGTGCTGTGTATATAACTATAAACGCTGTTAATAGTAACTTTAATAGTAATATACACAATGATACAATGTTTAGACTTACAATGTTTTTGCCGGAAATAACCATTTTAATGTGAATTTTCAACAGTCTTACTTTATTTACAGAAAAGAAGACAAGTTATATTGTATTTTTTGTATTACTTTTATATTGCAAGAACTTAATTTGTTAAAAATCTTTGATATATTAATATATATTGATATTGATATTGATATATTGAATACGTGCAGTTTAGATACGTTTTCTGATTTAATTATAAAACGTTATGTCCATAACTTAATTGACAAATAATTTAATTATGTATAACTGTTTTCATTAACAAAATTATCGAACAAAAAAGTCATTAAAAAATTAATGGAACCATGGAGATAACCTTTTCAAAGTTAGCCCTTAATTCGTTTGGCTGTAACCGTCATCATGAGGCAGATTTGATACATGTATAGGAACAAACATTAATACAAATGAACATCGTTGACAACCTGCTGCTCGAACGTGTCCGGAACGAACGAAACGATAGAATAAATCTCCATTATTTCAATATTTGTAAAAGAAAAAAATCAAATAAATCAACCGCCCAAGGCGAACGCAATAAAATGGCAAAACATTATAAAAGAAAGGCAACTAAATCCGAAGCAAGTTTAATCGCGATGGTTAGTGTTTAATCACGCAAGCGGTTTAATTTACTTATAACGCCAAACCAGCAAAACATTTTATAGCCAAACCAAATTCATTAATGGAGACGACCCGGTGCGGCGGTTTGTTTTCTAATCAAACTTTCGCACAGGAAGGAATCCGCCCATGCGTTGTTGTTTGCGTAACTAATCAACCAAGAAGGGTCAGGTCAGGTGTGTGTGTGTGTGAGTGTGTATGTGCGTGCATAAAGGTAAACTATCCCATCATCGATTTCGTGGTTCCGTCCGTACCGTCGCGCGGATGTGATTTCTTCCTCAATGCGAAGAAAGTTCGCTTGCTGTCGTTCGACCGAAATCTAATCTGTCCTACTTTGCTACGCCTCCTTGTTCTCCGCCTGTTCGCTCTATGTGTAATAACCTGTGCAGATAATCGTCTGAATTGGTAAGGTTTCACTGAGGGTGAAGCACACAAACTTAAAAAAAAACAAATAGAAACAGAAGACCCTACACTATGTTATAATCGATCGAAAAAGGAAGACCTGATGTTGCTTTTGGCTCTTATTTGGTTAATGTGTTTATATTTGAAAATTATGTTCATATGTGGGTTCGGAAGCCTCACCCAGTAAGCATGCAAAGAACAGTTAATCTGCATTAATTCACAGGACAGGACAGGAACGGAAGAGAAGGAGAAGGTTGTAAAAACATGTCTCCTTTAAGTGACCACCGTATGTGTGGACGGTTGTTTGCAGATGAAATTGTTCCACCCAGAATACTCCTTTGTCGTAGTAAGGAGTACAAACTCTCGTGCTGGGGGAGGCAGTAGACGGTGAGCTTTCCTACGCGAAAACGAAGGTTCTTTAAATACGCCTGGTGCCGATTTGTTTACTTAGCGCTTCCGATGACACCATACCGTCAACAAATGTGTGGTAATTAGCTAGCTGCCTTGATCGTCTGCCGGGACGTAATATTGTTTTCAATACCCATTACCAGGGAAAGGGGGCTGGAGGAGGAGGAGGCGGTGGTCTGGTGTCTGGTGGCCCACGGGCAAAGTGAGTTGCGTTTGTATCACTAATTATTATGACCTAGTGTTGCTGAGCGGCACCACACACGCCTGGGATCGTCACCCGGTGCTGGACCACACCCTGTCGTGTGCTGTGTGTGTGTGTGTGTGCGTTTGGGCTAAGTTTGTCTGTAGCTTTGTGGTGTTGGGTGCAACAGTGCCCATTTGGCTGGAGTTAGCAGTAAAGCAAAGTAGAAACAAAATTATGTTTCATGTACTAAACTGTTAACCCTCTCTGGGTCAACGTATGCGGCACCATCACATTAGAATATTTATTCACGTTGACGAACCCGTCACCGACGGGCGAAGATTCGTTGACTATAGGTGGCGTTGTTTGGAATTTCCTCGGCCATTTCCTGCCCCGACTTCACTCTCTTTGACAACCTCTGCCACGCTGTTGGTTTAGCAAGGTTTCCGTTTGTGTCCATTTGTGTACCGTGATCGTTTGCATACGCGTTCTCATGGTGGATGGTTTTGATTATTCATTCGATCCACCGTTTCACGCCTGCGCACCTACGCAACAGCAATGGGACGGCACTTGCCGGCCGCTGTCTAAGCGCGCATCTTTCGCGCAGCTCTCGCCGGCGAAGGAAGGAAGTGCGCTCGTTTTTTTTTTTTTTGGAGCAATCGTAATTGTGAAATATGAGCACCCACGGGCGTACGGGTTCTTCGATGCAAAACCCTAGAACCGTTCCGCAACGGTGCATCCATGCGGTGTTGATTTACGGCAAAATGTGACCAAAAATGTCCTTCTCAACTTACACGGAACCATTTGCACGCCCTGCAAGAGCATCCTTTAACCCTCGGGGAGGGTGGCATAATATTGCAACTTAAAAAAATAAACAATACTTCAGTAATTATTTGAACTGAGAGAGATTGCTGGTACCTGCAAAAATAAATGTAAAACAAAGTATATTTGTGAGATCGGTCTCATATATTATATTTAAAAAAAATATCATTCTAATATACAATGGTGATGCAAAAACCTAACCCAAATCTATCAAGTATATTACGAACTTTGAGTTGAATCAAACAAATTATGATTTTAAATGAACGCAAACCGACTTAAACACCGCCGATTTAATTTCAGGATTCTGATTTTTGGCTTTTTGGACCAGGATTATGCTTATTTGGGTTAGGATTATGCAAATGAAACGTGAAAATCAAACGATTTTTGCTATGTGGCTGATGGATAAATAAAAAATTTCTATGTTTTACAAATTTTAAACTTTTTTTGATTATTAGAAAAAAGAAGAAGAAAAAGAAGAAGAAGTTCAATCTTTTACATCGAATACGAAATTCCAAATGTACAACAAATTCTCAGCTGCTCAAACTGATCATAAAGCTATTAAAAATCAGCACGTCACCAATGATTTATGAGCGAAGATGTGTTTGACACTAACGCCATTTTGATGATACTAAAACACTAAAATGTGTTCTAATATCGGACGAAAATTCAGATGAAGCAAAGAAAAAAGAAAAACATAACGAACAAAAAAGAAAAAAAAGTTCATTGGCGCGTACGTTGCACTGAAGGGTTTATCAAACCTAAAAGTGAGATGAAGTCATCCAGCAGCGCAGCACTAAATATGCACAACCGCAATGCATCGGTTGGTGGTTTCGCTTGTTTCCCCTCTAAATCTGTTTTCCCGATAAATTTACTGCATTTTCCTTCGCCATCAACCAGCACTGCGTGCCTTGCGACACGTTTGTTTTCCTACGCCACAACCCATGGTTTGCTGGTAAGTAGGTAACCGGCTTGATGGGATTTAAATCCAAAATTTGCGTCTCGTTCGTCGCAATAGCGCTGCGAACGCTGCTTCAGGCAAACAAATTCTCAGCGCTGATTTAGTCATAGCCTAAAAATAACACACCGGCTTCTTCTCGCTCAAGTGCCGCAGCACTCGGCCACACTCGGTTTGCTGACTGTATTGCCTTTCCGCTGCTGTTGCTGCATTGGCGGCGACGACGTCGTCACTTGGTCGCTTGGTCGCCGCCGCTTGGTTGTGGTTTTGTGTGACCCTCCCGTTTTGTTGGGCTGGCCGTCGATTAATGCCGATGTCGAAGAGTGATACGGCCATGAAAACCCAATCGGAAAGGGCACGGCAGTAGGGGAAGAAAACATCTTGCCTAAATTTGTAATCAGAAAGTGTGGAGCATTTGTGGGAAGTTAGTTTCGTACGAATTGTTTGTGAAGGAATTCATTTTGAGGGAGTGTAGCCATTGGTTTGGAGGTTTAATATCTTACTTAATGTTTTCTTTTTATTAAAGAATATTAATTAATCATCATTATTAATCTGCAATTTAAATAACTCATTGCGTGGTTGTAGAGATTGCAAAATACGGCAGTTTTTCTCGATACATGAGCTCGTGAGCTCATCGTTCCTAGAACTTTATATTTTTATCGTATGACTGATGCACTGTCTGTTGCACATTTTATCCAAAACAGAGCTTCGAAGTCGATTGACACACACGCTTGCTTGTGCTCGCTTAAAATAAGATACAAGTGATCCCTTACCTTATTTCTTCTGCTTCACGTGTGTGGCAACTCTCGCGACAACACGTTGCATTCCGCCACCCTAAACCGGGGCAGTGGAGCAAGAGTTACGCTAAAAGCAGCTTTACCTAATATGGAACCAATGCGCGGTGGAATAAATGGTCCGTTGTAAGGCTCGCGCGTCTGGTGCACACCTCAGTGTTTTTCGCGATATTTCTCCAAGCTTCAAGCCGGCCAAATCTCACCCTGTGTGGGGATATAGAGTTTATCGGTATATCTTTAAATCGTGTTTGCTCTATGTCTGTCTGTGTTTGTGAATATCATGTGATCTCTTGGGATTTTCAAGCAACTCGTGATCTTTCACGCATCGCAATGCTTGATTTGAGTTTGATCTTTAATTCTAGTAAAGGAAAGTAAAGTAATATTTATAGTATTTAGTAATGTAATGCAAATATGTTTAAATAAACAAGAATTACAAATTAAAAAGGTCATGTGATTTCCGATACATCGCAAAATACGTTAACAAATTGTGGACGTCTACACAACACCTATGTGTTAAACGTTTATTATCCCAGGCGAATGTTATTGGGCATGTAACCAACATCCACACACCATGTTAACCACCACACACTTTAACCTATCTCGCACCGTACGGGCAAGGCCATCACTGATGCTCATACTATACACACCACCCCATCGACAACAGCACCAGCTGGGGAAATAAACAAATCTCACGTTCACATTCATGTTTTCAGTTCATTTCGATTTCTGGTTCAAATTTTGAAGTACAAAGCTATTTCCAGCAGTTGGGAATTTTGGCAAAATATACTTGTCTAATTGAAGAGTTTGCCACATCTATTATGCACAGCTAGAACATATCTGTTTACCTATTTATCATACCTGTTGTTCGAAGTGTTATTGCAGTGTCGTTCAATGATGTCAACCGGTTTGTTGGAAGGGTCTCCTCCCAAAGTGTATATCTTCATGCACCCGTTGGCACAGGACACAGCAGCCAACGGTCCGACGAGTGGAACCATATCAGACCAGCAGCAGGGTGACATCATGCCGGTTATTGTGTTTGATTCTTGTTTCCCTTGCTTTCATTCCCTCGCGCGGGGCCAGACTGCTGCTGGTGTTCGTTGGTGCGTTTGGTAATCATTTTTCGAGTGGAGGACGACACCCGATTGCTCCGGGATGATGGTTGGTTGGCAGGGAACCAGCGGCAGCGGGATTGCTTCGTTTTTGTTATCACATTGTGATCGTGACCGTGCGAGACCCTCCACTTGACAACCGTACATAATTGACCGTGTGCTGGTGTTGTTGCTCTCCGATGCGTGTTGGTTTTGGTGTGCCTGCCGAATGAATGATGATGATCATACGAATGCTGTTTGGAGTCGATTGTGCAACAAGCGTTCGGTCATCGTTTGGATACAGCGTACTTTGGGATGGTTTTGATACCGATGATGGCACAGCTAACATTTTCACTTTTTCTACACAAAAATGCACATCTTTATGAGCCAATGCTTCTCAAAGTGTTACAACTTCGTGACTTATGACTTTCGGTTACGAATGGTATGAATGAATGATAAATAGCATGGCATACATTTAACATCTAACCTCCCGAGTGTCACTCGTCGCTGCTAAATGGATGGATTTATATTTTGCTGGAAATTTTCTTCATAATTAAACTATTCTATTGTTCTTATAATGCCACGTCGGATTTTCCCTCAGATGTGAACAAAAATCTGGGAGTATCATCGTCGTTGTTTAAAAAAGGAAACAATTATCTTATCTGTTAAGAGTATCGGAAATAAGAAATTCATATCTCGTATTCGTCTCAGTTGAGTTTTCGTAGACGCTTATTGCGGTGCGTATAAAAAATTGCTTCTAATTATTGGATTGGACTCTCCAGAATTCTCCACAGCTCTTACTTGTTCCAGAATTCCTTGTGGTTTCGAATTCTTGATCAATTTCCCCTAAATACACACAAGCATCGTTTAACTAAACTGGAATAGACAGTCTTATCATGGGTTTCGTTATCATCGCAGTCTTACATATGGGAGGAGTTGTTTATTTTTGGTAGTCGTTGTGTTGCTCCGTAGAAGTATTGCAGGCACTTGTCACATCAGTTTTTTTTTTGTACGAGAAACATGCCACCCGATGGCAAACAGACGAATCGGTACGCGGTGAGCGCGGTTTGACGGATTGAGTCCGGAGGGTGATCGGCAGCTAGAGTAGCTAGCAGCGCATATCACATCGCTTGGACAACGCCCAAAATAGCGTTCGCTGTGTTTGCCGTGCGCTTTGCTTACGTACATCGTTTCACTGCCTGCCGGCAGTTCTAACATACACCCTAAAAGTGTGGAGTGCGTGTTTGTGTCTGCCGTTCATCACTGGCTTTTACACTGATAGGAGCTAGTTCTCCTGCAGCGGTCTGCTCAATTGGCCGTGCTCTACTGCAGTGATCACAGCGATGGAGCAAGTCCTCTCTGACGTGTGACTTTTTTTTCCAAAGCAGCAGAAAAACAGAGAGACTGTAACCGGCGATGCAAGATCATCGCCGATCAAGTGAAGTTGAGATCATCAGTTGATGAAGCTGCAGTGGGTGTATGCAATAGAAGCATAAAAATTGGACATTGTGTTGTTTTTTTTTTAGTGCCTGTTCTTGTTATTGCAGGTCGGAGTGATTATTCCGGTGATGAGTTGTAGGAGAATCACATCGGAATCCACGCCTGTCGACAATTTCAAACCATAGATCAATTAGGTCCACGTCGGCGTATAATTGAGCCATCAGTGAAGTGATCGAGAAGCGGGGTGAATCGTGTGGAATCACGAGGGGACTTCATTCGTAACTAGTTCGTTCATTGAGTAAATAGGAACAAATAAATTCCCGTGTGATAGTGTTTTTTTACGATCCGGCAACATGGTTGGTTGAATCGTTTTAGTGTAATATTTAAAATGTTAAAATAGCTGTCAAGAGTATTAATATTGAGTTCCAAAAATGCCATATACCAAACAACCGAAATACATACAATAGTCTTAAGTTTTCTATATGAACTAAAATAATGATCGACTTCTTTTTATTTTTTTTCTAGAGATAAAAATAACTGTATTACTGAACGTGCACTAGTGAAGAAAGAATAAACTATATAAAAACCCCCCCTTTATCGAAGTGAGGAAGGAAGGAAGAAAATAGTGTCTATTTCCTTTTCCATTGCTTCCTAATAATGACGACTGACATTTCCGTAGTACGATGGGACCCTAGCCAGGGTCCTGGAAATGAATTTATCGAAGATATCGAATACGACGGAGGAAACTCCAGTTCCCGTTTATTCGAACGATCACGCATCAAGGCGTTAGCAGGTGAGCTAATAAAAAGCAACGCGCTAACAATGTACAATTCGTGCTAATAAAGATCTACATATTTTCTTTATCTATTTCAGAGGAACGTGAAAGTGTTCAAAAAAAGACATTCACAAAATGGGTCAACTCGCACCTTGTTCGGGTGAACAGTCCGATCAAAGACCTGTACGTGGATATGCGGGATGGCAAAAACTTGATCAAGCTGCTAGAGGTCCTGTCTGGCGAGCGATTGCCACGGCCAACGAAGGGCAAGATGCGTATCCACTGTCTGGAAAATGTGGACAAAGCGCTGCAATTTCTGCGCGAACAGCGTGTCCATTTGGAAAATATCGGTTCGCACGATATTGTCGATGGTAACGCTAGCTTGAACCTGGGATTGATCTGGACAATCATTCTGCGCTTCCAGGTAAAACCAGATTGAGAGCGTGACAGGGCGTGGTAAGAATGCAATGTATTAAATGCCTTTTTCTTTGGCTTACAGATTCAAGATATTACTATAGAAGAAACGGACAACAAAGAGACCAAATCCGCAAAGGATGCGTTGCTGCTGTGGTGTCAAATGAAAACTGCCGGCTATCATAATGTGAACGTGCGCAACTTTACCACCTCGTGGCGTGACGGTTTGGCGTTCAATGCAATTATACACAAGCACCGGCCGGACTTGATACAGTTCGACAAGCTGTCGAAAACAAATCCGATCCAGAACTTGAACAATGCATTCAACGTCGCGGAAGAAAAGCTCGGCCTGACGAAGCTGCTCGATGCGGAGGACATTTTCGTCGACCATCCGGACGAAAAGTCGATCATTACGTACGTCGTGACGTACTATCACTACTTCAGCAAGCTGAAGCAGGAAACAGTCCAGGGCAAGCGTATTGGCAAGGTGGTCGGTATTGCGATGGACAACGATCGCATGATCAATGAGTACGAATCGTTGACGAGCGAGCTGCTGAAGTGGATTGAAGTGACGATTGTGCAGTTGGGCGATCGGCATTTTGTCAACTCGCTGGTAGGCGTACAGCAACAGCTAGCACAGTTCTCCAACTATCGCACGGTCGAAAAGCCGCCGAAGTTTGTCGAGAAGGGCAACCTCGAGGTGCTTCTGTTCACGCTCCAGTCGAAGATGAGAGCAAACAATCAAAAACCGTACACGCCCAAGGAGGGTAAGATGATTTCAGACATCAACAAGGCCTGGGAGCGATTGGAGAAGGCTGAACACGAGCGTGAGCTGGCGTTGCGCGAGGAGTTGATCCGCCAGGAGAAGCTAGAACAGCTTGCAGCACGGTTCAACCGCAAGGCTACGATGCGTGAAACCTGGCTTTCCGAGAACCAACGTCTCGTTAGCACGGATAACTTCGGCTTTGATCTGGCTGCAGTCGAAGCAGCTGCCAAGAAGCACGAAGCGATCGAAACGGACATCTTTGCGTACGAGGAACGTGTGCAAGCTGTGGTAGCGGTTTGCAATGAGCTGGAAGCCGAAAAGTATCACGATATCGAGCGCATTGCTGCCCGTAAGGATAACGTGTTGCGCTTGTGGAACTACCTGATCGAGCTGCTTCGTGCTCGTCGCATGCGCCTCGAGTTCTCGATTCAGCTTCAGCAGAACTTCCAGGAGATGATCTACATTCTGGACTCGATGGAGGAAATTAAGCAACGTCTGCTGACGGACGATTACGGCAAACATCTGATGGGTGTGGAGGACTTGCTGCAAAAGCATTCGCTCGTCGAAGCGGACATCAACGTGCTTGGTGATCGCGTGAAACAGGTGGTACAAAACTCGCAGAAGTTCTTGGTTGACGAGGAGGACAACTACAAACCGTGCGACCCGTCGATCATCGTCGATCGTGTTCAGCGTCTGGAGGATGCATACGCCGAACTGTGCAAGCTCGCTGTCGAGCGTCGCTCCCGGCTGGAGGAGAACCGCAAGCTGTGGCAGTTCTACTGGGATATGGCCGATGAGGAGAACTGGATCAAGGAGAAGGAGCAGATTGTGTCGGCAGATGAGATTGGTCACGATTTGACGACGGTCAACTTGCTGCTGTCGAAGCACAAGGCGCTTGAGTCCGAGATACAGTCGCATGAGCCGCAACTGATGGCTGTCAGTGAGGTTGGAGATGAACTGGTGCGCCGTGGACACTTCGGAGCCGATCGCATCGACGAGCGTTTGAAGGAAATCATGGCTATGTGGAGCAATTTGCGCCAGCTGACCGACAACCGTCGCAAGCGGCTAGAAGATGCCGTTGATTACTTCCAGCTGTTTGCCGACGCGGACGATATCGATAACTGGATGTTGGATGCATTGCGTCTAGTGTCGTCGGAGGATGTGGGTCGCGATGAAGCAAATGTACAGAGTCTGCTTAAGAAGCACAAGGATGTTGCGGATGAGCTGAAGAACTACGCTGAAACGATTGAGCAGCTGCATGCTCAGGCCGATCGCTTGACGCTTAACCCTCCGGAACAGGAGAAGGTTCGCGAGCGTCTCGCCGCGATCGATGCCCGCTACAAGGAGCTGATGGAGTTGGCCAAGCTGCGCAAGCAGCGACTGTTGGATGCTCTCAGCCTGTACAAGCTGATTTCCGAGAGCGACGGTGTCGAGCAGTGGATCGGAGAGAAGGAACGCATGCTGCAGACCATGGTCCCGGGCAAAGACATCGAAGATGTGGAAATCATGAAGCATCGCTACGACGGATTCGACAAAGAGATGAATGCCAATGCGTCTCGCGTAGCTGTAGTGAACCAGCTTGCCCGTCAGCTGTTGCATGTAGAGCATCCAAATTCACAGGAAATTCTGGAGAAGCAGAACCACCTGAACAACTCCTGGTCGAAGTTGCGCGAGCAAGCGGAAAGCAAACGCGACGATCTGAAATCTGCTCACGGTGTGCAGACGTTCTACATCGAATGTCGCGAAACGGTGTCGTGGATCGAGGACAAGAAACGTATCCTCACCGAAACGGACAGTCTCCAGATGGATTTGACCGGTGTGATGACGTTGCAGCGTCGTCTGAGCGGTATGGAACGCGATTTGGCTGCTATCCAGGCGAAGCTGACGGCTCTCGAGAACGAAGCAGACGCTATCGAGGGTGAACATCCGGAGGAAGCCGCATTGATCCGCGAGCGCGTTGCTCAGATTCAAACCATTTGGGAGCAGCTTACGCAGATGCTGAAGGAGCGCGATTCCAAGCTGGAGGAGGCTGGCGACTTGCACCGTTTCCTGCGCGATCTGGATCACTTCCAGGCATGGTTGACCAAGACACAGACGGACGTCGCTTCCGAAGATACACCGACATCGCTGCCCGAGGCTGAAAAACTGCTCAACCAGCATCAGAGCATCCGCGAAGAAATCGACAACTACACCGAGGACTACAAGAAGATGATGGAGTACGGCGAGGGTCTCACGTCGGAGCCAACACAAACCGAGGATCCGCAGTACATGTTCCTGCGCGAGCGTCTGAAGGCCCTGAAGGATGGCTGGGAAGAACTGCACCAGATGTGGGAGAATCGTCAGGTGCTTCTGTCTCAAGGTTTGGATCAGCAACTGTTCAACCGAGATGCCCGCCAGGCCGAGGTGCTGCTCAGCCAACAGGAGCATGTGCTTAGCAAGGATGATACCCCGGTCAATCTGGAACAGGCCGAAAATCAGTTGAAGCGCCACGAAGCGTTCCTCACTACAATGGAGGCTAACGATGAGAAATTCAACACGATCGTGCAGGTGGCGGGCCAGATGACGAGCAAGGATCATTTCGATGCGGACAAGATCACGAAGCGTGCCGAAAGCATTGCTCATCGCCGTGACGATAACCGTAACCGTGCGCTGGAACTGCACGAGAAGCTAAAGAACCAGGTGAAACTGCACGAGTTCCTGCAGGACATTGAAGAGTTGACGGAATGGGTACAGGAAAAGTACATCACCGCACAGGACGATACTTATCGCAGCGCCAAGACGGTGCATTCGAAATGGACACGTCATCAGGCGTTTGAGGCAGAAATTGCCGCCAACAAGGAGCGCCTGCACGAGGCAAAGAAGGCCGCCCAGGAGCTGATGGTGGAGAAGCCGGAGTTCAAGGAGATCATTGAACCGAAGCTGACGGATCTGTCGAAGAACTTTGACGAGCTGGAAACCAGCACCAAGGAAAAGGGCGAGCTGCTGTTCGATGCCAAGCGTGAAGTGATTGTGCAACAGAGCGTGGACGACATTGACTCGTGGATGGACGACCTGGAGAAGCAGATCATCAACACGGATACTGGCAACGATCTAACCTCGGTGAACATTCTCATGCAGAAGCAACAGATCATCCAAACACAGATGGCCGTGAAGGCTCGCCAGGTCGAGGAACTCGACAAACAGACGGAAGTGCTGACGAAGACTGCCCCGCAGGACGTGGTCGAACCGATCGTGGAGAAGAAGACGGCAGTAAATGCACGTTTCGAAAAGATCAAGGCACCGCTGCTGGAACGCCAACGTCAGCTGGAGAAGAAGAAGGAAGCGTTCCAGTTCCGCCGCGACGTCGAGGACGAAAAGCTGTGGATCGACGAGAAGATGCCGCTGGCCGAATCGACGGAATACGGCAACTCGCTGTTCAATGTACACGTGTTGAAGAAGAAGCACCAGTCGCTGAATACGGAAATCGACAACCACGAGCCGCGTATCATGACGATTTGCAACAATGGACAGAAGCTGATCGACGAGGGTCACGAAGATGCTGGCTCGTACGCGGATCTGATCAGCCAGCTGACGCAAAAGTGGCAGGAGCTGAAGGATGCGATCGAAAATCGTCACCGGCAGCTGGACCAATCGGAAAAGGTGCAGCAGTACTTCTTCGATGCGGCCGAGGCAGAATCGTGGATGAGCGAACAGGAGCTGTACATGATGGTGGAGGACCGCGGCAAGGACGAAACCTCGGCCCAGAATCTGATGAAGAAGCACGAAAGTCTGGAGCAATCGGTGGAAGACTATGCCGACACTATTCGCCAGCTGGGTGAAACCGCACGTCAGCTAACGACCGAACAGCACGCCTACAGCGATCAGGTATCGGTGAAACAGTCGCAGTTGGACAAACTGTACGCTGGATTGAAGGACCTGGCGGGTGAACGTCGTGCTCGTTTGGATGAAGCCCTGCAGCTGTTCATGTTGAGCCGTGAGGTCGATGATCTGGAACAGTGGATTACCGATCGCGAGGTGGTTGCCGGCTCGCACGAGCTCGGACAAGACTACGATCACATTACGCTGCTGTGGGAACGCTTCAACGAGTTCGCCCAGGACACAGCCACCGTTGGCAGTGAGCGTGTCGCGAAGGCAAACGGTATTGCTGACGATCTTATCCATGCCGGCCACTCGGACAGTGCTACGATCGCGGAATGGAAGGACGGGCTGAACGAGTCCTGGCAGGATCTGCTGGAGCTGATCGAAACACGCAAGGCGATGTTGGCCGCTTCACGCGAGCTGCACAAATTCTTCCACGACTGCAAGGACGTGCTGGGACGCATCAACGAGAAGCAGCATGGCGTTTCGGAGGAGCTGGGCCGTGATGCGGGTGTCGTGTCCGCACTACAGCGCAAGCATCAGAACTTCATCCAAGACCTGATGACGCTACACGCCCAGGTGCAACAGATCCAGGAAGAGTCGGCCAAACTGCAGGCGGCGTATGCCGGTGAGAAGGCACGGGAAATTACAAACCGCGAACACGAAGTGCTAAATGCGTGGGCTCATCTGCAAGCTATGTGCGATGAGCGTCGCGGCAAGCTTGCCGATACCGGCGATCTGTTCAAGTTCTTCAACATGGTCCGCACGCTGATGCTGTGGATGGAGGACGTTGTGCGGCAGATGAACACATCGGAGAAGCCGCGCGATGTGTCGGGCGTCGAGCTGCTGATGAACAACCACCAAAGCCTGAAGGCGGAAATTGATACGCGCGAGGATAACTTCAGCGCCTGTCTGGCACTGGGCAAGGAACTGCTGTCGCGCAATCACTACGCATCGGCTGACATTAAGGATCGATTGTTGCAGCTCACAAACAGCCGAAACGCCCTTTTGCATCGATGGGAAGAGCGTTGGGAGAATTTGCAACTGAGTAAGTGCACTGCTGTTATGCAATTTTAAGCTGCTTGTAGCTAGATTGTACATGTAACATGAAACTAAACTGCGTTGTAATGATTCTACTTGTCACAGTTTTGGAAGTGTATCAGTTCGCGCGTGATGCTGCCGTTGCTGAGGCATGGCTTATCGCACAGGAACCGTATCTGATGTCAACCGAGCTGGGCCACACGATTGACGAGGTGGAGAATCTAATTAAGAAGCACGAAGCCTTCGAAAAATCTGCCGCTGCCCAAGAGGAACGCTTTAGCGCATTAGAGCGATTGACAACGGTGAGTTTGGAGTTTGGCATGGTTTAAGGCAATCGTTTTTAATGGGTTTCATATGTTCATTTTGCTACAGTTTGAGCTCAAAGAAATGAAGCGTCGTCAGGATGCAGCCGAGGAAGCAGAGCGCCAACGAGTGGAAGCGGAAGCGGCGGCACGTGCAGCAGCCGAAGCAGAAGCCGAAGCAGCCCGACAGGCAGAGGCTGCCGCAGCGCGTGATGCAGCCGATGCACCAGGTTCACCACATTCCACCCGAGAACAAGAGTCAGGTGAGGCAACGTTTTTCACTTTTAGCCGGCCCCGTAAAGCTACTTTCCCCTGTATCCATTCCAAAATACTCTCTACGAGTAGTGCAAATATTCTGTTCCTGTTCCACCCTGTGTTTATGTTCCTCCATATTTAAATATCCTATTGCTCTTAAGGCTACTATTCCTCGACTTCCTAACAGTATTTTAAAACATATTTTCTTGTACTAAACCTTATTCTTACTGCTAACCAACGTTTTATCACTACTTAACCGTACCTTTATATATATATATACCTCCACAATTCATTCGTTTTCTTACACGCTGCCCGCGCGATTCACTATGCTAATACAATATGAAACAATTGACAACACAATAATCCATTGGCATACTCTTATTGGACACTTGATGTGGCGGTCACGTAAAAAAACCCTAAATAACATTAAAACTGGAAATTGAAATACGCAAACCTAAAAAAAAACAACAAACAAACACCTGTAGTCACTATGCGTGCAACTTCACCTGTAGAAAAAGAAAGACCCATTTCCCAGACAGGTACTTGAGCATAACACTATGACCTATCTTTCTTAGAACGTATTCGATGTGCTTCTGATAGTGTAGCCTCAACTTACTATAATGCCTTTTCGCAATATTGTGCTCATATATATGTGTCTGTGTGTGTGTGTGTGTGTGTGTGTTTGTGGATGTTCTCTATTTAATGCCTCTATCGATTCTATGGCTTGGTTTGTTATATTGTTTTTAGATAGTTAAGTTTATTAAGTTGTTGCTTTTATTAAATATGTGTGGTGTGAAAGGATTGTAGTTAAAGGATTTGTTTGGGTAAACTTAATATTTGTAAGCAATGAACTAACATATGTTTAATTTATTATTATTTCCATTTGTTTTACACACGTGTGGCTTTGGTTGTGGGATTCTGTTCTGTAACATAACGTTTATCATCAGTGCATGCGCGAAAGCCAAAGATTCTGTTCGGTTCGTTTCGAAGTGCTTCGCTTGAACAAAGCACTTCCATTTTTAAATCCACAACCGGAACAGTACCGAAGCGATCCTCTTGTAAGTATTTTTTTTATCATCTCATTTGTCCTATTGTGTGCGTCTCGAGGTACTCTATAGTCGTAATCATTTCGTATCATGTATTGGGTGGTCGGACGCATCTCTATCTTTTGTTCAATCCTTACTGGGAGTTACGGTTTTATTGGTGGTGTGGGTTTCAAGAAGCTATTATGAGGAATAGCGCATTCTTACAAACCTTTCCCCTTTCACTGTTGTCCCTCTGCCCCGTTTATTCCATTTTATCTATGTTTTTTTTTTAAATATAAAATCACGTTTTCATGAGTTTATCCTTAATTCGTTTTATTTTTTATCATCAACCACTTATCATCACCACCAACTACGCCAACTACGCCTGCCAACGGTCACCAACCTTGATTTTTCTCCCGAACAAAAAATAAAACAATCCAAATAAAATGCATTCACCATCACCACCACCACCACCACCTGCATTTGCTGCATGTCCAAATTTGTTTTATCACCCCACCAACCAACCAACCTTCCACCAAATCACGAACAAACGCCACGGCTACGAGCAGTTGCCGGTGAGACGGTCGTATCGCGAAGGCATTCCGGTATACCGAAGGAACGGTCCAGCAGTTCGGCAAGTGCATCGGCCGGCGTTAAGGTCAGTCGACGGTCCCGCTCCAAAAGCCCGTTCCGGAGCTTCAGATGGAAGCGCACCGCCTCGAAAGCGGACGAGGCAGCCTCCGATGATGAAGGTATTGGTTTCGCCAGAGATAATATTTCCCACATCTTTCCACTACAATTGGTTGGCTATATCTCTCATTCATACACCATTTCCTACCTATGCGCTATCCCTGCGTGCCTTAGTGCCAAAATTTATCCTAAACACTCCCCTCTGAAACATCCTTTTTGCTTTCGTTTTTATGGCGAAAGGATGTACACAACACATTTTAGGTCCATAGTTTAAATGTTTCCTTTTCTCGTTCCGGATCGTTGTTTACAAAACAGTAGGTATTTTGATATACCGCGTATATTTCCTTTGTTTATCGCTTAATGTTTTGCATGATATATTTGCTACTGTTGTTAGAGGAAAATCAAATTGCATGATTTATGGATATGTTGTGATGGATGTGACGCGTGTTTTGTGAGATCTTGCCATTTGCAGTAGTTTCGTTTGTTTGGCNCAAATAAAATGCATTCACCATCACCACCACCACCACCACCTGCATTTGCTGCATGTCCAAATTTGTTTTATCACCCCACCAACCAACCAACCTTCCACCAAATCACGAACAAACGCCACGGCTACGAGCAGTTGCCGGTGAGACGGTCGTATCGCGAAGGCATTCCGGTATACCGAAGGAACGGTCCAGCAGTTCGGCAAGTGCATCGGCCGGCGTTAAGGTCAGTCGACGGTCCCGCTCCAAAAGCCCGTTCCGGAGCTTCAGATGGAAGCGCACCGCCTCGAAAGCGGACGAGGCAGCCTCCGATGATGAAGGTATTGGTTTCGCCAGAGATAATATTTCCCACATCTTTCCACTACAATTGGTTGGCTATATCTCTCATTCATACACCATTTCCTACCTATGCGCTATCCCTGCGTGCCTTAGTGCCAAAATTTATCCTAAACACTCCCCTCTGAAACATTCTTTTTGCTTTCCTTTTTAATGGCAAGAGGATATACACAACACATTTTAGGTCCATAGTTTAAATGTTTCCTTTTCTCGTTCCGGATCGTTGTTTACCAAACAGTAGGTATTATGATATACCGCGTATATTTCCTTTGTTTATCGCTTAATGTTTTGCATGATATGTTTGCTACTGTTCTTAGAGGAAAACCAAATTGCATGATTTATGGATATGTTGTGATGGATGTGACGCGTGTTTTGTGAGATCTTGCCATTTGCAGTAGTTTCGTTTGTTTGGCAAACAAGCAGAAAGCTTGCTAGTAGATAAAGACCCACTCCGGCACGCTACAATTTGACGCAACGAAAACAAACCATCAATGCGAGCTGTGTGTACCATGGTACTCTGTTCACAAGTACCCACAATACGAATGGCATATTTTGTAGTGAGGCTTATACCGCTATTAGAATTAACAAAACTGAATGAAAAAGATGAATCGTTGAATGTTGATAATGTGATTGAAAATGCAACGATTTGCAATGATTTCCTCCATCTACTAACTACTAACACTGTTGTCTCCTTTTCCGGGGGATCTGTTTTCGTTATTTTTGCCCGTTTTTCCCTCCCTATACACACCACTCATGCCTCAGATCGTCCTAGTCCAGGTGGAGCAGATGAAGGTGCACAGGAAGGAATCCTTACACGCAAACACGAATGGGAGTCCACCACGAAGAAGGCGTCGAACCGTTCCTGGGATAAAGTATGTTTGTTTGCAGAGATTAGTCATGTTCGGTTGAATGTGTAAATATCAGAGGATTAATTGTGTTTTTATCTTCTTTCTCAAGGTATATTGCGTTGCCCGTAGCGGCCGGTTAACGTTCTTCAAGGATCAGAGATCAGCTAAATCGGTACCGGAGCAGACGTTCCGCGGTGAGCCACCACTAGAGCTGAAGGGTGCCCAGATCGAAATCGCTAGCGATTACACGAAGAAGAAGCACGTGTTCAGAATCAAGTAAGTAAACGTAGCTTTGGGAAGAGTTTGCGAGAAGTTAGTCTAAACTAACGTAATTTNTTTTTATCTTCTTTCTCAAGGTATATTGCGTTGCCCGTAGCGGCCGGTTAACGTTCTTCAAGGATCAGAGATCAGCTAAATCGGTACCGGAGCAGACGTTCCGCGGTGAGCCACCACTAGAGCTGAAGGGTGCCCAGATCGAAATCGCTAGCGATTACACGAAGAAGAAGCACGTGTTCAGAATCAAGTAAGTAAACGTAGCTTTGGGAAGAGTTTGCGAGAAGTTAGTCTAAACTAACGTAATTTGTCTTCTTTTTAGGCTATCGAATGGCGGTGAATTCCTGCTCCAGTGTCACGATGATTCCGAGATGCAGCAATGGGTAACGGCTTTGAAAGCACAATGCGAGCTTGACGCTAGCGGCGAAGGTCGTTCGCTAACGCTGCCCGCTTCCTCTCAGAAGGATGAACAGAAGAGACGGTCATTCTTTACACTGAAGAAAAAGTAAATCGGAATTTTACCATTCTTCAACCACCATCCATCAATCCATTTCCGTACCCTGGTTTTTTTTTAATATTGTTTGTTTGTTGAGTAGTAGGTTGCCCACCTACGCGATTGATTTTCGGTTTTGCTAATGATTCCCACTAGTGCGCGTTTGTTTTTGCGTTGCCGGTTTTCTTTCGCGGTGATTATTTAGTATTATAATGTTCGCGTCAAAATGTTTGCTAAGTTTACGCGTTTCCCCACCGGGCGAGGGTACCCAGACAAGAGAGACTCAACAGTTATGGATAGAGTCTTGTGGCCTTCAACTATGAACGCGCGACTTCCAGTTTCGTACCCAGCGTCCTTCTATGGCTTTCCAGTTTTTCGCGGAATGTTAGTTTTGCTTGGGTTTGATATACTTATTTTTAATTTTTGTTTTTTTTTTTAACTTCACGTGTTTTAGCTTTCCTTAACCCCTTAATGTGTGAACACAATCTACACGCGATAAACAACACCTTGCTCTAAGATGTTTTGTGACTTAATTTCACGCTCTATCAAAACAAAAACATAATATTCTCACAAAAAATGAATGGACTAATCACATTTTTCCTCGATTGATCCATTTGAGATTAATAAAAAAAATGATCTATTCGAGAGAAATAGCACTGCACAAATAATCTAAACTCCTTGTTGTTGGCTATTTAATGTTAATTTAAAATCAACACTTAAATCTCGTTGCTGTGCTAACTACTACCGTACCCCAATATATGCAAACCATTTGTAATCACTTCCTCTGTTCGAAGACGCTGCAGTTAAATGCGCAACTTACGCAACTAAGATCGCTGCTAAATGAAGGTTTGCAAACCTTTCACGTGTCTCTTCACCAACACAAACAATCGTTTCACGCAATCCGTTCCACATCAACATCACAAACTTACAGTTTTCATTCCCACAATTCTCAATCCCCATCGGTTCGGCCGGGTGGATTTTGCTTTTTTGTTTCTTTTGTTTGTTAGTTTTATGTATGTCCGTTCATTTGTTTTCGTTATCGTTTTCATCATTTCACGAAGCACCTCGCGCGCGCATATCAAGCATGTTTCAGCTGACAAAATCATTTCGCAAAACGAATCAATTGGCAAAACAAAACATACACACACACACACACCGGTGGACGACACAAAGTAGGAAAGCACGGTGCAGCGTTACCGTTCAGGTGCGCCGGAAAAAGTCCTTTGGTCCCGAAGCACCGAACAATGGAACACGCGAACGCTGCACCGTACTGCTTTACTTCTGCTTACGCAAATGGGCTTCGGTTCGGCAAGATCGAGGAGGTATGATTGGGGTAAACACTCTCCCACAGCTCCGGACTATTCCGGACGGTGGCCGGGTCCAATCATACGCCACCGATCCGCTTTTGTTGTGTACTAAGGAATTGGATTGGGTTGGGTAAAACAGTCGAAAATTGTTCTCATTCGTTTTCTTCTTCTTTTCTTTTTCTTCTTCCTATTGCGTTGTACTTCTTTTTTACTTCCACAGTTAAGAAAATTGCGAAAACATACATGAACCCGTTAAAAAACAAGAACAAGAAAATACTACTACAACATCAAGAAACAACTAAATACTACCACTACTACAGCTACAACTATCACTACTAAACAGCAAAACGAGCCACAAACAACAACAAAAAAAAAAACAACACGCAACTCTATCTCTCCTTATCCTAATCGCGCTCTTATAAAAGTCCAGTGTGCGGCGCCCGCTTACAACACGCGGCCGCCAGCTCGATTCCCGCCTCGGTTCGGATTGGTTCGTGTTTCGTTTGGTTTCGTTTAAGTTCTTGCGTATCCTGCGAAGTAAAAACCATACGCCATGCGAAATGGCATATTAATGGTTTGTGGATGTAGCATCGAAACCACAGCATGTGCGCGCCACCCCGGCGAATGAATAAGAAACCGACACTGCTACATCTGAACCCCGGATGCTCGGAGAGGACGAAACTAAATGGATACAAACGGTGGTGAATGGCTGAGAGAGAAGACGTAATGCCAGTAGTAGCGGCAGCTGCAGTACAATGAATGTAACCCAATCGAACCTCTAGCGACTATTATCTATTTGCCCGACGGACGGTCCACGGGTGACAGCAGCAACACACCCTAATGTAGTGTAGTAATGGGTTGGCTTACAATTATTGTTTTATTGCGTTGTATCGATGAGGACTATATTTTTTATACAAACAGTTTTATTATTTTACCATATGGACGAATGTTAGGCGCCATGCGCGAAAACATACACAGTGGGTGGCGAGGTATGTAGGACATATTGTGTAGGTAAGCAGAACAAGGCCGTACTACTAATTACTACTTGAGCACGATTTCAACACGGCAAAAGGCGAACCGTTTGGTTGCAATGATATGAAACAAGCGGAAAACGAAAGCGTAAGCAGGCAAACAAGGTAATACAAGCACTAGCTAGCAAAGTAAGCAAAACAACAGCGCTTTTATATGGGCAACCGGTTCCGGTTTTCCTCGCCAATCAGATGAAAAGAAAATTAAGATATAAACATTGTAAAAGCACCGATTCTTTGGCATCCGTGCTGTAGATCATGTACAGTGGATGCGGACGCACCTGATGATGATGATGATGATGGTGTTTGAGGCCAACTAAAAGCAAATTTGCAAACGATAACCCTTTTAACGTCAGCAGTGACGCGAAATCCGTAGAAGCATGTGCTTCGTGCTAAAACAAGAAGGTTAGTATGGATGTTATAAGGAACAATATACGATTTGAATGATAAGCACGCGCCAAGAGCCACACCAACAAAAATAAGAAACAACATTTATAGTGCAAATTTCCAACTGAAACTGGACCTGCAAAACAATACAAAGATGATAAAGCGTAGCGTGGTACAGAAGTAATGGTAGTAATATATTTATTTAAATGAATAATTTATCAAAAACAACACACAAAAACAAAGCAGATAAGTGACGCAACAAAAAAGGATTCAACTTTTGCTGGTTGCGTTTGAACTATGAATTAAAAGCAAAATCAAATAAGGGCGATACTCTGTAAAACAGCTAGAAACACGGCACCACAAAACAAGAGGCTTCCGTTTCGTTTCGTAAGAAAAGAAACTCGAAAGCGTGTGTGTACGGGGGGGGAGTTTGTTTCGCAATGAAAGGCAGCTTATACGCGTGTATGTGTGTGTGTAGGTGCCACGAAACGCGTGGCGGAACGGCAACCGCGTGTATGTAAACTTTCGATTTAAAGTAATTTGAATACAACATTCACTTTAAACCAGCAGCCCCTCAATGTTCTACCTAAATTTGCCTTGCGCAAATGATTGTGTTTATATTTTCCGATGATTTTCTTGCGCTGTTTTTTTGTTAAAGCAATGGTGTGAACTATTTTCTGTCTACAATGTCACTAGTGCAGGATAAGCACAATATTGCTATGTGTGCGTATATTTCATGTTCGCATTGTCCGCTTACTTGACCCTGTTCTTTGGGGAGTACTTGCAATTAAAATGAAAATGGAAGGATGAGAAATATTAGAAAATGAAAAAAAGGAGTTAGCAGCTACCGCTGCTTTTTGTTGCTTTTGTGGCACAGTATACAATACCTTACATTAACTTCCGTCTAACAAAGCCAACCCTTACACGTCGCTCTAACAACCGAACGTGTTCGCCCGAAACTACTACACTGAAAGTAATTCGCCGCGTTTGCACAGGGTCGTGCGTATTATTTATTGCATAATATTATAATTTATCTGTTTGTTTGCCTTTTTTTTTGTTTTGTTTTGTTTTGTTTTGATATGCTTAAGCAAAAAAGGGCGTGGAAAAAAAACAGCTAAAAATGCGTTGTCTTAGTGATTGGTAGTAGTACGGTTGCAGAAAAAGAAGATGAAAAAAAACNCGTGTATGTGTGTGTGTAGGTGCCACGAAACGCGTGGCGGAACGGCAACCGCGTGTATGTAAACTTTCGATTTAAAGTAATTTGAATACAACATTCACTTTAAACCAGCAGCCCCTCAATGTTTTACCTAAATTTGCTTTGCGCAAATGATTGTGTTTATATTTTCCGATGATTTTCTTGCGCTGTTTTTTTGTTAAAGCAATGGTGTGAACTATTTTCTGTCTACAATGTCACTAGTGCAGGATAAGCACAATATTGCTATGTGTGCGTATATTTCATGTTCGCATTGTCCGCTTACTTGACCCTGTTCTTTGGGGAGTACTTGCAATTAAAATGAAAATGGAAGGATGAGAAATATTAGAAAATGAAAAAAAGGAGTTAGCAGCTACCGCTGCTTTTTGTTGCTTTTGTGGCAACAACAGTATACAATACCTTACATTAACTTCCGTGTAACAAAGCCAACCCTTACACGTCGCTCTAACAACCGAACGTGTTCGCCCGAAACTACTACACTGAAAGTAATTCGCCGCGTGTGCACAGGGTCGTGCGTATTATTTATTGCATAATATTATAACTTATCTGTTTGTTTGCCTTTTTTTGTTTGTTTTGTTTTGTTTTGTTTTGATATGCTTAAGCAAAAAAGGGCGTGGAAAAAAACAGCTAAAAATGCGTTGTCTTAGTGATTGGTAGTAGTACGGTTGCAGAAAAAGAAGATGAAAAAAAAACACGAAAAGATAATAAAAACAATGACGATGTGTGTAGTAAACGCCAGTTTTCGCAGTGCAAACAAAAAGGATAGCTAGTAAGGACACACAGATAAAACGAAATGGAATCAACACACAACACAAAAATATCTTTCCCCCTTCCCTGCTCGTTCCCCTTTGTTTTAAGACGCATTAAACAAAACAAAAAGAAAGAAGCTAAGAATAAAGTTGACCGTAAGTAAGGGAGGAACAAAGCGTTACTAGCGCAAACAGCATCTAAATTATAGCATCTAAACACAACAAAATATAACGCCGCCGAAATAGAATCGAAAGCGATGCGAAGTGTGCGAGCAGCGGGAAATGGAGGAGAAAATTCAATCAAATTTAAATATGAATTATATATTTTTAAACTGCCAGCCTATGATTAGAAACGCAAAAGTAAAAAAAATGATACAAATGCATAATTATTATTATTATTATTATTATTATTATGATTAGTCTATATATATATATATGAAGAGAAGAAACACGATTAAACGAAAAGTGGAATAAATAAGCATTACGTTTAAAATAAGTATTGCCGATACGTTGATTTTTGGTTTTATTTGTTTCCGGTTTTCGCTTTTTGCTTGCGACAATTTAGCTGTATGTGAGTATTACTATTGTGCAGTGTTGAAGGAACAGCAAGAAAGCTTAGAAGCGTTGCGGTGCCGCGTATTGGAGAAGTGCAAGCGGGAGGCGGGGGAGGATTAGACAAGGCGAAGGTGTGGCAAAAGGAAAGAAAGTGCACTTTTTCTGCAAAACATTAATAGCCCGCGCTCGTGTATGGGCGTGGATATATTTAACTAAGTGGTACGCTTTTTTGTTAAATTCCACTTTTGGAACATAATTTACACTGCGTTTGTGAACGGCTAAATAGTGTGCGTGTGTGTGTTTGCGGCATGTGAAAATAAAAAACCTACAGCAGCAGCAGCAGTCGATAACACATGGGTAACGGGGATAACATAACGATTTAAGTGATACAAAAATTGGGTACAAATTATTCTAACGATTGGAATCATGATCAACTTCGGAAAAAAATAAAAACGAAACATAAAAAGAAAACAAGAACAAATTCAAAAGGTATGCATAACGGAGAATGAAGCATTTTACTCTCTTCTCTAGCATGATTAAAAACTAATACAAAACAAAAACACACACAAACATTGTGCGCATTTCGCAAAACCCTAGTAGAGTAATGGATGTAATTGAGCGCTTAAATAGTATGAGATAAATGCTTCCTTTCGCTTTCCCTGTTCGTTTGGAACGTCTTTTACGTGCGTCAGTTGTGTTTTGCAAGTTGCTGGCATTTGAAGTAAAACAGTAAAAGGGTGTTCGAAAAGCTGGAATAAAACATAAAATTCGGAAAAGAAAACGATTCCTCGTTTAGCCGAGAAGAAAATTGCCCAAGGCAGTAGACGACATTAAACAACGGACATTAAAAGAGATAAGCTTAGGAAAACCCCTTCTGAAAACGTTTGGTCTCGCGTGTTACCTTGATGCAAATTAAAAAAAAAACAAAACAAACAAAAAAAAAACGATATATATACACAAACACGCAAACACTCTCGAAATTACAAATACTGTATTTACATTTCTACAATGCAAAAACTTTTATTTAATAGGTGGTTAAGATAAGCAAATCATTATAATTTGTTATGTATTGCGCTAGCAGCAGGGAACAGACAAAGGAACAAACAATAACAACAGAGGAAAACAAACTTCTCCCGCATAAACAATAGCTTCAGAACAGCGAAAAACAATGTATCACCCAACAATCGAAGAGGCTGAAGGCGCAAACTTTAAACATAAACAAAACGAAAAACCCGTAAAACATACGAGAAATTGCAACAAACTGATTGCTACATCACCACCAAAAAAAAAAAAAAATAACTAAATGCATGGATGCATATTGCAAAACAAACCGTTATGCTGGCTGAACGTGATCGATTAGTGAATAAAGGTATTAAACAAATGTCTCATATCAAAAATACAAACTGCTGGTTGAGAAGTGTTTTTTTATTTTTTCAAATAATTTATAATTCAAGTTGCGGGTGGCTTTATGTGGTGAACCTCTGGCTTAAACAATCGTTTTTTTTTTTGTTGCATTTCTTTTAAAAATGCTATCCGAAACCGCAACAACAGCTTAAAAAAGAATCTCCCAGACCGAAATCAGTGCGTAAGCAGCGTGTTAAATGCAGAAGCTTTTAAACAGCACTTAAGCGACTACGTTCGCTGCAAAGTATATACAGAGTGTAACAGGTAATGTATCATCGCTATAGGGGATAATGATTACAAAAAACAAGCTACTGTACAAAGCAAAACTATTCCGATTGGAACAGTTAATGTTTTTCCATTACCTTAAGTTAAAATCAGTCACTTAAAACATATTGATAAGTGGCAAACATGTACGTGAAATACATCCAATCGCTTTCAACGGTCTTTTCAAAATTGCTATGAAACTGTAACGCTTCCATCTGTCAAACCTCGTAACGCCTAATCTAGCGTAACGCCGAAACCGCAGCTTCAGCCGAATCGTGGATGTTCGCTTATCCGTGCCGCTGGTGATGTGTTTAGTGAAAACAATTACATGAGCGCTACCGATGACCGCAGTTCAGTACCGTTTCAATCACAGAACCAGCCGGAACGGAGAAGGGCTCGCACATTCTGCATGTCGTGACTGTTAATTACGGTGCAAGCGAACACACCGCTGTACTCCGTTGCGGTCAGCGTGTAACGTCGTGTGTCAGACGCATCATCTCATCACCGCCGGTGCCGGTGCGGTTCGGTTTTGCTAGCAAGTTGCGGCTTGTACGTGTTACCGGACACCTTTCGATCAGTGTGTGCGGTGAGAAACCATCGCTAATCAAAACACTTGTTGGATTATAGCGGTGAAGCAGGGTGCGTTGATTGTTTTTTTTTTTTTGGCTCGTTCGCTTCCCGCTACCACCCTTAATCGCTGACCCTTTCGGCCCGCATGCATGTGTTGCGTCCGATAAGCGCTAGTTCAAAGCCCTCGCGTGAACGTGATTATTATTATTTGACGCCTCGCTGCAGGCAAAGGAAAAATCCGTGCCCGTCCGTATAGTGTGCGCCTGTGCGCTCGTGTGCGTGCGTGTGGGTGTGCAGTTGTATGCGTGTTCGATTGTTGCGCGCGCGTGTGTGTGTGTGTGTGCGGGTTGACGAAAGCGACGAGGATATTATAGATAAAACAACACTGCACCATCATCTTACCGTGCCCGTTCGGTGCGACCAATCATTGGCTATTGCGAAGATTTTCGACAGATACCAGCAGCGGATACCAAATAAAAAGAAGAGCTGCGTTTGTGTGTGTGTGTATGTGTGACATGGTTTTAGTTAGCTGGAAGTGATTTTCTGTCGCAGTGGAAAGGATACCATCACGTCGCGTTTTTCTTTTTTACACGTTGTACCACCACGGGACACTTCATTGAGTATCGCGTGGCTGTGTGCGTGCGTGCGGCCGCGTGTGTGTGTGTGTGTGTGCGTGTGGGAAATCCAATGCACACTTTTCGCCGTTTCTAAGCAGTCGACCTGTGTTGGGGCTGTGATTGTTGTTTTGTTTTTTCTTTCTTCGAAAACGATTTTAAAACTCGGATCGTGAAAAGCAAACACATCGACCTTGCCCGGTTAAAGGGGACAATCGCGAACGAGGGTTTGCAGGTTGTGAAGGCAAGCATTCGTAGAAAACGCCATCGTTTTCGGCCATAGCGCCACATCGAGTGCGCAAAATGGCGCGTCCGGTGGTGTGGCGGCGGTTAACGGTACTGCTGGCCGCCCTCTGTCTGCACGGTGTCATCGTGCTAACGGAGCAGCATGCCACGGGTCGGCACGGTTTCCCACCGGCCGTCCTGCACGTGGAGCCGGACGTCGAGACGAGCCGTCGGGCGCCGCGTACGATCACACTGTCACTGGGCGACCTGGACAATGACGGTGCCGATCCGGAGGCGGCCGCCCTGCTTGCCCGGTCTCCCTTCCTACGCGACGAGCTGCTGCAGCACCGTGTTCGGCGCGATGCGGCACCCGCGACACCAAACGTCAACAGTGGCACGGGACAAAACAAGAATGCTTCTTCCACCGCGGCAACATCTGGTGGCACGGTCGGTAGCAATTCGTCCGCAACAGCGTCGGCCAAGAAAGCGGTATCATCGGAATTTACGCCGTCGCCGATAATCAAGGCAAAGGTAAGTGGGGGACCCTCTTTTGCCGTTGCTGTTTTCTTTCGCGGTTCTTTTTCTTCGCCCTGTTTCTCGCACCACCAGCACACCATCATCAACGCCATTCGGCTAGAAGCGATTTGGTTGTTGCTGTTGTTGTTGTTGTTGTTGTTGTTGCGTCTCTTCGGCTAGCAAACGCACAGTAAAACCCGTCAAACAGTTGCATCGGGAATAAGAGCACAAGGAAGAAAGTGCAAGACAGGTTCATCTCTAATTAGCGAAACGTCATTCTCGGTCGAATGGCGTTGTGTAGAAGCAGCAACGGTAGAAAAAAAAAACACAGAAAGAAAACAACAAAAGCCGCAGCAACGCCTGCTTTGCCATTGCCCTATCGCGCACACACAGAGGGCACATCGAGTGTGTGACACAGTTCCATCTGGGGCCGTATTGTTTTGTTATTGATGGGGTGCCGTTTACGTGTCGGCAATCGCGTTCGGTACCTGCACATCGCTACGAAATTACGCTTTCTATAGCTTGCTACCGCTGCCGCCATCCCGGTGGTGGTTGTGAAATTCCGTTTTTCAACGCGCGATAATGCCTGAAGAGGTTTTTTTACGCTAGATAATGCTGACGCATGAGAAAATACGGACCAAAGCTGACGTTATGACAAAAATGGGTGTTTGTGTGTTTTGGTTTTATTACAAACCGTTCCATTGAGGTGTGAAAACTTGTTCCTTAATTATGCCTACTTAAAGCTGCAGGGTACCTTAATGCCCCGCCGTGTAGCGCTACCTTAAGGATCGTAGTTTAAAAGTGATACACAGGTTAGAAAGGACGGTGTACGCAAAGTACGATTAATCAGCTGTTTTACCTGCGACACCTGTCGTAGCACAAAGGGACAAAATTTTCAAGGAAAATTCGCATTTTCACGAACAAAGAACCCGGAGCGCAATAATGCGAGTCAGCGCGTTTGACAGCTTGAATCGAAAAGGGAAAGAGGTTTGCGGTGAGTGGTTGAAGGTGTGACGACAATTGTAAACAAGCTTAGATTTTCGTAGATATCCCCTTGTCAAACATATCCAGGCAGTAGGCAATGCCGCTGTATGGGTGAGATCGGTAACCTTAACGTGTGGTTGTTTTCTTGTTTGATTCTTTTTGCTTTTGTTTTCGGTACCTGCGCAGAGGAAATTGCTTTGTGATTAAACCGCGCTAGAACATTTAAAAACAAAGAAGCAGCAGCAGAAGAAGAACACATTCCTTTACCCTCGTTTTGCCAACCGCTCGTCCTACGGTGGCTATGCACAGTGGGGACGACCTTTGCGTTATCTCGCGACAGTTTGTGTGTTAACAGCAAACAGTGAGATCAGCTTGCTTTGATAACGATGCGTGATTTGTTTTGTACCTTTTTGCGAGAGATTTTTGTTTTGCGTTTCTGATCTGATTTTCTGACGTGCTCATCTCTGTTCGAGATCGATTGCTCTAGTACATGTTATGATTTATTATTATTATTTACGGATGTTTTTTCATGATGTATTACTTTTTCAATAATTTGCTTTGCATAATATTTTCTACAATTAGTCACAAGCTTTCGTATTGTTCACTATTTCTTCTTTGTTTTATGCTATATGACTTTTTTAATCATTTTATGCATTGCTTTCCTTTGTTTTTTGCGTTGTTTCTTTTACGTCTTTTTTAAAATGTAATTTAAAATTACAAATATTTGTAATCAAATGAAAGTTTGTGATATAACAGTGCATTTATCCTGGAATTAAAATTCATGCGCTTGATTTAATATTTATTTTGTGTACATTCCCTCTCTAACTACGGATGCTTGGAACTAAATATTGAAGTGCATTCGTGCAATTATCTTTGCGATAACAATAATACACCATCTTGATGTGTGTGACCTGATAAGTAAAGCAATTATTATTGTGTATGTGTGTGCTATATCGACACAATACAGGGTTTATCTCTTTCGATTGAAGTATTTATGATATTATTTTGATATTTCATTATTTAACCTCAACACACATGCAATGTTCACTATAAATTACGTTACCATTTTTCAAAAGGTTCAGCTTTTATTTACTATCTGCTTTTATTTACTGCAAAGCAAGCAAAGCAGAGCAGAGCGTTGCTGAGTATATCACATTTCAAGAGGTATATCAATTCTGTTGATAGGTTATCTTCGGTTCATAAACTGCCCACTTAACCATTGCGCAGGTGAAGTGACGACCCTTGCATACATATGTTCTGTTCTGGTTGTGGTGTGGAATGGGCATATTAGATGATGGTCCCCGTAATTGGATAGTTTCGTCAGGACAGACCGTGCAAATATGACCATCCGTTGCATCAGTATGTAAACATGTAACCCAATGTCAAGCAGTAGCTGACTTCCTATTGTGTCCAGATTGCAAGATCATGAAAAAAATCTATTTTTTTATACTCATTATCCCTTAATTCATAAGCAACAATGCGTGGAAGATCACTATCCCGCATTAGGTGCTGTGTGTAATTAGTTAAACAATTAAAAACCTTTGCAAGTACCACGTGTCCCTTATATTTGTAGGCAAACATTCCCGATGGTGGTACCCGCAGCAAAACATTTTCAGACGATCAATTGTCAGAAAAACAGATTTAACGTTTCATTGCCTTTCCCGGTACGATTGCTATTTTGCAAGTAGTGTACTCTAGTGAATGATTAATAAGATTTGCCGCTCACGTTTTGTTTTCGAATTACGAAACTCTTAAAACAGTGTCTCATTTGAGGTGCTAATTGTACGAAAATGAAGATGCTGAAAGGAATGCTAATTGTGTGGAGGGAATCATACTCACACATCGAAATCAATGTCATCGTATATGGTTACGAATGGAATCGAACGAATCCTATTTCCACATTGGAGCAATTATATCCAGCGATCGAGATGTCGTTTTTCGTTCGTTACGGTGTTCGTACTAAGAACGAAACCAAGAACAAAAAAGCTCAATTTAAAATGACGCAACAATCTCCTGTGCGTGAATCTGTTTGATCGCCTCCTTCAGTTACCATAGTAACCGTGTCGTGTCTGTAGCAACAGATGAAATGTTTCATGTGGTGGTGCTTTGTTCCACACGTGTGTTGGCGCGGTTGGCTAGCGTTGTTTGATTTTGATTTGTTCCCGTACCGGTTTTTTTTATTTATATTTCGACTGTGATGCTTCCATCCCGGAAGCGTCCAATAAAGCGTCCCTTATCAATCGTATTACTCTTAGCAATTGTAACGTCAATCGCATTTAGCTAAACGGTCCGATTTTCTTGTGTCTCCTTTCGCTGGAATGGAACATGTTTAGCGCGCTCACGAAAGAGAGAAAGAGAGTGAGTGTGTGTGAGATAGAGAGAGAGAGCGAAATCCATCATCTCACTATGCAGCAACAGATAAGCGTGCTCTGAATCATCTCGTTCAATTTAAAACCAACGCTGGTGTCACTATCGCTTTCGTTCTTGTCTTGTGAATAAGAAGCGAACAATAAAAAAAAATATACAGTCTTTCGTTGCAAAACAGTTTGAAAAATGCTAACATCAGCATAATGAGAAAATGTCCCCTACACGATCATGTTGCGTTATCGTAAGCTCGGGTTTTGTTATGTTATTCATGGAAAGTTTCTAAGAATTTAGTTTCTTTGTTTCTGCACACTTGTGGAATAGGGAATTTGGATACTATCAGCAGTCTCGCGGTCGTTTTTGCTTCATCGACAGAACAAAAAAAAAATATATATATATATATGGAAACCCTTTTTGCGAATTTTGCTTACTAATCACAATGTGTGTCGGTATATTGGCGTCACCTCTGCGCGGATCATTATTATGCACTAGCAGATGGTTTATGCACGGTCAGCAAAGGGAACCGAGAAGCATAAGTGACTCAAAGTGTGCATCGCGCTCTTGTTGCTTTACGAAGTGTATTATAAACAAAATCTCGTCAGATTGAGCAGAAGGATGTATATTGTGTGACTGTTGCTTGGAGACAAACCATAAAGTAAATAAATGAAAACAACGTGGGCGGTACTTTGATGTGATTTGAGATGTTGATGCCACAATGTAATACATAATAAATTTATCAGAAAGTAAATTTTGTGTCTGAAAGGCTAAAAACACAAAAGAAGCTATTTTTCTCAGATTAATGAATCAATGGATTAATTAATTCCTGCCATAATCGCATAATAGGATGAGCTTATAAGACTTTTATTTCATCAAGTTGTCGTGTAGTGTACTGACCCAAGCTACGAGGCGCAGAACCATGCAAAAAGCGCCCCACAACTAGATTAATTTGATCGTTTTGTTTAATGTTCCATGCGTGTTGTCATCGATCGTCGCACTTTCATTAGACAACGCGTCGCATTGTCTGAATTCTAAATCAGACGCGTCATAACTAATAAACAAAGAAACAAAATCCTGTATTAGACAAAAGGTTTTATTTTTCTATTTTTGTATCAGCGTGACCGTGACCGTCATTTAGCGTGTATTTATCACTTTACCAATCGTCGAATTTGGAGCAGATTTCATCTATTGATGATTAATTGAAGTGTGTTTATGTTTTAGTTTGAGATTTAAGTTTGATTTGTCTACTTTATACACCAACTTTTACAAAGAATTCATGACAAAACGTAATTCAAAAAGAAAGTCTGGCCCAATAAAATGCCTTGCTAAATGATCTAATGAAACTAAATGATAATATTCAAAATAAAATTATCACATCTTCCTTTGTTGGTGGAAAATAACATGTGCAAATATTGCCACTTCTGCTCACTCAACAACAGTTCGCGTTACTCGTTCTTTGTCGTTACGCTCAAGCACAGACGACGCACTTGGCAATGTTTTGTTGTTTATCTTCCAAAAAATACAAACGAACCAAAAATGGGAGCATTTGAGCAAAGTTGGTTATGCAGCCGTGACGGCAATTGGTGAATATAGAGAGGTGGGGGAGATGCAACAAGAACAGTAAAAGAACCAAAAAAAAAAACAGTACGCTCCCAATAACGACCGTACTCGACTGTACGGACAAAGAACCTTGCCAATTATTGGCAGACCCGCGCCGTGCACGTAGAGAAATAAAGTGACTGGAAGGTAACCAGAGTGGATTGAAATTGTTATCACCACTACTGCCAAATGCTGACTCAATCTTCTATAGTTGTTAAACGTAGTAGGCTAAAGTTTACAAACAATAGGATTTATTTTTCTATTTTGCAAACATTCAACAAACGCTTGACAAACATGGGATAGGCAGTACTCTTTGACGTGTATGATTCATTTTTAGCAGGCTGTGCACGGGCGGGCAAACGACAGAGCTAATTGTTGTTGCATTCTAATTGCCTAGACACTGCACTGTGTGGTGCTGCTCGATAAGAATTCTTCACCAGCAACGCGCGCGTCTGTGTGCTGTTGTCTACACAGGATGCAAACAATTTTGCTCGGCCGTTCTGAATTGTGTCTTGTTTTTCAATCGGCCAACCAGCCAGAAGTGAAGCGAAAACGATCTACGATTACTCATCGGTCGGCGGCAATCTCGCATCCTGTAGGAAGAAATCTTAAACGATGATTTAACGCTTCATTCATACCCGTCGGTTGTCTTTCGTCGCGCATTACGATGTGGTGATAAAAAATAACTTTGTACAGGGAAAACAATTTTCTCATTAAATGTAGACAGCTTTTAAACAGAACTGCATGTGATTTACACTCTTAGTCACTGAATGGTATTCCATCGGTACGTCGAGTGCTAGCTGTTGTGTATGCAGCAGATTGCAGTTTTGTCTAAGAAAGATGAATACATTTAGGTAGATTCCATAATTAATTCATTCGAATAAGTTCCTTACTTTCTTACATACTTACTTAGTAAGTACTAAGTAGATTTATTACTTAGTAGATACTGTATCTGCATTCGATAAACTTGAAAAAGTGGAGTTCTCTTGCATGTCTGGAGCCCTTTACCGTATTTTGTTTAAATAAATGCGATAGATTTCCTCAGGTCTCTTCGAATTACAATTATAGCCTCTACAGTATCATCTTCTTAGCATCATGGTGGTAGTACAGAGGCCTGAGATTCATCGATTTTCCATTACCATTCGGTTGATTTTTCATCTATTAATTTTTTCCTTTAATCTAATGGAAATTAAAGAACATAGATTGCGATCTTTTTAAGACCATAATAAATAAAATTTTAGCACATTTCAACTAATCGAATTTGATATACGGCCTGGCCGTCCTGATGAGAATAAAAAAAAAAAAACTAATCGAATTTGAAATTCGTTTGCACTTTCAGACGACCAATCTAAACAACTCCCATGGGCAGCTGATCGTGCACTGGCTGGGCGAAGGTACGGACGTTATGATCTGTCTCGCTCGTGAACCACCAGACACGGACATGAAGTCACCGCCGCCACCACCATCGCGTATCTTCATGTCGAACGACTACGGCGATACGTTCGAAGACAAGACGGCTCACTTCATGCTGAACATTAGCGGTGTGATGACAAACTCGACGGTGGAGCAATTTTTCACTCATCAAAAATTTAATACGGTACGGTATTGTTTTTTCCAAACATGTGACAAACTGCTAAATTATGAATGGGGTCGATTAATTTGCTTTGTTTATTTGTAGATTGTTTTTATTGATCCACGCAATAAAGCGATATTTACATCGGACGATTATGGTGCTACCATTACGAAGCAAACACTCGACTTNCGCGATGCGGCACCCGCGACACCAAACGTCAACAGTGGCACGGGACAAAACAAGAATGCTTCTTCCACCGCGGCAACATCTGGTGGCACGGTCGGTAGCAATTCGTCCGCAACAGCGTCGGCCAAGAAAGCGGTATCATCGGAATTTACGCCGTCGCCGATAATCAAGGCAAAGGTAAGTGGGGGACCCTCTTTTGCCGTTGCTGTTTTCTTTCGCGGTTCTTTTTCTTCGCCCTGTTTCTCGCACCACCAGCACACCATCATCAACGCCATTCGGCTAGAAGCGATTTGGTTGTTGCTGTTGTTGTTGTTGTTGTTGTTGTTGCGTCTCTTCGGCTAGCAAACGCACAGTAAAACCCGTCAAACAGTTGCATCGGGAATAAGAGCACAAGGAAGAAAGTGCAAGACAGGTTCATCTCTAATTAGCGAAACGTCATTCTCGGGCGAATGGCGTTGTGTAGAAGCAGCAACGGTAGAAAAAAACACACACAGAAAGAAAACAACAAAAGCCGCAGCAACGCCTGCTTTGCCATTGCCCTATCGCGCACACCCAGAGGGCACACCGAGTGTGTGACACAGTTCCATCTGGGGGCCGTATTGTTTTGTTATTGATGGGGTGCCGTTTACGTGTCGGCAATCGGGTTCGGTACCTGCACATCGCTACGAAATTACGCTTTCTATAGCTTGCTACCGCTGCCGCCATCCCGGTGGTGGTTGTGAAATTCCGTTTTTCAACGCGCGATAATGCCTGAAGAGGTTTTTTTTACGCTAGATAATGCTGACGCATGAGAAAATACGGACCAAAGCTGACGTTATGACAAAAATGGGTGTTAGTGTGTTTTGGTTTTATTACAAACCGTTCCATTGAGGTGTGAAAACTTTTTCCTTAATTATGCCTACTTAAAGCTGCAGGGTACCTTAATGCCCCGTCGTGTAGCGCTACCTTAAGGATCGTAGTTTAAAAGTGACACACAGGTTAGAAAGGACGGTGTATGCAAAGTACGATTAATCAGCTGTTTTACCTGCGGCACCTGTCGTAGCACAAAGTGACAAAATTTTCAAGGAAAATTCGCATTTTCACGAACAAAGAACCCGGAGCGCAATAATGCGAGTCAGCGCGTTTGACAGCTTGAATCGAAAAGGGAAAGAGGATTGCGGCGAGTGGTTGAAGGTGTGACGACAATTGTAAACAAGCGTAGATTTTCGTAGATATCCCCTTGTCAAACATATCCAGGCAGTAGGCAGTGCCGCTGTATGGGTGAGATCGGTAACCTTAACGTGTGGTTGTTTTCTTGTTTGATTCTTTTTGCTTTTGTTTTCGGTACCTGCGCAGAGGAAATTGCTTTGTGATTAAACCGCGCTAGAACATTTAAAAACAAAGAAGCAGCAGCAGAAGAAGAACACATTCCTTTACCCTCGTTTTGCCAACCGCTCGTCCTACGGTGGCTGTGCACAGTGGGGACGACCTTTGCGTTATCTCGCGACAGTTTGTGTGTTAACAGCAAACAGCGAGATCAGCTTGCTTTGATAACGATGCGTGATTTGTTTTGTACCTTTTTGCGAGAGTTTTTTGTTTTGCGTTTCTGATCTGATTTTCTGACGTGCTCATCTCTGTTCGAGATCGATTGTAGTAGTCTAGTACATGTTATGATTTATTATTATTATTTACGGATGTTTTTTCATGATGTATTATTTTTTCAATAATTTGCTTTGCATAATATTTTCTACAATTAGTCACAAGCTTTCGTATTGTTCACTATTTATTCTTTGTTTTATGCTATATGACTTTTTTAATCATTTTATGCATTGCTTTCCTTTGTTTTTTGCGTTGTTTCTTTTACGTCTTTTTTAAAATGTAATTTAAAATTACAAATATTTCTAATCAAATGAAAGTTTGTGATATAACAGTGCATTTATCCTGGAATTAAAATTCATGCGCTTGATTTAATATTTATTTTGTGTACATTCCCTCTATAATTACGGACGCTTGGAACTAAATATTGAAGTGCATTCGTGCAATTATCTTTGCGATAACAATAATACACCATCTTGATGTGTGTGACCTGATAAGTAAAGCAATTATTATTGTGTATGTGTGTGCTATATCGACACAATACAGGGTTTATCTCTTTCGATTGAAGTATTTATGATATTATTTTGATATTTCATTATTTAACCTCAACACACATGCTATGTTCACTGTAAATTACGTTACCATTTTTCAAAAGGTTCAGCTTTTATTTACTATCTGCTTTTATTTACTGCAAAGCAAGCAAAGCAGAGCAGAGCGTTGCTGAGTATATCACATTTCAAGAGGTATATCAATTCTGTTGATAGGTTACCTTCGGTTCATAAACTGCCCACTTAACCATTGCGCAGGTGAAGTGACGACCCTTGCATACATATGTTCTGTTCTGGTTGTGGTGTGGAATGGGCATATTAGATGATGGTCCCCGTAATTGGATAGTTTCGTCAGGACAGACCGTGCAAATATGACCATCCGTTGCATCAGTATGTAAACATGTAACCCAATGTCAAGCAGTAGCTGACTTCCTATTGTGTCCAGATTGCAAGATCATGAAAAAAATCTATTTTGTTATACTCATTATCCCTTAATTCATAAGCAACAATGCGTGGAAGATCACTATCCCGCATTAGGTGCTGTGTGTAATTAGTTAAACAATTTAAACCACCTTTGCAAGTACCACGCTGTCCCTTATATTTGTAGGCAAACATTCCCGATGGTGGTACCCGCAGCAAAACATTTTTAGACGTTCAATTGTCAGAAAAACAGATTTAACGTTTCATTGCCTTTCCCGGTACGATTGCTATTTTGCAAGTATTGTACTCTAGTGAATGATTAATAAGATTTGCCGCTCACGTTTTGTTTTCGAATTACGAAACTCTTAAAACATTTGAGGTGCTAATTGTACGAAAATGAAGATGCTGAAAGGAATGCTAATTGTGTGAAGGGAATCATACTCACACATCGAAATCAATGTCATCGTATATGGTTACGAATGGAATCGAACGAATCATATTTCCACATTGGAGCAATTATATCCAGCGATCGAGATGTCGTTTTTCGTTCGTTACGGTGTTCGTACTAAGAACGAAATCAAAAACAAAAAAAAGCTCAATTGAAAATGACGCAACAATCTCCTGTGCGTGAATCTGTTTGATCGCCTCCTTCAGTTACCATGGTAACCGTGTCGTGTCTGTAGCAACAGATGAAATGTTTCATGTGGTGGTGCTTTGTTCCACACGTGTGTTGGCGCGGTTGTTTGATTTTGATTTGTTCCCGTACCGGTTTTTTTTTTCATTTATATTTCGACTGTGTTGCTTCCATCCCGGAAGCGTCCAATAAAGCGTCCCTTATCAATCGTATTACTCTTAGCAATTGTAACGTCAATCGCACTTAGCTAAACGGTCCGATTTTCTTGTGTCTCCTTTCGCTGGAATGGAACATGTTTAGCGCGCTCGCGAATGGGAGAAAGAGAGTGAGTGAGTGTGTGAGATAGAGATAGAGCGAAATCCATCATCTCACTATGCAGCAACAGATAAGCGTGCTCTGAATCATCTCGTTCAATTTAAAACCAACGCTCGTGTCACTATCGCTTTCGTTCTTGTCTTGTGAATAAGAAGCGAACACTAAAAAAAAAAAATACAGTCTTTCGTTGCAAAACAGTTTGAAAAATGCTAACATCAGCATAATGAGAAAATGTCCCCTACACGATCATGTTGCGTTATCGTAAGCTCGGGTTTTGTTATGTTATTCATGGAAAGTTTCTAAGAATTTAGTTTCTTTGTTTCTGCACACTTGTGGAATAGGGAATTTGGATACTATCAGCAGTCTTGCGGTCGTTTTTGCTTCATCGGCAGAACAAAAAAAAAATATATATATATATGGAAACCCTTTTTGCGAATTTTGCTTACTAATCACAATGTGTGTCGGTATATTGGCGTCACCTCTGCGCGGATCATTATTATGCACTAGCAGATGGTTAATGCACGGTCAGCAAAGGGAACCGAGAAGCATAAGTGACTCAAAGTGTGTATCGCGCTCTTGTTGCTTTACGAAGTGTATTATAAACAAAATCTCGTCAGATTGAGCAGAAGGATGTATATTGTGTGACTGTTGCTTGGAGACAAACCATAAAGTAAATAAATGAAAACAACGTGGGCGGTACTTTGATGTGATTTGAGATGTTGATGCCACAATGTAATACATAATAAATTTATCAGAAAGTAAATTTTGTGTCTGAATGGCTAAAAAAACAAAAGAAGCTATTCTTCTCAGATTAATGAATCAATGGATTAATTAATTTCTGCCATAATCGCATAATAGGATGAGCTTATAAGACTTTTATTTCATCAAGTTGTCGTGCAGTGTACTGACCCAAGCTACGAGGCGCAGCACCATGCAAAAAGCGCCCCACAACTAGATTAATTTGATCGTTTTGTTTAATGTTCCATGCGTGTTGTCATCGATCGTCGCACTTTCATTAGACAACGCGTCGCATTGTCTGAATTTTAAATCAGACGCGACATAACTAATAAACAAACAAACAAAATCCTGCATTAGACAAAAGGTTTTATTTTTCTATTTTTGTATCACCGTGACCGTGACCGTCATTTAGCGTGTATTTATCACTTTACCAATCGTCGAATTTGGAGCAGATTTCATCTATTGATGATTAATTGAAGTGTGTTTGTGTTTTAGTTTGAGATTTAAGTTTGATTTGTCTACTTTATACACCAACTTTTACAAAGAATTCATGACAAAACGTAAATCAAAAAGAAAGTCTGGCCCAATAAAATGGCTTGCTAAATGGAAACTAAATGATAATATTCAAAATAAAATTATCACATCTCCCTTTGTTGGTGGAAAATAACATGTGCAAATATTGCCACTTCTGCTCACTCAACAACAGTTCGCGTTACTCGTTCTTTGTCGTTACGCTCAAGCACAGACGACGCACTGGGCAATGTTTTGTTGTTTATCTTCCAAAAAATACAAACGAACCAAAAATGGGAGCATTTGAGCAAAGTTGGTTATGCAGCCGTGACGGCAATTGGTGAATATAGAGAGGTGGGGGAGATGCAACAAGAACAGTAAAAGCAACAAAAAAAAAAAACACAGTACGCTCCCAATAACGACTGTACTCGACTGTACGGACAAAGAACCTTGCCAATTATTGGCAGACCCGCGTCGTGCACGTAGAGAAATAAAGTGACTGGAAGGTAACCAGAGTGGAT
Source organism: Anopheles rivulorum (assembly GCA_018908115.1). NCBI lineage: Eukaryota > Metazoa > Arthropoda > Insecta > Diptera > Culicidae > Anopheles > Anopheles rivulorum. The sequence goes on from STHB01000010.1 coordinate 9,355,371, forward strand.
TGAAATTGTTATCACCACTACTGCCAAATGCTGACTCAATCTTCTATAGTTGTTAAACGTAGTAGGCTAAAGTTTACAAACGATAGGATTTATTTTTCTATTTTGCAAACATTCAACAAACGCTTGACAAACATGGGATAGGCAGTACTCTTTGACGTGTATGATTCATTCTTAGCAGGCTGTGCACGGGAGGGCAAACGACAGAGCTAATTGTTGTTGCATTCTAATTGCCTAGACACTGCACTGTGTGCTGCTCGATAAGAATTCTTCACCAGCAACGCGCGCGTCTGTGTGCTGTTGTCTACACAGGATGCAAACAATTTTGCTCGGCCGTTCTGAATTGTGTCTTGTTTTTCAATCGGCCAACCAGCCATAAGTGAAGCGAAAATGATCTACGATTACTCATCGGTCGGCGGCAATCTCGCATCCTGTAGGAAGAAATCTTAAACGATGATTTAACGCTTCATTCATGCCCGTCGGTTGTCTTTCGTCGCGCATTACGATGTGGTGATAAAAAATAACTTTGTACAGGGAAAACAATTTTCTCATTAAATGTAGACCGTTTTCAAACAGAACTGCATGTGATTTACACTCTTAGTCACTGTATGGTATTCCATCGGTACGTCCAGTGCTAGCTGTTGTGTATGCAGCAGATTGCAGTTTTGTCTAAGAAAGATGAATACATTTAGGTAGATTCCATAATTAATTCTTTCGAATAAGTTCCTTACTTTCTTATTTTCTTCTTTTCTTTCTTAGTAAGTACTAAGTAGATTTATTACTTAGTAGATACTGTATCTGCATTCGATAAACTTGAAAAAGTGGAGTTCTCTTGTATGGCTGGAGCCCTTTGTCGTATTTTGTTTAAATAAATGCGATAGATTTCCTCGAATTACAATTATAGCCTCTCCAGTATCATCTTCTTAGCATCATGGTGGTAGTACAGAGGCCTGAGATTCATCGATTTTCCATCACCATTCGGTTGATTTTTCATCTATTAATTTTTTCCTTTAATCTAATAGAAATTAAAGAACATAGATTGCGATCTTTTTAAGACCATAATAAATAAAAGTTTAGCACATTTCATTCAATTAATCGAATTTAAAATTCGTTTGCACTTTCAGACGACCAATCTAAACAACTCCCATGGGCAGCTGATCGTGCACTGGCTGGGCGAAGGTACGGACGTTATGATCTGTCTCGCTCGTGAACCACCAGACACGGACATGAAGTCACCGCCGCCACCACCATCGCGTATCTTCATGTCGAACGACTACGGCGATACGTTCGAAGACAAGACGGCTCACTTCATGCTGAACATTAGCGGTGTGATGACAAACTCGACGGTGGAGCAATTTTTCACTCATCAAAAATTTAATACGGTACGGTATTGTTTTTTCCAAACATGTGACAAACTGCTAAATTATGAATGGGGTCGATTAATTTGCTTTGCTTATTTCTAGATTGTTTTTATTGATCCACGCAATAAAGCGATATTTACATCGGACGATTATGGTGCTACCATTACGAAGCAAACACTCGACTTTACACCTTCGGATGTGTCGTTCTACGATGCGGACAGGCGAACCTTTCTCGTACTGGACAAGCGTGATCCTCAGAGAAAGGTATGTGGTGTAACGGATGCGAGAGACTGTGTTGCGGTGTGAATAAGCGTTCTGTTTCCGTTTATTACAGCTTTATTATACAACGGATTTTGGAGCATCGTTTACACTTCTACAAAGCTATGTGAAATCGTTCCTATGGTCGTCCGGGGACGGCGTTCCCATCCATCTGTACGTGGAGCGTAAAGAGCCAACGAGTAAGTTAACGAACAATGACACTTTCGTAGTGCATGAAGTATTGAGATTTTGTAACTTTTTTTTTCAGACACTTCATCGGTAATCTTCTTTAACGCGGCCGATCTTTACACCGGCAACCGGCAGTTTAATGTGTTGATCGAGAAGGTGGAAGATTTCCACATCAACAAAGACTTTATGTTTGCGTCCCAACGTTTGCCCAACAGCACCCAGCTGCTTATCTCGTACAAACGGGGCAAGTTTGTGAAGGCCGATTTTCAAACCGAGCTGGACATTCGTGGCTACCATGTGGCGGACGTTGAAGGACGCCGCATCATGATCTCGGTGGTACACTCGGAGCGCATTTCGCACCTGTACGTGTCGGAATCGAACGACGACATGACGGACATTAAGTTTGTGCCGAGTTTGGAAAACGTTTTCACCTACATTCCCGACCTGAACTGGCGTTCCAGTTGGTTGGTGTAAGTATGCGTCTGGACGGGAAAGCTTATACTGATAGCGGACTCAATCTTATGTGTTTTTTTTTTTTTGCAGTAAATCTTCCGAAACAGCATTCACGGATCTGTATCGAGTAGAAGGTCTGAGGGGAATCTACATCGCGTCGAAGATGATCCGTCTACCGGTCGCTGAAACGATTACACCGGATTATCTGATGTCGGTAATTACGTTCGATCATGGTAATACGTGGCGTGCGATCAAGGCGCCGGAAACGGATGATGAAGGAGCTCCACTGAACTGTGGCAAGGAATGTAGTCTGCACTTGACGCAGAAGTTCTCCTCACTATATCCGGTGACCAGGTGCGTTAGGGTTCGACCCCACTGTACAGACATTGGGATTTTCGCCTTTCCAACATTCGTTAATACACACCATGCTTTTGCAATTTGCAGATCCGTAACGATAATGAGCTCAAAAACAGCGCCAGGTGTAATAATGGCATCGGGCGTGGTAGGCAAATCACTGAAAGGACATCCAGGAGTGTACATTTCGCGCGATGCTGGACTTACGTGGAAACAGATTCTAAAGAACTATTACTTCTTCAATATGGGCGATCATGGTGGCATACTGGTAGCGGTGAAATATTTCAAATCAAAGGGCGAAACTAACGAAATTCTCTACTCCACGGATGAGGGTGAACAGTGGCACTCGACACCGTTCATTGGCAACCAGCTGAAAGTGTACGGATTGATGCGAGAAGTGGAAGCAAATGGTACGATCTTTACGCTGTTCGGCTCGGAGCAGGACGAGCACCGGTGGTTAATCATCAAGATCGATTTGAAGAACGCATTTACCACGAACTGCACCGAGGATGATTACAAATTTTGGACGCCAGGTTCGTATTCCGGTGACTATTTCATGCCGTGTGTGCTCGGACGTCAGGATACGTATCAGCGGCGGAAACCGCACGCCAACTGCCACAACGGTCTCGGGTACGAACGGCCCATCCGGCAGGAGGTTTGCGAGTGTAACAGTTGGGACTTTGAGTGTGATTATGGTTTCATGCGCAGCGGCCAGAAGCGATCGTTCTGTGTGCGTAACAAAACGATGACAAACTTCGATCCGTACGCGGTGCCGAAGTCGTGCAAGCCGGGCGCGTACTATAATCGTACACGCGGCTACCGGAAGATCGAAGGAGACGTGTGTGTGGATGGTTTTTCGTCCCAGTTTTTGCCGCAGTCGATACCGTGCCCGATGGAACAGTCGGATGAATTTTTAATCATTGCCCAGCGCGAAAAGATTTCCCGCATCGACTTGCGGAACAATAATACACGCACCGAGTTTGCTATTCCTGGGCTTAAAAATGTGATCGCTATTGAGTTCGATTTGAAGCGCAACTGTGTGTTTTGGGCGGACATTTTAACGGACGTGATCGGGCGACAGTGCCTGAACGGGAACTCTACGCCGGAAACGCTGGTGGACAATGGGCTGTCATCGGTTGAGGGTATGTCGTACGATTGGATCTCGGAAGTGCTGTACTTCGTCGATGGGATGCGGCTGATGATAGAAGCGCTGCGTGTTCCACCGCCGGGATCGGTTCCACCAGCCGGTACACATCGCACGCCCAACGTTCGACGTACGATCATGGATGGCAAGTATCTGAACAAACCGCGCGGTATCGTCGTACACCCGATGGAAGGATATCTGTTCTGGACCGATTGGAATTCGATTCGGCCATCTATTTCACGCGCAAACATGGACGGTACCGATGTGCGGGAGCTGTTTACGAAGCCGCAGGTTGCCTGGCCGAACGGGGTGACCATCGATTATATGGCCGAACGGTTGTACTGGGTGGATGCGAGCAAGGACTACATTGCCAGCAGCGATTTGGATGGTAAAAACTTCCACAAGGTAATGCAGCAGGACCCGTTCGTGCAGCATCCGTTCGCGGTCGCCGTGCTGAAGGATGTGATGTATTGGGACGATTGGAAGCAAAATTCGGTCTTTTCCGCTGACAAAGATCATGGCATTATGGCGAAACTGGTAGCGGACAGCATGGCCAACCTGATGGACATGAAGGTGTACGGACATACGATTCAGGTCGGTACGAACGCTTGCTCAAAGAATGATCGCTGTTCGCATATCTGTGTCGGTGGCCCGAAACACACGTACAGCTGCCTGTGTCCGGATGGCATGGAGCTGGTAAAGGATCAGTGCGTATGCCCGGCCGGCACGACGGCCCAAGGCAATGGGTGTGCGCGGACGGGCAAAACGTGTGGTCCTAAGTATTTCAGCTGCAACAACACGCGCTGCATACCGCAAATTTACAAATGTGATGGTGAGGATGATTGTGAGGATCGTAGCGATGAGGAAGGCTGCCCGGCAGCGAAACCGGCCTGCCCACCGCACATGTTCACGTGCAAGCTCGACCAGCAGTGCATACCGAAACACTATCTGTGCGATTTCGATAAGGACTGCAAGGATGGTAGCGATGAGGAGAACTGCAAGACGCCACACTGTAAGAAGGGTGAGTTCAAGTGCGACAATGGGCGCTGCATTAAGCCAAGCTGGATCTGCGATGGTGAGGATGATTGTCGGGATGGGTCGGATGAGAAGGACTGTCAGAAGAAAAACGTAACGCTGGTCGAGTGCAAATCGGACGAGTTTCGGTGCAACGTAACGAACGCCTGTCTGCCGAACCAGTGGCGCTGCGACACGGAGCTAGACTGTCCGGACGGTTCGGATGAAGCGAATTGCAACAATAGCAAGTGCGAAACGTGGATGTTTGCGTGTGTGAGCGATGGTAAGTGTATCTACAAGACGTGGCAGTGCGATGGTTCGGAGGATTGCAAGGATGGTAGTGACGAACGCGACTGTCCACCGCTCAATGGCGATACCAAGACGAAAAAACCGGACATCAATATAATGCCGGGCCAGGACTGTCACGATTGGATGTACAAGTGTAAAAACGAACGCTGCATACCGTACTGGTGGAAGTGCGACGGGGTGAACGACTGCGAGGACCACTCGGATGAGGATGGGTGTAGCGAAACGGTACAACCCACGATCACCAACGGTACAACGACGGTTCCAAGCACACCGACGCCAACGCGGCGCAAGGATCGAACGTGCGGTTTGCACGAGTTCCGGTGCGATTCGGGCACGTGCATACCGAAACGGTTCGTGTGCGACGGTTACAGTGACTGTACGGGCGGTGAAGACGAGTCAAACTGTCCGAGCCAGAAGCTGTGCAGCAACAACTATTTCCGCTGCCGCACCGATGGCATGTGCCTGCCGATGAACCGGTTTTGCAATGGCATACACGATTGTATCGATGGCAGTGATGAGGAGTGCAGCTTTAAGCCAGCAACGTAAGTGTTTTTTTGGGGTGTTGGGTTTTATTTTTGTTAGTTTTACGGGTGAAATTGACAGTTTAATGGGGTTTTCTGTTTTGGCAGCTCTGTTACGACAAACCGCAACTGTAGTACCAACCCGGGTGTGTTTGCGTGCGACAATACTTGCTTCGCGCTGATGCTGCTGTGCGATGGCAAACCGGATTGTTACGACGGAACGGACGAGGAAAATTGTCCCGCAGGCCGGAAAGGACATCAACACTATCAGGTATGATGATCCTATTGTATCATACTTAAGAAAAATGGTTCAAAAATATATGAAAGATCATTTATTTTTATGGCCTCTTAGTGCCCTCTTTGAAGCTATTCATTACCTATTTGCAGAGTTCATGATTTGGTTAAAAATTTTAGCTTTTATAAATACACTTCCACACATTGGAACACGGAACATTTAGAGATGGAAACAGATCTCCTTTACCACGGGCCCGTTACGATCGTTGCGTAATTAATGGGTTCGTCGCTTAATATTTGTTGCTGTCTAATTGCAGGTTACACAGATCAGTGTCGATCAGCGTTCATTAAATTCGTCGAGCTTCCTTATCTTCTGGTGGCTCATGGTGGATGGAAACGTAACGTATGAATATTTACCCTCAATTCATTACAACAACGAGTGGAAAAATGTTACGAACTGGATCACGGACACATCGTACCGCTTTACCAACCTGAAGCCCTACACGACCTACACGGTGACGACGTACGTAAGGGTGAAGGGCCAAACGAAGATCACACCACCGTACATTTACTACGAAATAGCGACCACCGAAGGAAGTAAGTCATTGTGGCAACATTCAACACGAAGCACAAGTACATTTTGCAATGAAAATGTTACATTTTCGCTTTTTCTTTCCAGTTCCTTCACCACCGTTAAGCGTTTCGGTCATTCAGCAGAACGGATCACGTGTGCTGGTGAGTTGGGATCCACCGAAGGAGGTAAATGGACGGCTCGAGGGCTACACGGTCAACTTCCGCTCGCAGTCGAAGAACGTCACGCCAGCACAAAACGTTAAGGTGAGCGCATCGGAAACGAGCGTTGTCATCGACAAGGACTTTAAATCCCACGTGGTGTACGAGTTTTGGGTGAAGGCTCGTAATGGCAAGCACGAATCGCTGTCCTCCGTCATGGTACCGTTGACGTTCGATGGTACCGCGTTCGTGGAGAAAATTACCCGCATCGAGGTGCTGAACAAAACGGCCAAATCGGTAACGCTACGCTGGAAACCGGTAAGCAATGCGGACGGGTACATGGTGGTACCGATCCTGCCGCAAACCTATCCCGTACTGCCGACGATAAAGGTGCAAAATGCGACTGTAATCACGCTGGACAACATGGTACCCGGCACGCAGTACGTCATTAAGGTGGCAGCGTACGTGAAAAACTTCTTCGGGCAGCACGAAACGACGATCGTCTCGTTCGGTGGTACAGCACTGCCGGCCCTGAACGTGGAGCTAAAGAAGAAAACAAACGATTATGCGCTACTGGAGTGGAATGAACCAAAGGGATTAGACACGAGTAAGCTGGTGTACGGTGTATACTATGGTACCAGCATGGACGCTTTGTTTGAAGGTAAGAACAAAATTAAACCCCCCCCGCCCTTCTAAACGCGTAAATATTAATTTCTATGTATGTTTTTTTTTCTTTCGTTGTTTTAGCCGCTCGCATCAACACTACATCGCGCAGCATTACAATAACGGGTCTGTTGCCTTGCCAATCGTATCTGGTCAGTGTGGGTATCGTCGGTCCGATCGGACCCGGTCCACTCGGGCGCAATCCGCTCAAACTGGAGACAGCTTACAATCGTACGCTACCACCAAAGGAACTAACAGTTGTAATAAACGAAACTAGTCAAGAAATGACCATCGAATGGCAGCATAGCTGTGCTTTGGATCTGAGCGCGTATCCATCATACATTGTAAGTATATGCGCGCTTAGTTGCTTCACATAATTTGACTGGTTAACTAATTATGGTACCATCGAAACCTGTTCTGCCTCTTCCATCAAGATAACGGTGCGCGAACTGACGCTGAACAAAACATCCATCGTGACGGTGCAACCGTCTAGCAACAAAACGATAACGCACGTATTCCGCAAGATTCCGAAGGGTGCGGCGTACGAGATATCCGTATCAACCGACATTCCCAATGCGCAGGCGGTTAGCATGATTGCGTACTCGGCACCTTTGCCGGCGCCAGAACAATTGCAGGTGTGGGAGGAACATAACGGAACGTTCGTGGTTTATTGGAAAACTGTAAAAGATTTTACAGACGATGGGTAAGTTTTTTCAGTTTTCATTAGTCACCTATTTTTAGACGCAGGAAATCACACTATTTGTTAACGATTTGTTTCCCTGTTTGTTGTTGCAGCTACTCGTATGAAATAATAGTGTACGAAGGCCGAGGCATCAACAGTTCCGTACCTCCAAGACTTACGATACCCGCCAAAGAACCGCCTGTTTTTATTCAACCGTATCAACTGAATTGGATCGAAGATGAACCCTTAACGCTCGGCGTTCGACTGAAAACGGATCAGGTAAGCTGAAGGCTCTCATTCGGATGTGCGATTTGCGCGTTGTGAAATGTAACACAATTCCTTTCCGAATTTCTTTACACCAGGGTCTATACTCCGAAATTGTGGAGACGGAAACATTCATCAAAGAAATCTATCGGTTCACGAAAATGCAATCTGCCTCTTCCGTGGGATCGTCCTGGAAATGGATCGTGCCGACGGTTATAGTTGTGCTTCTTGTTGCCGTACTAGCGTACGGTGTCCAGCGCCACCGGCGACTGCAAAGCTCGTTCAGCCGTTTTGCAAACTCGCACTACGACACGCGAACCGGTGCTACCCGCATTGGCTGCACGCTGGATGATGATGAGCACGAGCATCAGGAGGTGCCGCGCAGTTTCTCCGACGATGAGCCGCTAGTGATTGCTTAAAGGTAAGTACATTGTTCTAGCTTGCACACGGGTTTGCAGATATTAATAGATTTCGTGCTACAGTAGATCTCCGCGATTCCTCATGTCACCCTGCCGTGAGCGCAGTGCGTGTGGAGGTGTATATGTGTGTGTGTGTGTGATTGATAATAGGATAGAAAAGAGGGTACAAGGAAGCGGAGGGAATTAGAAGTATGAGGTGTTTGCAATAGTTTTGATCAGCTTTATTTTTCAATGCTAAGTCACACAATGGTATTAATTATGAAAAATAGATCTTTTCGGTTTTACGATATTTCAAAACGTGTTATCAAAGGGGAAGAATAGATTCATAATAATTTTGAGAGCTAAATTTATCACAGTATGGCATGGAATCAAGCCTAAAAAAGGAACGTTAAAACTTTAAAATGGTGCTTTAGTGTAGCTTCCGAACGTTTGAAATCTTTTTTTTTTTCAATTTGGAAATTCAATATTTTCATTTCAATTGTCATTAAAATACTAATTCACTAATACAAATAGCAAAACCTCAAATTACATAAAAAATCACATGGTAACAAATAGCGGATGAGAAGTACTGATCAAAACTAATGCAACGACCTAATAACTAGAAGAAGCCAACAGAACTGATACATATTGATACGACTCCAACTTTGTAATCCCTTCGCGTACATTAAAACGAGTCAGCTTTCGCGAAAGTGCGTACCGATATTAGTTGGAACGGAGTCCGAATAAATGATAAAACCTAGCAAAGACAGTAACTAAAGAAAGTAAAACCAGAAATACAAAACATAAACGTAGCGTAAGCAGTCCGGCGAGACGAAAATAGTAACGAAAACAAAAGCATGTGTTAAACAGAGTCATAAAGAGAAACATAACAAGCAAACAAGTGTAGGTTGATGGAGTGCGTGAGCTGCATAAGCAAACAAACTGAAAGACTAAACTAATTTTTTTTTTTTTGTATTTATGTGTTGTTCGTTTTATTAAAATAGATTTATTTAATGATGTAGTACGGCCAGCAGTAGAAAGGAACTAGCAAAACAAATAAACGATGATCAGTGTTTCTGTGTGTGTTGAGGTGTGGAGCATATTATAGCTACGCGATAAAGAGCGAGAGCCACTATCTAAACACACATGATATCAAGATAAAAGAAACAATTTTGATAAACAATTACCACAAGTTGTTTTACAAATCTACAGGCACTTCTGTATGTAAACTATGTATATTCTGTTTATGTTTTCTTGTTTGCTTTCTTCACTAATTGGCACACCTGTGTACGTTCGGGTATCGCGAATTGTCGCGAATTTCATTTGTAGTACGGTAGTATGTTAGCAGGATTGTACGAATTATTAATAGGCGGATAGAAAACGGGAAGCTAATAATTCATAAAATAATCAGTAAATTGGAACATGTGCGGGTTACTTTTTTGGAAGCTGTAAAGTAAAATCCTATGCCGAGTTCGCTCACACATGGAAGAAAGATGTGCTTGTGTACAGACTGTGAAATTGTGACATTCGTTTGTAAAAAAAAAACACATAAAAGAAAATACGGATAACAAAGAGCGTAAGGAACAGCTCCTTTTAAGGATAGAAAGGAGGAACGGCACAATGTTTTATAATCTGTCCTAGCAGATCTGTCCTGGTCTATTATTGGTGTGAATTTGTTTTTTTTCTTTTCTGTAACGCAGATGAGCAATATGGGAATATGGTTTAGTTAGAGAGTCAGACTTTAAAAGAAAATATGCAACAATAAGCTCACGAGAAAGAGATAATACTAAAATATTCCTTCATGGGATATAAATGGAGTTAGTGATGATTGCAACTATGAGGCAGATCTAGCGTGTAATACACCTTTGACAGCATTGATAAGATAACAACCTGTGCAAGACACCGTATTTGCACAGTGCGAAATGTGTTGGCAATGATGAATAAGTGATCCAAACTAATGGGGCAGCACCAAGGAAAGGAGCTAGATAATAAATTGTTGTAATTTTCTTCCTACCTATTCTTCCCGCGCGTGTTAATCTATGTGTTTGGTGATTGTTTTGAAACCCGTATTTCTGCTAGGAAAAACACCGCACACCGATGCTGACTATCCTCATCCTGCAATCCTTGGTTAGAGAGACAGATAATGAGCGAAAAGCGCACGATTATATAGAAAAACACCGGTGGTGGTGGTAGACAGGTGATTGCTAAATGTTCTACCGTTGAAATCTTTCGTTTTTGCATCTATCGATATTAAACAATACACACCAACCAATTCCAAATGCTGTTCCCTTTTTTCCGCAAGAGGTAGTGCAAATTATAGTGCGTCCTGCGTCAGTTGAATGAAATTGTATAATGATCAACTTAACATTAAGTAGCGAAACAATAAACGGTGCGATGTGCAGATGTGTGTGTGTGCCATCGCTATAACCCTGAAGTCCTGTGAACTCGCCCGCATGACGACGACGGTGTCAGTTCCAGTGAACGACGGAAGGGATCACAGAAAACGAAGAACAATTTGTTGTTACTATCAATCAATCATGCGTTGAAAAACATTAGTTTCCATTTAATTTAATTCTAGCTGAAAAGAATGAAAGAAAGTTTATTATAGTTATCTCTTTGCTGTTACAAATAAACGGAAAGATCACGGAAGTGTTCTGCTGCCGATAGTGGATACATTTGGGCCGAGCCATATATCTCAAGGTTCAGTATGAATAGCCAGCCATGATAAGCCATCTATAGGTCATGATAACATCAAATCTTATGGTTACTCTATGGAGTGAATGTGTGCATTGTTAAATTCTACTGACAATGCTGATGCTCATCTGAGATTTGAATACCTCTGTAACAATAATGAGTGATTGTTTAAACACTAGGCCTATAGTAGCTGACTTTCGGAAAGTATTTCCTGCCTCTAAAAAGCCACGATCCAGTCGATATTTTAATCAGGACGGATTGGTCTATGCTCTCCAACCGTACCCGGATTGTGCTTCAAACATTCCTTAAATTTACCCTTCAAATATACGGTGGTGATAAAATCGGACGCAATATTGTACAGACTTTCAATTTCCGCCTTCGTTGCAAGCTGGCGGAGTAGCAAAAGTTCCCGCTGGATGTGTCCTTCCGTGTACGGCCGCTTGATCATCTGCTCTATTCGCTGCAGTTCACGTTCACGCAACGGTACACCCTGCAGGCCGAGCAGCTCAATGTCGGACGGAAATAATCCTATCCACCGCATGGATGGCACTGCCAGCGAACGTTGCTGATGTACCATTGCCTGTGGATGAGAATTGTGAAATGAGAAATTCCAAAACGTGTTTAATGGTTTAATAAACACAACTTCATCTTACCAATGAACCAAATTTATAGACACAAAAAATCTCTATCCCGTGGGGATCGGCATCCATCAGTGCGTAAATAGGAACTTTCGACCAATCGGCAATCTTTTTCAGTAGCAATCTTGTCGAAACATCCGGATATCCTTTGGCCTGCAATGGCGGTTATAATCGCATTGATAAATATTTCATTTCTCAAGTAAACACCCAACCGTTTTCTCTCACCGTTATGAGGACAAGTGTGTCGGGAAATGTATTAAAAATGCCATCCTCAAGCAACCGCTTGAAGACCGTGTCCTTCTCAACGACCAACACCATCGTGCCGGTTACCCGTAGCTCGATCACGCTGCTCACATCCAACGGTACGGGTGTGCCCCAACGATTGATGCGACAGTCGATCGTTTGACCATCGCTCAACGTGAGTACGATCGGTCCGGCGATCAAACCTTTCGACGTGTTGAAAACGTTCATTTCCCATGTATCCACATCCAGCAAGGCACCAATGTCATCCAGCACGGCATAGGTGTAGGCTGGCGTTTGTGCCAGCTCCAGGTGCAGGTAGTAAAGTTCACGCTTTGTGCAGCTTGTACCGGTAGCAAGCAGCTGATAGATGGTTGCCAATATTTTCACCATCAATTGCATGCGTCGTGCATTAGTCGGCCTTATCGTTCTTCCTTCGTGTGATGGATCGCACGTCTGCAGGCTGGCAAAAAAGTGGATTAAAAATGTGTTATGGTGCAAACGGTGAAAGTTGTAGCAGGCTGTGGATGCTTACATTCCATTCTCGATTGTGCAAGTGTCCCATTGTGGTTTGCGCCGGATCGTTAGTGAGGTACCTTCGTTAACACTGCGCTCGATTTCGTGCAGCAAATCGACAATTCTACCCTGAATCTGCCGATGGCGTTCGGAAATTTCGTTTCCATCCGTGTGTGCTAAGGCGTCCTCTTTATCCGTCGTACTTTTGGTTTCATCGTATCCAGAATCTTTATCACTGTGGTGCGACAAATGTATCGGTGCGTACTGCGTGTCAGTATTCCATTGCTCGTCCGATGGCGTAGTGTGGTCCTCCCCGTTCGAAGTGTTAGTGTGTTCCGGTGAGCCGCGCGCGTTGCTTAGTCGCGTCGGTTGCGTACCGGTGTCGTTAATCTTTGGACAGTGCGTTGGTACACACTGCCGTTGTTCCAGAAGTTTACAATGCTCGCGCTGAACCGTCGCGAAACAATCGTTTCCTTGTGTTTTGTTGGAACAGTTGTCTGTTCGGAAAGTTCCTACAGATGGTGAACCTACGGATGGACACACATTCGATACGTGTTGCGTCACACACACTAAATTGTTCAGCTGCGAGTGTTTAATGGTAGCGACGGTATCCTTTGCGGGCAAATGTTTACCCGGTGTGTTAGTGATATCTTCTTTGCGCTTGTTGTCCCCGTCGTTAAATTCGTTGAATAAATTAACCAAATTTTTATCCCACGCTAAGGACTCAAATGGTGAATCATCCGGTTGCGCGTCTGCATCCGATTGCGAAGACAAATCCGTAAGACTGGACGGTAATAGCAAGCTACTTTTCGTACTGGAGAACAGTTCGTCGCTGCTCTGAAAGTAGAAATATGCTAAGGCATTAAAAAACCATTTAAATTTAAAAACCGGACGACGGTTGTAATTTAAATGCTTGGTTCGTTACCTCGTAGTCTTTGAAAAAGTCTGCACTGGTTGAAGACATCCTTACATCCTAAAAATGCGTGAAAGTTCGACAGCAAAACTAAAAGGTAAGAGCACGTTTCTGTATTAATAGATAAATTTGTATACATAATTTCTAAAAGAAAATAAAAACACAAATACACACCGTTATTATCGTACTACGTATTGAACTGACTGTCACCTACTGCTGTGTATATGTGCCATTTTGTAACTATAACTGTTTTTTTTTCGAATGTTGAAACTAAATCGCAGCATTCGTAGATAATAGTATCGCAACGCATACTAGACTCCCGAGCATGCGTATTTTAAACAAAGCAACCGAGGTTGTAAATGTGAAAAGAATGAAAAATTCGCTTGCAGAATGTTTTCACTTTTATTACTGCGTAGTGTTGTGAATGTTATAAACGTTTTGTGATCAAAACATTTTTTTTGTTGCTATTTCTCCCATTTTAAAAATTTATTTATTTTAAGAATTATTTAACATTTTTGAGAAACTTTAATAATTATGTTCTTTATACTCAAGTCAAGTTAGTTTTAGGCTTAAAATATCATTAAAATATAAAGTGCGCTGCAAAACAACCAACAGCAGCTTAAGGATTGCTAGTAGTATATGTAGGTGCTTATGGTGGTTTTTTATTCGGAGAATAGCTTTTTAACAGCTCATAGTAATTAACTGCTAAATGATCTCACAGTATGAAAATGGACAGATATTTATCATTGTTTATTTCTCTTGAAAGTTGGGAATTGGGACTATATAGTCCTCAAATTATAGTTGGTGGACGAATTGACTAATCTTTAATTTACATCAGCTTCAATTTATGTTTTAGTGACATCGTATCGTAATGAAAATCGTATCTATTTAAAAAAATACATTCTTCTTTATTATGTTTTTTTTACTGATAATGTCAACTTGAAATATATAGTCCAAAAGATAACGTTGTTGGCAAATAGATCCATCTAGAATCTACGTCAGTTTATATTACGTCAGTCTCAGCTTTTTGCGTTACCGCCAAACAGTTGTTCTTATTTGCGTAGCAACAATTTCTTCAATCCTTTGCAGTCGTAGCTGCTGCTGAAGATCTTGAAATTAAACGTACGTTGCATGTTTTTTTTTTCGACTGAAAAATACTCCATTTTGTGGGCTAATAATCAAATCCCGATTGCTGTACGGGACCGGATTTATTTTTGTAAATAAACCTGATTTATTTTTGTTTTCTACGTTTATAAATATGTTATTTCGATTTGTATGACTACCATTATTCTAAGAATTTAAACAAATACTCTGTAGTTAGGAGTCTGATATGTAGAGCACCCTTGCTGTTGGTTCGTATTGGATGGTAATTGGAATGCCAATGGCTGAATCTGTTTCACCTCGGGTTGCCGGTTCTGCAGGGAATTTTCGCACAAAATTTTCGCCATGCTAGCTTTTCGTATTTCCGCCAACTGGGGCGTCGTGAAGTGGTTTCCATTTTCATAGAAAAAGCGATCACCCTTTCTGGTGCGCAGGAACTGCTCGCTCAAAATGCACCGCATCACCATGCCCGTTTCCGTGCCGTCAATCTTCTTCTCGAACGCCAACCCAACGGAAAGGTCAAGGTCATCTACAGAGTTGTAGTAGATGCTAAGTAGCTCTATTGCCTAAGATCATAAAGAAATTGTTAGCAAACGATGGTTCAGGCAATCGGGTCGGACTGAAAGCGATAGTTACCTCTGGCAATAGGACCTTATTGTAATCTGCCCACGTAGTGGCACGCTGACGGAAGCAGTAAAACGCAAAGTCGTTGTAACCGGGCAGACCATGATCGCGCGCTCGCTGGATATCGAGCGATTTGAGATCCGTGCCGAACATGTTGTTGAACCGGAAGAGGAAATGCTTAGTGGCCGGATCAAGACTGGTATCATGTAGTCCCATCGGTTGTGTAGTAAGTCCACGCAGCAGCTCTGCGTAACTTTCTGGTTCCTCTTCTAGAATGCTCGGGTTGTTGGTGTGATCGTTGATGTCAACGTCATACAGCGATCGACGACTTTCCTTATACAGTCTAGCATAAGGGTGTGATGAAACATTTAGCAAATTTATATGCATTATACCCATCCTTACGCGTACTTACTTCAGCGTGCCCTGTATGGCGGAATGGAAAAATCGGAACGCAGCCGTGGTGTGAGAGTTAATAACAGACGGATCGATGGTGGGACTGTAATCATTTGTAGGACTTCTCGCTTGGTAAAGCAGTTGCTGTTCCAACATGAAGTCTCGTCCCAAGAAATTTGGCAGCCACTCGTAGTACACGATGTGCTGATACTGGGCAATGTTGATGCTTCGGGCCCGTTGAAATATTTCTTCTGCAGATAAATTGGGATTGAAAGTTTGAAGGAGTCTAGCGATACGGTTGTGCTCCCGGACGAATGTAATTTGCAGCATCGCCAAATGTGGACTCTGATTCACACGTCCATCACCGGTCAGGTAGCAAGCTTCGTCCGGTGTTCGGAGTGTGCAGGTGGTACTCGCATTCGGATGTCTTGGTGGCCATGCCTGACCATCGCGCGGTTCTACTTTGAAGAAACCCGTGTTAGGCTCTCGAAGCTGAAGACTCGCTTGGACGGAGTTTCCGTACACGACAGATAAGTCTAAAAAGGAAGTAACGCCATTGAACTGTTCCGCCCGTGTGCAGTTGGAGGGATTCTCGTCACAGGTGGTTAGAGAACGAATCAAGTTTAAGCACTGAATACGACGGGCAGAGAACACGGGATCATCGGGTGAAACAGGAATAGCGAAACATCTTGGTCCACGCGATGGCTGCAAACGACCATTAGCACAGCAGGGTAGTGGATCAAGCACTGCGAGCAAACGATCACTTGGGTCAATCACTGAGACTTGGAATTTCACAATATTAACTTTACCTCCACGTGTGAACGCCATATCATGGGCAACGATTTGTCCAAACTGCATGTTGGCGAGCGAGAACTCGGGACTGTTTTGTACGCCCTCCTGGAAGACCTCCACCGACAGTAATCTAGCGTTCGGCAACTCACTGCCATCCTTTGCCATCAGGGGCCTAGAACGCCCGTCACTATATTTGGCAGGAATTAATCGCGAAAACAGTGTATTGGCAGCACCCCACGAAGGAGTATGCAGGTTGTTGCAGGTTCCATCAAACGAACGGTAAGGGTTGTTGGGACATTGACCCAAAATCTGCTGCAGATTTGCTATGCACAGTAGAATAAACACTGCGAACGGCTTCAGGGGTTGCTCCATTGTTTGTCTCTGTTACCACTGTTACTACCACTCGCCAAACAGTGATTAAATTCAGGGACTACAGGCGCAATGGGCTTATATACTATCGAGAGAGAAAAACAGAAACACTTGCACCATTTGATATCGATCCCGGCAAAATGAGAAAAAGTAAACAAAAATAAGATACTGACACAATTTGAAAACAACTTCTGGCACACATATTTACTAACAACGATGGAAGTATTTTTGTACTTCTGGAACACAAAGGAAGTGTTGACGGATAGGATTTAATGTTCTAGGAAATGGTAACAATTGTAGACAAATTTAAGAGATAAAAATTTCTGTTAATAGAATGTAAGCGTTTAAATCTTTTAAAATTCGAATTGTACAAATTTCAGTCACGTTAAAACTTTTGAAGTAATTTCTTTAGATCCAGACTTTTTATTTGAACCGTGAAATAATATAAAAATTTAATAAAAACCAAGTTTTACAAGGGACGGAAGAAAAATTTCGTAGAAATACCCTGCAGTTTTTCACAAATGTCGCAACAAATGAATGACACCCACACAAATGATGAACGAATGTTATGTTTGGCAGCAAAATTTGCTATTTTTCCACAAATTTTGTCTTTCCTTCACTTGTGTAAACTAGGGAAGAAACTAGAAGTTCTCGTACATTGCCTGGTGTAGTAAAACAGCTGAAGACACAGCGTAATTTAGGATGTGTGAAATTTTTGAACCATTTTTGTCTAATTTAAAGAGCTCGATGAGGCTACTACAATGGTTAATAACACAGAATAGAATACAGAATGCCTACAATGCCTGGCCATTAATTGATGCCTAACAGAAGGTGCAGAGTAATATGGGAATTAAAAGTAAAATATATTAATGTTTAAGTAGTGAACATATCTGTGGGAAAAATTATGACCCTCACAATAAGTTAAAACAATAATAATAAACAATAAATAACAATAAACAATACAACAACAATAAACAATAAGTTAAAACTCACAATAAGCTAAAAAACACTTCTTTGCAGTAGTATATAAAACTTACAAAGTAGTGTTTAAAATCTCTTCATTCTTCACGATCGAGAACGATCTTTAAAGAAGATGAATCTATCGTTCAGTGAAGTAGACGACAGTAAAACCCAGGAAACCACGTGACTTAGTAGGCTAGACAATCGCAACAGGTGTTGCAGCAGATTTTTTAGAACGTAATAGACGTACACGACTTTCAACAAGGCAGCGCTCTGTCAGCCATCGAACAAGCCTAAAACAACCCCATATAATCTGGCATGCTCTGCCCACGTGACAAACCGACAAACCAGACATCGATCAAGACAGTTGGATTATGTCTGCTACGCTTGTGTCACACATCTTGAAACTGTGTACACCATGACAATCGCCATAGAACGAGTAGTGGTTTACTTTGAATTTGAGCTGATTGTACCACAAGATTACCGATCTGTGATATAACACCATTCGAACAGTGTCGTTTGTCTTTGATGCACGACTGGTAGTAGAGCACCAAATTTAATGATTTATCATCTTATTGATCATACAATAGAGCTAACAACAACGTTATCCAATTAAGAATGAAATAATTCACCTATACCCGAATAAAGCTTTGCCTTCTTTTCTGATGTGGCCGAATGTACGCCTAAGGAACGTGCTAGAACTCTCGAAGATTTGGAGTTGGCAACGCACGGCACGAAGTCAGCTGGTTAACGTTCGAAGGCAGATGGAATGCTTGTGGCTGTATCTGTGCAACGTTAGCGGTTGTATCGCACAGAATCCGTGCCATGTTTGCTTTGCGAATTTCCGTCAGCTGTCTTGGGGTGAAATGGTTACCATTTTCGTAGAAGAAACGATCACCCTTCCTGGTGCGACGGAACTGATCGGCCAAGATGCATCGCGTCACCATTCCGGATTCGATACCGTCCACCTTCTTCTCGAACGCCAACCCAACGGACAGGTCAAGATCGTTCACAGACTTGTAGTAGGTAGAGAGAAGTTCGACCGCCTGCGTAATACAATTAGTGGGTTAAAGATAGTAAGCGATAGTATAGGAAGAGAAAGTACTCACTCCCGGCACCAGCAGTTGGTTGTAATCTGCCCACGTCGTAGCACGCTGGTTGAAGCACAGATACACAAATTCATTGTATCCACCCAGACCATGATCGCGGCCACGTTGAATGTCGAGCGTCTTAAGATCCGTCCCGAACATGTTGTTGAAACGGAAGAGGAAATGTTTGGTGGCCGGATCGAGGCTAATATCGTTCAATCCCATTGGTTGGGAGGTAAGTCCACGGGTCAGGTCAGCGTATCGATCGGATGCTTCTTCCAGGATGCTTGGATTGTTGGTGTGATCGTTGATGTTGACTTTGGACATCGATTTTCGATTTTCCTCAAAGAGTCTAGTATGAAGGGATATTTAGAATATTCTATGTGAACAGATCCAACTTACTTACTTCAGTGTGCCCTGTATGGAGGAATGGAAAAATCGGAACGCAGCCGTGGTATGAGAGTTAATGACCCCAGGATGGATGTATTCTCCGTAGTCATTTGTAGGACCTGCCGCCGAATACAGCAATTGCCGATCAATCATAAAACTGCGCCCCAGAAAGATTGGTAGCCACTCGTCGAACACGATGTGCTGATACTGGGCAATATTAATACGCCGAGCCTCCTGGAAAACTTTCTCAGCGTTCCAGGTTGGGTTTAGTGTCTGCAGACTTCTAGCGATACGATTGTGCTCCCGGACGAATGTAATTTGCAGAATTGCCAAATGTGGACTCTGATTTGCGCGTCCATCACCGGTCAGGTAGCAAGCATCATCTGGAGTTCGGAGTGTACAGGTGGTACTCGCATTCGGATGCCTTGGTGGCCAATCCTGACCATTACGTGGCTCTACTTTCAACAAGCCGGTATTAGGGTCCCGAAGCTGAAGACTCTCTTGGACAGAGTTGCCGTACACGACTGAAAGATCCAGATAATGGCTAACGGCATTGATCTGTTCCGCCCGTGTGCAGGTGGTGGGATTCTCGTCACAGGTGGTCAGAGTACGGATAAGGCCCAAACACTCAATACCACGTTCAGAGAACACGGGATCATGGGATGAAACAGGAATAGCGAAGCACCTTGGTCCACGCGATGGCTGCAAACGACCATTAGCACAGCAGGGTAGTGGATCACGAACTGTAAGCATACGATCACTTGGGTCAATCACTGGAGTTTGATTTCACTACAGCAAGATGTTTACCTCCACGCGTTAGCGCCATATCATGGGCAACGATTTGTCCAAACTGCATGTTGGCGAGCGTGAACTCAGGACTGTTCTGTATGCCCTCCTGGAAGACCTCCACAGACAGCACTCTAGCGTTCGGCAACTCACTACCGTCAGTTGCCAAGGGAGGGCTCGATTTGCCATCACTATACTTGGGGTTCACTATGCGCGCGAATGGTGTATTGGCTGCACCCCAGGACGGATTCACCAAGTGATTGCAGGTTCCATCAAACGAACGGTAAGGACTGCTGGGACATTGTTGCCCTAAGGTCTTCTGAAATGCTAGAAACAGCTGTAGTACAAGCACTACGTACAGTTTGTCGCGAGGCAACATTTTGTAATCTGATTAATCTGAAGTGGTGCGAAAGCTTCCTTTATATAAGAAATTTTGGTTGCTGTTTGCTAAGTGTCTGTCACGAATTCACTTGCAAAACGTTGGTATATTGTCGTATATCTCACCCATACCAAGGCGAGGCACAGTGACGGATAGTTGAAAAGCTCCATTCAATTTCAAACCTGTATACAGTTGTTTGGAATTTATGAGACATTGGGTACTTTCCTATCTTTTAAATTCTACGAGTGAAATCGATGTATTCTTATCATATTGTTTTGCCGAAGTATTAAGTAGTATCATACTAACATAAAGGTAAAATTTAATAAAGTTTCCGCTTCATTGAGATCTTGTTTCGCCGCAACTGTATTTGTTTGTATGAAGAACTTAACGCAGACCGCAGAAGCTGTTTGTGCCAACTCCACTAAGCTTTACACAGCTGTGTGACACGCGTGTATACGAAGACAATAAGATTGTGTTTTGTGACAATAAGTTATGTTTTTACGATGCCAAAAGGAGTTTAATATGAAAGGATACCTGTTAACAGAGGTGGATTTATCCTTAATGGAGCCCCAAGCGGTACAGTAAATTGGGGACCCTTACCGTAAAAACAAATATTGATTCCAAAAACCGTTTTATCTAAAGTTAATCTGTTGCTGTTGAGCAACCGCAATATATACACATTCTTAAGAAAGCCCCAAGCTAAGGCTCCAACACTTATTGGTGAATTTTTCAATAGAAGCATCAAAGTCCTTACTCCTCTATGTCAATGTTCCTTATAGAATGTTGTTAACAATTCCTTATTCTAAATCTGAGCGGTAAAATTAACTAAATAATGGACAAGTAACCCATTTATACTCCGCCGATATAAATCCCTCTTCAGCATATCAAGCAGATGTTTTGATTATCAAAATCTCTCTGGAGTAGTAAATTCGAAAAAAAACTTTATTCGCATAAGAATCAAATTATTTTATTTATTTTTTTTTATTTTTGATACAACGGTGCGTATTAGAGTAATTTAGGCAAATAGGCACAAAGAATCAAATTATTCACTTCATAAAATTATTACAAATGTATCAGGTCATTGTTTGGAGAAGAGTCTTAGTATAAGAAATTAGAAACCAATTATAAAACCAAACACTGATTTTAATATTTTTCTCTTCGGAACAATCACTTAACACGCTTTACTACGAATGTATATCGGACGAAGATAAGAAAGGGACTGATAAGGTAAAGGCCGTAACGATGGTGGTTTTGTGTTTCTTTCTACCAACGTATAATGTGCTAACACGCATAAACGCTTATTACAATCCACATTGCAGTTAATATGTATTTACACCTATATGCACGCGTATACTCGGCTCGCCGTTTTCCCCGCTTGATGTAGCTCGAACCCAAGTGCCCTTTCAACGCGCGTACTCTAACCTCTCGGTAGACCACACTACTACATCGACCACTTATAGTAACAGTCAGTGGTGAGTTTCTGTGACAGTTCTACCGAGAACAGGGTGGACCATAACAGGTGGCAATCCTCAAGGAACCTCCAGACGATAGCTACTTGTATGCGCATACAACTGACAACCACCGATTTTACTTTGTTCTTGAGGGGGGTTACAGCTGTCACTCGTCGCCGCCTCGTATCCCGCATCTATCGGGATACGAGCTGGCGACGAGAGAACAAAAGGAATGTTGAGCTGTCAGTTGTATGCGCATACTTGTATGTCCCGTCTGGAGGTACCTTCACATTAGTGCTCTTGTCTTGGATCAAAATTAACTATACAAAGATAAAACCACACCAATCGAAGCTGCATACTGTAATACTTATACCTGCATGTACTTAACTCATCGTCAAACTTCTAAGAATTTTGAACTGACCGAATGAAACAATTTTGTTGATAATCTCAAACAAAACTACTTTCTGCATTCCACCAGTTCTGTAAGAGTTTGTTATCTTTCGAAGTAAACAAACAATCGTTCTAGATGGTGTTTCGTATGATCCAGGAAAACTCATGGTTGTGCAAGAACCAATTCGTTTGCTGTTTGGTCTCGGGGCCCCCTGCGGCCGGGGCTCAAGCCGGGGGCTCCATGCGGCCGCTCAGTCCGTTTATAGGAAGATCCGCCTCTGCCTGTCAAGGTGAATGAGTGTAATGTTCGAGATATATTAATGTTTCGTTTATTATTCCCATTTTTAATGATTCACATTATTTGATCCTATTATTGTTATTTGATCCTAGTATTGTTAGCTAATTTCCCAACATTGTTATATTTCAACTCTTGGGTTGTATTTGTTTCCACTAGCAAAATTCTGTTGTTTTCTTCAGTATTCCATCAACTGTACAAACATCGTTAAACCAGTATTATTTGTGGAGACGCTTACCTAGGAAGACGGAATAAAACAGCTGCACATACGTGAGATTCCATGGTATATACCCTACACCGATTTGTATCTATCTTACACATGTTTCATCTGCCGCCATTGACGTGTGACGGGTCGTTTTTTTTTTCTTTGTAGAAAATGAGTAACATTTTGGATTGGTTGTGTAGGATGGCTTACGTTCATTATGCATGTATTACGCTTGAACATTAACAAGAACATTAGAAAATGTATCGAGAAGCAATATTCAGTGCTAGCATTTGTTTGCCAGAAGCCAACTACGAACAAGAAAGATAAAGAAAAAGCTTTAAGGTTTAGTTATTTTATTTTTTTTTTTTTTTTGTAGTATGTTAGAACGGAACAGGCCGTATTAGACTAATTTTACCACGTAGCAGGCTAGTCAGACCGTGCTACGGGGGGACGGTCCGAATGGGATTTGAACCCGGTCCGGTCGTGTTAGGAACTGGCGCCGTTGCCAAATGCACCACCGGGCCGCCCCAAGGTTTAGTTATCATTTAGTTTTTTTTCGCGATCAAGCAAAACAACTTGTCAACAAAACAATAATCTCAATTTAATTTTTTATGTAAAAAAAAACAACAACAAAAATCCATCATGTTGCAGTATTGAAACCAGTCATTCGATACCATGCGTGACTTTTAGTGTAAAAATGATCAGTGATTGAATGGTATGTTTCAGCTATTGCCGCATAGATGGCGCTAATGACATAACAGTTTGCCACGCGGGCTGTTATTTGAACAATTGTTTTTGTTCAAACATAACGTTTTGTTTTGTGGATTAATTATTAACGATACTTAACGTTTGTTTACTGCCATTGAAAAATTAACACTGAAGTTATTTAGTTAGATTATTTAAATAATATATTATTTAACTCAAACACTTGTGATGTCACTACCATTTTGGTTTTTGCCTTTGAAGTTAGACATCCAGTGAAGACAGACAAAAATTTTCTTGACATCCTCAATCTTCTTATAAGAAACTGATACCAAAGAGTTTGTCTAGTTTGATTTGCGGAAGATGCGGTTCCCAAATTTGGGTGCACTTGAAACAGTATGTCACAGTAGAATAAAGTTGGTGGAATTCGTCGTCGAAGAATAGATAGGCAAACCCATCTCTATGGAACATATTCTATGTTGGCTCTCTTAGGTTTCGAAAATGCCACAGGTTGTCACTGGCTATTTTTCTATTTTTACATTTTCCATTCATAAGACGATAAGAATCCAGTCAATGTCAGTATATTGATTTTAAGTAGCACAACGTCTGTTTCTTAATGACTAGTTGTTTAACGTTGTTGAAGATTTCCATTCCGTGTTTCGCGAATAAACTAGTTAACGATCAGAGAAAAGGAAGTATTCTTCTTGTTGGAGACTTGTGATTATTGGGAAGAAAAAGGCAAAAGTTCTCCAAGGATCCCAGGAGCCAAAGTTTAAGACCCAGGATTTCTAAACCACGATCGATCATACGATCAGGGATCTGGGAGAGATTCAAACATTATTTCTGGAAGGCACTCTGTCTCTCACTATGTCAATTTCTGGAAGGCACTTAAAATCCTTATTGGCTCAGCTGTATTTCGGCAGAAAGAAAGACTACTTGATAGAATAAGAAATAACGCTTGGGTTCTTTTTATGATGTTGTATTATTTTTGACGCTGCAGAGCAACCGAGGCGGTTCTGCAACGCATGTTAAAATACCAAACAAATGGAAACAGATCGTAACAACAATACAATAAATAGGAATCGGGATGGGGATCATTGCATCAAACATCAGCCATCAAATTAACAGCTGCCCGCTTTACCAGGCGTAGTGAGCATGGGCATCCTCGTAGGTGGTGTGCGCAACCTGGACGGCCGGCGAGTAGGTCAGCGTCTTGGTGGCGGTGGCAACCACTGGGGCAGCATGCGCAGCATAGGTCTGGACGGCCGGGGCAGCATGAGCGTAGCTGGTGTGGACAGCCGGGGCAGCATAGGTCTGGACGGCCGGAGCGGCGTGGGCGTAGGTCACAGCTGGTGCAGCATGGGCAGTGTAGGTCTGGACAGCCGGGGCAGCATAGGTGGTGTGGACAGCCGGGGCAGCATAGGCAACCTGCTTGGCCAGGACGGGCTGAGCGTAGGCCAGCTTGGGCAGCTCGTTGGTGATGCGGGTGTCAGACTTGCGGACGCTCGAGAAAGCGGTATCGACGGCCTTGGAGTAGTGCGAGATGGTTCCATCATGCGAGCGGATGGTGCTCTCGTGCGTGGCTCCGACGGCCGGGCTTGACACGATCGTCTTGGCAACCGGGGCAGCATACACCTGCGGTGCGGCATACACCTGCGGGGCGGCGTACGAGATGGTCTTGGCAACCGGGGCAGCATAGGCCAGCTTGGCCGGGGCAGCCTGCGAGATGGTGCTGTAGCTCACGGACGATGCCGGCGAGTAGTGTGCCACCGGGGCGGCATACTGGACGGCATGGCCAGCCTCCAGGTATCCAGCGCTAGCGACGGCCAGCGAAGCCAGGAAAACGACGAACTGCAAAAAAAAAGGATATCGAATAAAGCACACTGCCACGACTGCACTGCCACTGTATCCCGTCTTCAGCTTACCTTGAATGCCATTTTGCTGGGAAGTTGGTGTTTGGTTGGATACTCGAAGAAAGGTGTTGCTGCAGAAGACGCTGGGTGATCAATGATACGGTTTCGTACCGTGGTGCGATTATTTATACAAAACACCGCCACCGGGAAGCAAACGCGCCAGACCCGACCATGCGAGGACGAATTCGCACACGATAACGTGCGAAGTAAATAAAGAGTAAGCCACATCGAGAAAGAAGGCAGGGCAAAAACGCACGCTCGATAAATGCAACCGTGCAGCGCTTGCAGTGTCTGCATCCAACTCGTTTGCGGGGCGTACAAAATGGGCAAAACAAAAGCAAAACAATTCGATCCATCGTGTCCATCGCCCAATTATACGTCATGAAAGTGACCACGGCCACACCGTATGCGTGTGTGTGTGTGTGTCTGTGTGGTGAATGAAGCTATCGCCATCATACGCCGACGTTAAGCTGTAACTGGGCTGCAAGTTCTCTGCAAGCAGCGGAGCGGAAGCGTGTAAGGTGAAGGTTTTGCACCGTTGGCGAACGGCCGCAGTAGGAAAATAGTAACCGGGCGACATCCCGGCACAGAAAGGGAAGGCACAAATAAACCCCAACGAACCCAACCCGTTTTCAAGGAAGGTTACCTTCGCCTTCATCACATAATCCCTATGTACCGCTCTATACCCTATCGGCAAGCACTTTCGTTGCGGCTCGTTTCGTGCGTAATCGTGTTCTGGAAAAAGGAAGAAATTTGGCATTTTGTGCCTGATCTTACGAGGTTGTCTCCACCTGATCGTGCCTTCCATTCGGTGCCGCATGGAGTGTGATTATAGTGATTGTCCTTTCGGTTCGGTAGGTGCACATAGAAAAACATAATTCGTTACATTGTTTCACACTACAAATGGAAGATTTATACGATTGTTTGCAAGAAATTCGATAGAAATTGCATAAACATTCACTTTGCGAACGTTAATGGTCGCGCATGATGATGAATGTCTCCTCTCCAGTTATGGAAATGTTTAGTTAAGCTCATTGCTGTTGCCTTCATTAACCGGCGAAAGGATATTGATGTCTTTCCTGTTTCTTTTGCTTACGAATAGTGATATTTCGTATTTATTTTCGGCCAATTTGTATCGCTTTATACTGATAAATACATCGATCTTTGTGTCACCTTTAAACAATGGTTTCGAGCAGCCTTGACATTTAACATCATAATGAATTGTGCGTTCTATCTGGCGGTACATTCTCTCGCGGCTTTGCTAAATGGTTTCTCAGCCACTATCACCTCTTTAACCAATTCTTTTAGTGTCGGTAATATGTTCCAGAGTTAATTAGCGGTGGAATGGTTTCATGCATTTATGTAATGGTTTTGTTTCGTGTAAGAAAAAAAGTATCTTAAATTAAATAATTTTATTTTCTGGGGAGGTTTTTTTATTAATCGTATAGCTTTGTACGATCGTACGATACNATTCTTTTAGTGTCGGTAATATGTTCCAGAGTTAATTAGCGGTGGAATGGTTTCATGCATTTATGTAATGGTTTTGTTTCGTGTAAGAAAAAAAGTATCTTAAATTAAATAATTTTATTTTCTGGGGAGGTTTTTTTATTAATCGTATAGCTTTGTACGATCGTACGATACCATACAGTTGTTGATTGTAACAGTAATAGGATGTCAGTCATTGGGTGTCTTTAAACTCATTTTAATTCTATAAAGTATACGCAAATAATTATTCATTCATTCATGATTTTCCTAATGTACGGAACTATAATGTAAAAATACATACAGTTTAATACCGATTATTCTGTTGCTACTTAACCCTTTTCCGGATTATCCGTGCATCACGGAAATGATTGTTCCTAACGCTTTTTGACATATTAATTTCAAAACTGCAATAATTATATCATCATTAAGGGTGTAGTACGTTCTGCAAATAAAGAAATTGGATTTGCTATAAAATTCCTTCAAGTGTCTATTTATCGCAAAATTTATCTGTAGATTATGAGACAGTCCGTTCTAAACTTACAGGCGAAAAAAAAATCAAAACCTAATATTTTTACCAAAATTTGTAAACACAATCAAAATATCCGATTATCTATGATGACGGGATTAAATTAGAAATTATGAAAAAATATTGTTTTTATTCTAGCGAACTAACGATTAAACGAATGATTTGAAAGCCAGGTTTAAGGACTCAACTGTGGCTGTAGGCAAAAATCTTAAAAATATTATTAATTCAATTTAATGCAATTTTGCAGAAAACTATTCTTCAATATAACATATATGTGCGGTTTTAATTAACGACTTATAAACAAATTTTCTTACTTCTACAACGAATATTCTCTGTTTTATATCTTGACATTCCTCAGCATTTAGAGCATCTAAAGTTTTTATAACAACAACTATAAATATTATTTATGTATTTCTTCAATTCCTTTATATTAGCCCTATGGGCTTTTTTAATATGTAATAAAAAACGTCTTTTTGCTGAATAATAAAACATCTTAATAAAACAAATAAAATAATTTGCGTCTAGCCGAGATTCGAACCTATGTTGGCCATGGTTTGAAATTACCGAGTTTGACTGGAGTTTGTTCTTCACTGTTTTATACTTGTTTACAAGCTTCCAGTGTTTCAAATGTTTTTTCTTTATAAAACAAAAAGATTTTATATCTTGTAATGTATTTGTTGAACAAACTTATCTGCTACATATTTTAGCTATAGAAGTTAACTGAAGATACATTGTTTGATTAGTCATCTAGAACTATTTGCATCATGGGTTAACAATCGTTTCTTGAAACTTAATTCCCGAACGAAATACAAATTGTTTTTCCAATTTTCATCAAATAAACATTCTTAACCATAAACTTACCACTTCAATAGAAAAAAGCCCATACAATTGCATATCATATTTTATTTGTTCTCCTTCCATAAAATACATTTATTGCAACTTTAATGGTTAACGTAACGTAATGAAAATAATATAAAATACAGAGTAAGGTACACGAGTGGGGGCTCGATCACTTTGGGATTTGAACTTTGGTCTTCGGTACACTAGTCTGAAAAGCATGGCACAAGACCATGGAAGCACCTCCTTACACCAAGAATAATTTCCAACAAAAGGCTAGGAATTAACTCAAATTCCAAATCTACTGCTGCAATGAGCTTTCATCCCAACATAAACAAGCGCCTGATCTGATTCTAAAGATGATAAATCGCAAATGCTAATGAAACCGACCTTTACACTTTAATCTCACTGTGTTACATTTGAAGTTCAATACTAATCAAAGAGTTTTTTCTCTGCTTCAAAAGACGTGAAACGCAATCTTGGTTTGATTGCGCCCGCACAACAGAAATAAGTTAAAGTTTCTCTGCGCCAGTGAGATAATTATGGTCCTCCGGTGATACCATATACAGTTCATTGATTCGATGCTGCCTTATCATTAAAGTAAACCTTCGAAAAAAGGAAATTGAAGGCCACGAATAAGAGAGAGAGAGAGTGAGAGTTAATTAACGATCAACAATATGTTGTCACATTTTTATTTCTTATTTCAAATCTCTCTATTTGATGGAGTTTCGTAAAAAAATGTTTAAAATATTGGGAGTATCTTAAGAATATTCATTTTAATGTCATCAATCGCCTCGTCCTTTCGCTCGAGAAATTAAATAAACGTTCATCACTTCAGTTTGTATTGGATTGTATTTCAAACAAAAATGGACACATTCGAGATGGCAGTCGGGCCTGCTCTACTGTTTTAGAGCAGGCGGAATGTACGCATCGTTGCAACAGAAACGTAACAATGCACTTCCTAACTTTTTTTTTTGTTGTTGTATTGGTTGTGTTCCTAATAAATAGTTGCTTGAGCGGTTGGTTTGATGTAATCACTTCAGGATGTTCGCTCGGACAGAACGCTTCTTACCAGGCATAATGAGAGTGAGCATCGTCGTAGGTGGTGTGCGCAACCTGGACAGCTGGCGAGTAGGTCAGCGTCTTGGTGGAGGTATGGACGGCCGGAGCAGCATGAGCATAGGTCTGGACGGCCGGGGCGGCATAGGTGGCGTGCACAGCCGGGGCAGCATAGGTCTGGACGGCCGGAGCGGCATGGGCGTAAGTCACAGCTGGGGCAGCATGAGCATAGCTGGTGTGGACGGCCGGGGCAGCATAGGTGGTGTGGACAGCCGGGGCAGCATGAGCGTAGCTGGTGTGGACAGCCGGGGCAGCATAGGTCTGGACGGCCGGAGCGGCATGGGCGTAGGTCACAGCTGGGGCAGCATGAGCGTAGCTAGTGTGGACGGCCGGAGCGGCATAGGTGGCGTGGACAGCCGGGGCAGCATAGGCAACCTGCTTGGCCAGGACGGGCTGAGCGTAGGCCAGCTTGGGCAGCTCGTTGGTGATGCGGGTGTCAGACTTGCGGACGCTCGAGTACGGAGTATCGACGGCCTTGGAGTAGTGCGAGATGGTGCTGTCGTGCGAGCGGATGGTGCTCTCGTGCGTGGCACCGACGGCCGGGCTGGACAGGTAAGTCTTGGCAACCGGAGCAGCATANGCAGCATGAGCGTAGCTAGTGTGGACGGCCGGAGCGGCATAGGTGGCGTGGACAGCCGGGGCAGCATAGGCAACCTGCTTGGCCAGGACGGGCTGAGCGTAGGCCAGCTTGGGCAGCTCGTTGGTGATGCGGGTGTCAGACTTGCGGACGCTCGAGTACGGAGTATCGACGGCCTTGGAGTAGTGCGAGATGGTGCTGTCGTGCGAGCGGATGGTGCTCTCGTGCGTGGCACCGACGGCCGGGCTGGACAGGTAAGTCTTGGCAACCGGAGCAGCATACACCTGAGGAGCAGCATAGACCTGCGGGGCAGCATACACCTGCGGGGCGGCGTACGACACAGTCTTGGCAACCGGGGCAGCATAGGCCAGCTTGGCCGGGGCAGCCTGCGAGATGGTGCTGTAGCTCACGGACGATGCCGGCGAGTAGTGTGCCACCGGGGCGGCATACTGGACGGCATGGCCAGCCTCCAGGTATCCAGCGCTAGCGACGGCCAGCGAAGCCAGGAACACGACGAACTGTGACCACAAAAAGGAGTAACGAAAGAAACAACGTTATTTTTCACTTTTATCACCAAAAACAACCCTCTTGGAAAACCCATCACACACACACACACTCAATCACACTTGATCGTACATCCATCGTCCTTCGCACAAGCAAAACTCTCTCACACACACACTCGCATGAAAGGATGCGGATGGTCCTTGTTTGCAAGGCATCGACACCGTACACACAACACTTTACCTTGAATGCCATTATGCTCTCGAAACGAATCTGTTCTGGTAAGATGTGTTACTGCCGATGAGCTTAGTACCTGAATGATACTGTTCCGTCCACCGGCAGCAATATTTATATCGAAAATTGTCCTACCGAGCCCCCGATGGGGTGGGTCGTTTTTGCGCCGTTTGCGTTTGTGCTCAAATGTCCACCCGTGCAGACCGCCCTCCCCCTCCCGTCGTTCGCCCTTCCGCGTCAAATGCTTCCATCGTGCTGGCATAAACGTGTAGAGGGGGCCGGTCCGATTCCATCATGGAGCAAACCCGCAAGGAGTCAATCGAGCGTACGAAACGAGCCTCCTACTTTCGCTTTTCTGTGCAGCACCGAGGTGGCCCACTGTATGATAATAGCAATAATACAACGAGCGAGTGACGAATCAATCGCGTCCGAAATGGGTGGCATTTGGTGGCGATTGTCGGCGTCATCGTGCGCGTGTGTGTGTGTGTGTGTGTGTGAGTCGCCCGAGGGGTGAGTTTGGAATGGGTTTTTGGAGCACATACGTACGTGTGTACCACGCCTGCCATAAGGAAGTAATTGGGGTGAATGGCGGGGTAAGGGGGTAGTGTACCGTTGTTTTGGGGGAGGGATCGGTTTAGTGATCCATGTGGGCAATGGGAAAGTGCAAACGGTCGACAAATTACCCGGCCACCGGGTTCACCATCGATCATCCTAACGAGTTATAGCGTTGTTACACACGACTGTGCTGGTATCATGTCACCAGTTACTTCCCAACCCCGCGGGAAAGATCGCGGTTGTGTGAGTATTGTGAATGAAAATGATCCTGTAAGCTTGTTTTTTTTTGCAAAGAATGCACTAACACACTTCCAAAAGGGCGAATATTGGAAGGTTTTATGTTTTAAAAATTCGTACACCCATTTGGCTTTACACAAAATACCGCTTACTGATTCGGGGTCAACTAGTGAGTTTAGTCCTCGCACATAAATGGGCAAATATTAAAAACGTTTACGGCGCGGGCAATGTTTGTAATTATACAAAAATGCCAACAAATTGATGCATTTATTTAATTGTTTAGTCATCGTACAAATGAAGCACATTTCTAATTGTCTATTTTTTTAAAATTGAAAATAATATAATTGAGTGTCAACATGATTAAAAGAGAGAAGACGGATGGATTAATCGAGATAAGCGTTAGTTCTACTACTAAAGTCGCGTGTTCAAATCTAATTTCCGGAATGAGTCCTAATTAAAAATTGGAGAGTTTTTGACACGAAGGGATAAATTACTAATTAGATATACGGCCTGGCCGTTCTGAAGAGAATGACAAAATAATAAATAACTTACTAATTACTAATTAAAACTTTCAAATATGTTAAAATTAGTATGTTCATATTTTATTTATTCTTTGGTGAAATGTAATTTTAAATACGTTAAAATATAAAAATAATTCTAGAATACTATAATCATTGTGGACTGTAATAATAAATATAACTATAATAAATTGTGACAATACGCCAAAGAAGCCGTCATAATCAAAAAGAAATAACTATAATAAATTGTGGACTTAATAATAATAAATGTAGACTTTAAGGTGTGAATAGACGAAGAGTATTAGTTAAAATATTTATAGCAGTTGTAAGGAATTATAGTAACATTTATAGTACATTTATGGGAACTTGTGCTGATTTTAACAGCTTATATATCACTTCATGGGCTATTTTTTTCCAGTAGAAGGATAATCAGGATTAAGAATCAATGGTTAGCTAATGCGTAAAAATAATCGTACAGGGAACACGGTCCACAAGAGATTTAGCTGTTGATCTGAGTTAATTTAACAGAATCTTATAATATAAAATAACTTTTTTTTAAACAAATAAGTAAGAAGATGTTGGATCAACATTTTTCTCAACCCTTTTGACTAAAAGCATTTCCATTACAGATGCTTTCTGTCTCAAGAGTATACCACAGACTGGAATCAATTTAATCTTCAGATGATGTTTCCATCCAATTGACAGAAATAATGGAAACTCATTTTATTACTTCCCGAGATATAGAATCATCCCACATGTACGACCCACAAAGTGCAATACCCAGTTACGTAATGTGGAGTCTTAACACACCCCCTAGTTCCAAGAAAAGCCGGTTCGGTGTTCAAGAAACACAATTGTAGTGGTTGTCCCACACAGCATGCACGCACTATTCGGTTAAACACTTTGCACTACATATCATGCCCGATCGTACAGGCGATCGTGGTTTGATCGTTTCCCATGTCTGTTTTTTATAATTTGTTCTCTTGTTCGCTCTTCGCTTGAACCCGTTTTCTTCCAAACAATTGTATCAACTGCAGCACAAACCAGTTCCACGTGTGGCCTTCATATTGTTATTGTCGTTTTTTGGGCTTCGTGTGTTGTCGAAACGAAATGGTATCAAGAAAAAAAAAATAAAACCCCATACCCTTTCACACTGGGACTAGTCAATCCGAGGCTGCGAGCATTCGGAGCCGAGAATCTTGTGTTGATTCATTGAGGGAAAAGAAACAAAAATCAGACCCCCACGTGTGACGAATCAGTGATTTCTGGGGTGCACCCCGAAAAGAAATTACGTCTCTGGCGATATCGATCGAGACCGTTTGTCGCCGGTAGTCGAAAGTGTTACTACTACGTCGATGTAGTCGACTATGTCGATGTAGTCGACTATGTCGACTCCTGTTTTTAATTATCCGCTTCTTGCGTTTTCACAGCGATTATAGTTAATGGAGACATTGCTGTTCTGACTGGAAGTTATTCGCGCAATAAGCGATCGTACGACCGACCGACCGTACGAGAGATGGTCAGCGTGAGAAAGCTATGCGGCGGCGCAATCATGCACAACCCTTCATGGGTCAGGCAAAACAAAATGTCATGTCAAGCAGATCGAAGCGCTTCGGATGCTTGGACCTGTGGACCGGTGAGCAAAGAATGTCAATGCTAGCGAGAGCATTAAACAGCCCGCGAAACTCGTGAAAGCCGCGCGAGGTCACAAAGTACACAAAGCTTCGCTAACAAGTTCTGGCCCCTCGGGTGGCATCTAGACTAACATACCCTTACAAGTAGCAGCACGGACGTTCAGCGTCTGAGTTCCGATACGTCCAACGGGCGAATCTTTAGCGAGTCTGTTTGTCAAAAAGGTCAACTCCTCCCTCACGCAATAAAACACAAAACAAAAAAAAAGACAGGTTGGGGGTTTTGTTTTTGTTGTGGGACGCCCGGGAGGTCACGTTGTTTTTATTGAGCTGAACGATTTTTGTGTGTGGTTTGCCGTTTCGTGCCGGTAGGATGCAGTTTTATGGCTGTGTCGCACCCTAATGGTCTTCGGTACAGTGATGCTTTGGAGCGTAAGCTAGAACGGGCGTTTTTTGAATGGTGTGGACGTGCAGTGGGGATAAGATCGCTGCCGTTCCGTATTGTGTCCCGTGAGATGCGGCGTTAGCAGTGCTGGCGGAGCTGGAGGAGTGGTAAGTTTGCTGTTGAGGAAGTACTTTGCTAACAGTCAGCTTATGTGGTGTCTCGGCGTACGAAATGGAAGCGAAGCTACCGGTGTTAACATGGCCGGCACCTTTAATATCCTGTGCCGGTGGTAGATATTCTCTCGGTGGAAGATATACACGCGATGGACTAGATGGGATCTCCTGCGATGATGAGTGCAGCGAAGTTACAGCAATTGGAGTAATAAGAGTCGTTTTTGGTGGTAAATACTGCTGTGCATTGTTTGTCTGACCGTGGCTATTGTAGCTGTGGGAGGTAGTAAAACTATGGCCATGACTTTTGGAAGACTCACTCCAACTTCCCGAACTTCCCGAAGTTGCACGCCCGGGAGCGATGTAGTACGCGGGAGTAGACTTCACGGGGATGGTTGCTGCTTTGTATTGGTGCGATGTGGCATGACTTCCAGTTGCTACGTAGTTGGATGTCGTTTTCACTGGTGAGATACTCTGGAGACTGGTAGCAGGTACTATCTGAGAGACTTGATGGAAATTGGAGTTTGTAGCAGGAACTCCATAAGCCGGTGATGGTTGGGCTTGAATCAACTTTGGAGGAGCTACATCAACCAGAGTTTCTACTATTGGGGCCGGTTGACTAGGTCCCTTGTAACTCCCATAAGAAGCTGATTGATGATTGATACCTCCATAGGCTCCTTGAGATGAAATAGTTTGAGTAACTTTAGGAGGTGTGTATATGATGCTACTTGACACCGGTGCTGAGTAATGATGGGATATGGTGTGTCCAACTGTGGAACTCGTTCCATAAGAGGCTAGAGGAGCCTTATGTGCTTGCGTAGCTTGGAACGATTGATAACCGGATCCGGATCCGGAAGATCCCGAATGACTTGCAGTAGCGGGTACACCGTACGTTACCGATGTTTGCACTGGTGTGACGATCTTGTGTGCACATTCCTGCACCGGCACGGGAGCAACATAATGAAGGTTGGGAGCACTGCTGTAGGTCAACGTCTTCGTGATCGGTGCTGCGTAAACCGTGCTAATTACTGGCTTCGCTTCGTAGCTAACTACTGCGTGATCGGTCGAACCTTTTACCGAGTGCGGGGCATCGTAGGATGTTGTGGCTTTCGTGTGGACAAGTCTGTTGCCTTCGATGGGGGAAGACTTCAGGTCGAACGAGCTAAAACTCGTTGCACCTTGATAGTGTTCAACATACCCAGCGTTAGCTAATGCTAGACACGCAGCAAGGACTGTAATCTGTTAGAAATAGTACATACAATTTAGTAAACGGTGTCCGATGCTTGATTTAAAGTTAAAGTTGCTTTGAAACTTACCAAACAATTCATGGTCGGACGCTGGGTTTCTCTCTCGCGCACCGTACCGTTCAAGAGTGTCGCCCTTCGGTCGATGGGACGTCAGTTTTATACAGCAATCCAGCATGGGGCCACGCATAAAAGGGATCAACAAAAAGGGATACTCGTGGCCCAATCGTAGGTTCGGGGCCCATTGCATTGTGGAGTACTCGAACGAGGGTCGCAAAAAAGGGAACAAATGGGAGAAAACAACCTTAACAAACCAGTATTTCGGTTCCATCCAATTTAATGCGCCGGAAGAAGAGCGACAGAGAAAGTGACGAAGAGAAAACGTGACGCGCAGAAAAGACGGACGATAAAATTACCACTGTTTGGGTGGCGGTTTATGTCATCCAAGGACATACGGATGGTCGATGTAAATTCGCCCCGATCGAATGGGTGTTATGTGCTGCTACAATTTATTCGATTGATCGATGCACACTGGCCCGTGGCCGCCGATCATTCTTTGACGATCGTTTTCTTCGATTAATCACTCCACT
Source organism: Anopheles rivulorum (assembly GCA_018908115.1). Lineage (NCBI taxonomy): Eukaryota > Metazoa > Arthropoda > Insecta > Diptera > Culicidae > Anopheles > Anopheles rivulorum. Next base: position 9,391,392 of record STHB01000010.1, read on the forward strand.
CAATGTCAAGCACTGTGAGCACGGTGTCCGAGCAGGGACTGGAGTGCCTTAGGCTTGACTTGATGACGTGCACAAGAAGTTAAAAAAAACATCAAAAAATGGCAACGTTTCTCAGTTTGATAGTGAAAAATTTCATTCATCAAACTCTGGCCGTTGCGTGCTGTTGATGCAGAAACGCGTCGCAACTCCTAAACCGGGGTAATGAGTAACGATCCGCACGTTGGGCTACTCGAACGACCGGGCTATGAACATGATGCCGCCGGCTACCGGCTATTGGAGCGTAAGCGTTTGGATGTCGTTTGGTGCTGATCGTGCGTGAATCGTTTTCGCATTTGCGGTGTAACACGCCGAAGGTTAAGGTTTCTGCAGTGATCGTTGCCTAACCTTTCTCTCGGTCGTACGCCGGTTCCCACCGGCAAGGTTGCTGCTGGCCACTGGGACAATATACATATATAAATTCATATCCGTTCGGGCCTAATGAGAGAATGAGGCAGGACTAAACATTGTCATTCCTTTTGAGGTCAGGTTAATTCGTGGTGCAGGATAATAGGAGCAAACCTGTGGAGCGGAAGATATAAATCAAAGAAAAATGCACCTAACAAATTATCATACGGTAAATGGGATATTCTGTACTTAATTCGTACACAGTTAAGAATAATCGACTTTACGACACGGTCTCATAAAATTCCAATCCCTGTCAAGGCAACCAAGTCGTCAAAGTATCTCGAATATCCGAAGAAATATTCAAATTATGTAAATACCATCTTTTCCAACTACAAAACGATCGCACTAAACTCGATTTCAGCATACATTTCTTTATTGGAAGGAAACTCAATATTAGCATAGAGTTTTATTTGAAATTGATTGTACAAAACTCCAGGTTGTACCAAAGAAATCACTCAATGTTGTTTGCTATAAAAACTAAGCGAATTGTATTTATGGTTGTTTTTTTCATATAACAGTATAGGAATAACATTAAGGTAGGTCCAAAATGTCAATATGGCAATATTTTAAAAAATAATGACAAATTAATTAATCAAAAAATACGGACAAAAATGTTCTTTGTTGGAATACAATAAATGTATATTACTGCTTCCTAAAATAGGATTGCTGCTTAAAGAAACAAAATCCTGCTATAAATTTCTCGCCTTATTTTACGCTTAAATTTGCTTTAACTAACGCTAGCTGAATCTGATTGAATTACTAGTGCGTTCATGCCAAAACTTAACAAATGTTGGGTCGTAAGGCCGTAACTAAAAGACTTTAAAAGAATTAAAGAACAACTTTAAGTTGACAGATTAGTTTAAGTATTTTTTTTTGTATTGAAAGAAAATGAAACTTTCAAAATGTTTGTTGTTCCGATTTTCGTGGTTTATATTGTAGGATTATTTGAAGGTTGTTTCACAATTAAAACATTAAAAAATTAATAAACGAAGTAGTTGAAAAAAATATTAAAAATTGTAAGGAATAATATGAATTTACTAGTATTATGCAAATTAGTTTGTGATTTAATAAATTTTTTTTTTATTTATGTTAGAACGGAACAGGCCGTATTAGACTAATTTTACCACGTAGCAGGCTAGTCAGACCATGCTACGGGGGGACGGTCCGAATGGGATTTGAACCCGGTCCGGTCGTGTTAGGGACTTAGCGCCGTTGTCAAATACACCACCGGGCCGCCCCATTTAATAAATTGTTAAACATTTTTATACAAAAAATCATCGAACAGTCTAAGCAAAATATGGAAATGCCATTTTTTCTTGTATAAAAGAGTATATTTACTAATTATTTCGGATTCTGAGCCATAAAAAAATGTTTTCACACACGCATTGTTTGAATGTACAATAAGTTATGTATTTTCAACGAATGTTCAACATTGAATCGCAATCATTTTGTTCCTGAGCGTGGTACGCGTTTTAGCTGGGTTGTCGTTGGAACTTACATTCCAGAGGGATGATGGCGCCTTTTTTTTCGGATGATTCACCGCCGTTGTGAGAGCTTACCAGGCGTAATGGGCGCTGTTGTCGGCGTAGCTGACGTGCGACACATGGGCTGCTGGTTCGTAGCTCAGCGTCTTGGCAGCGACAACCGGTGCGGCATGAGCGTAAACCGGCGAGCTGTGATGGTACAGCGGCTGGGGCTCAGCGACCAGCGTCTTGGTGTACGTTGGCTGCGAAACGTACGCGGTCTTGGTGTAGGCCGGCTGGGCAAGGAGCGTCTTCGTATAGGCCGGCTCGGCAACGACGTGCTTGGTGTACGTTGGCTCATGGACGAGCGTCTTGTGGACTGGAGCGTAGGCCAGCGTCTTAGTGTACTCGACGTTCTTCAGCAGCGGAGCCTGATAGTGGACCTGCGGGGCAGCATAGGACACGGTCTTGGCGGCAACAACCGGGGCGGCATGGGCGTACACATGGGCCGGTTCCTGAGCGTACACCGTCTTGGTGTAGGCGGGCTGGGCCACGACCGTCTTCAGGGCGGGCTCATGGACGGCGTACGTCTTGGTGAGCGGGGCAGCATAGTGCACTGCCGGTTCGGCATACGCGACGTGCTTGGCGACGGCCAGCTTCGGCGTATCCTGACGGGTGATCGAGCTGTAGCTCACGGCCGGTGCAGACGAGTAGTGTGCGACGGGCGCTGCCGCGTACGACAGTTGATGATGTTCCGGTTCGACGTAACCGGCGCTGGCACAAGCCAGGGTGGCAAACAGAACAACAATCTGGAGGAGTATTGGGAAAATAAAACAATACACACATCAGTACCCGGACCACACAGAACACTGGGCACACTCGTCACATTCGCTCAAAACCACAGAGCACGGTAAGGCCACCAGAACACAAACACTCGCACCAAGGAGCACAGCAACACCGACGCTAAACGGCTTCAACTCACCTTAAAAGCCATCTTCTAGTGGTTTTTGCAGGTCTGCACTAAATCGAAGCTAGCGATGTAATGATACCTCTGGAAGCGTTTGGTCTAATATTTATATGAAATGTGCCGCACAAAGCTTGCGGACGCGTGCTTACCAGGTGAGTTCTCTCAACGGTTCACCGGGCACCGGTGTGCGGCTTGCGAAGAAGCCTACCGAAGATGGGGGTGACCTTCTTCCAATGAATAATAATAATAAAAAAAACGATCGTCAACAGCCATACACACACACACACACACACGGACGCACACGCACAGAACTATCACACTTTGAAGACGGCTCGGATGGGGATGGACGTGATGCTGGTGGTGCATGGAATTGGTAGGGCCCTATCGAATGGGTCGTCACACGAAACGGGGTGGGGGTGAAAGACACAGATCTCGATGGCAATTTCTCACCTACAAACGAAGAATTCCAATCGGCGCTCTACCGATTCGTTAGTGAATTTTGGAGGTTTTTTCGTTGTTTTTTTT
>STHB01000010.1:9420476-9442976 GCA_018908115.1 Anopheles rivulorum
GCCCCCGCCAACCATTTTTCTCGTCATTGTCGCACATTCGCTGTTCCGAGTGCCGAAGGTCTTCTTTTTGGTTGTGGAGAGCTGCTGTGGCCACAGCCCGCCGCATATACACACCGGTACGAAGGCTAAATAAGCAAGAAAAAACACAAAAAAAAACGCACACATTGATGCCGCGACGACGCAAATCGAGAGGAAATGGACCAGACGCGGCCACGGCCACACCGCGCACACTTCAAGACCCGCGCGTATGGTCTTTCCCCGTTGGCCATGCGGAACGCGACGAAGTTTGCAAAAACGAGGCAGGCGTATGAACAAAAAAAAAACAAGAATGACCCCCAAATGAAAAGAAACTTTACCGTCGGTTTCCTGCTCCTTGCGCTTCCTGCTTCCTGCCACACACACAAACACGGGAGGACCGTTTGATCCGTTTGTTGGTGGTTGAATGTTTTTTGTTTTTTGTTTCTCCTACGTCAGGTTGTCCGATGAGCATGGTCGCTACCGCAAACGTAGATAGGAAACGGGATGAAATATAAATTAATAATTGTGGAAATATTATATAGAAAGTTAAAAGAATGTTTAACGCGATATTAAATTAAGATTAAAAAAAATCAGTTCAAAACATTTTACATTTAAGTACTTAAATATTTTGTGAAAGTAAGTCCTTATAATAACAGCTTAAATATGAAATGATCCTAATCTAAATAGGAGCATGTTAAAACAGATGTGTAACATTTTATTTTTAAAAAAAGTTATAGGTGCTGTAAAAAATTAAAAAGAAAAGTGGAAACCCTGAAATGAAAAAAAGAATTAAAAAAACACAAAACAGTACATTATTAAAACAATACAATATACCGAAAAACCAGTAAATAAAATCGGTACAAAGCATGTTAAAAACAATTAAAAACAGAAAAGAAAGTTCACCAGTGCCACCTCTAGGGGATTTGCACGCTGGAAATAGCGAGCATACCATTTTTTATGCGTTTTTTAGCCCGCATCCTTCTCTTTCTCACTCACACTGTCTCTGAACAGTGTATAACGAGCACACGCGCTCACCGTCGCTCTCACACCGTACACTTTTTTTCTCGCCTTTCTTTCACTCACCTTACCGAGCAGCAGCAGCAGCAGCAGCATCCCAAGCGTATATAAAGATGCGTGTATACCGCCATATAAAAGCGTCTATATACGTGCTGACAAGCGCGCACACAAACACCGCGAACGCGATATCATTACTCTTCATCTTACTGTTCCCTCACACAATCGTTCGCACTCTTTCCACCGTTCAGCGTGCGGGTCCGTTTTTCTTTCGTTTCTTTTGTTTCGTGCACAAACTATCTCCAACAAAACGCGCGCGCGCTCTCTCTCTCTCTCTCCCTTAGCTAGCTGTGCTGCTTGGATCGAATATTTTGCTATGGAAAAGCGTACGGTCTCGCGGCGTGTGTGCGCACGCTTTTTTTTTGTTCCTCTGCTTGCTTTCTGGGTATTATTGATATAATAATTACGACGCTCGTTATCATGCTGGTGTGGGAGTAGTGTTGTCTTTTTCTTCTTGTTTTGGTGGGCGATTACACAAAATCGCATAGAACTAAAATGTAGCTAAAATGCAAACAAACCAAAAACAACAAAAAAAAAGAGGAAGACCGAAAACTTCGCGCATCTCTTCCGATTGAAATGTGTACCGCCCGTGTTGCAGGCTCCTCGCCTTCCCACCCCACAGTTGTGGGTGTTGTGGGAGCGAGCGAGATGAGCGACCCCAATCGTACATGTGTTGGTTGCACGTTGCTCACGCAGCCAGCCAGCCATCAAACAAACGAAAGCAATAGCAACAACAACAACAACAACGTTGGTAGGAAAAATGCCTTGCCCAACAAACGGAAGAAGTGAAAATCTGTCGTACCTTTTTGGGGGTGGGGCGGGAAAAGGACAAGGAGGGAAATGCGGTGTGCCAGAAAGTGCCCCAGCCTTATGTATTTCCATTTTCTGCACAATGAAAAACTGCGTGCAGTGTTGGTTGGTTTTTGGGATGTTTGTGTTTTATTTTTACCGAATTCAGTTTTGCAGGAAAACTGATGAAAAAACAAATGAAAACAACAAAAAAAACGCACACAAGGTAGGAAGGAATTCGAGCCCATGAAAGCGTTTAATAGAGTGTGAAATGTTGCGCACATTTTAGTGCATTTGAGAAGAAATTATGAGTTCAAAGAAGCAAACAGCAATTGAACAATAAAAGGAGACAAAAGGAAGGGCTTAAAAAATTTGAAAGAACATATAAGTAAGCGTACTTTAAAAAAGAAACGTAAATATAAGAAGTAGAAATGATGACAAGTAAAATGTATAAAGAAAAGAAAGGTGAAAATGCACTACACACGTGTAGTTTAATGTTTAACAATTTATATGTAACAGTAAACGTAATGATGCAGTTGCTTCGGGGGGAACAATCGTTCAGCGCTACGCAAACAGCACTACAAGTTTGCTTTGGGACATAGAAAGTTCTAGTTCCCATTTTTGCCGAACTCGCCTAGACACGGGAGCTTGTGTGCGGTTTTATGGGAAACTTTCCTTATCACACCGTTTACGACGGGAACGAGGGACCGTGTCACGGTCTTTGCATGTTTACGTGACCAAACATTTTGTTCGAAACTTCCCGTAAAGTTGGTTGACTAAAGCGCTATCGAACCGCGTTCCTGCTGGAAGGAACGTGTGTGGGTGTGTGAAAATAATAAAAAAGACCTTTACTTTAAACCTCTACCGGAGACTGAAGGGAACACCTTCCCTTTAACCCACATACTCCCCTGTTTTTCTCATCACCCACACTAATCCACCTGTTTCTGGGCTGTAAGTGGTAAGCAGCATTGATAGATAAGCAGATAAACGCAGACAGTGTAGTGGGCTTACGCATACGCACACAGGCACAACCACACCGAGGCAATCCGTTTCGTGAAAGCGAACGGGTGAACGATGGCGCTCATTTGTACTGTGGTGAATGCATCTTTATGTATCGAACCCTATGTACCGGGAGCGTCGATGCGTCAGGCTCTTCCGAATGTCCTGACAAGTTTCGCTGGTCGACCCACCAGAACGTGCGTTTACAGATGTTTATGCTACGGAAACGGGTTTTGTGTTTTCTAAGGGAATTCTTTGATCGTGGTCATCATACCTCTTTGATGATCATGCTTTAGTGTTCGGTTGCGTTTAGATGCAAACAAAACACGACCGAAGTGAGTGCACGGCTAGTGATTAATACTATTTTCGTCACGTTCAAATCTTTTTGTTTCCATAATGTTGACATTTTAAAGTCCTTTTTTGGTGAATTTTTACTAACATTGAACAAAAAAACAACATTTAAATAACGAAAGGAAAAATGAAAAAAATACAAAACGTAAAGGAATCGCAGAATCGAAAAATCAATTTAAACATTTTTATAATAAAACATAACATAAAATAATAAAAAAAAAACTTTGATTTAAAAGAACAAAGAAATAAGATGATAGTGTCGAAACTATAAAACTAAATAAAGAATTATATAAATTGAAGCGAAAAATAACAAAGAAAAATCTATAAACTGCAGTAAACGGAAGGTAAATATATGCAAAAATAGATTTGTTAAACAAATTGCCTGATTTTTTCTTCGTTTCAAATCCTTCTATTGCTTCTAGTACAACGTTCGAGCAAGCCATGCTAATGCACGCACAGTTGCCGTTGGTAATATTTGCTTCCTTTCCGCTCTTTCGTTCGCTCTCCTTCTCACTCTCATTCTCACTCTCTAGTTCGCCGCGTTCGATCTATGTAAGCCACGCGTTCGTGCTGCTCATCTCATCTCCTCGCTCGCTCACCCAGCACAGGTAGCAGCGCATTGTCCCGCAACTAGCACCATCGTCTCGTGAGCCAGCCAACGCTTTCCACCGCTACTAACGCACCGTTTGTCATTAGCCGGGTGCGCTGTGCTGGTGTTGGTGTATAGTGATGCTCGCATTTGTAGCAATTTTTATATATTCATGTTGCCCTCTTTCTCCCTCGCGTGCTCGTATTTACCCGCGCATCCGCAACCATCGCCGTCATCATCGTCATCAACATCATCATCAGCCACCGTCACCAACCACCACGTTAACGTCATTGCCTCGTGAACCTTTTGACGGGAGGAAGGAAAAAAAAATACGGAAACGTCCCGTGCTGCCATCTGCCCCTAGCGAAAAGCAACCCTTATTTTTGCTTAGTGTATTGTACCAGAGTTTAATAGCGCGCTGTATATGAGACGGTCAAATAGAACGATGTTGTACATGCGTGTATGTATATATATAGACATATCTGTGTTCATGTGTGTGTGTGTGCGTGGGGGGTAAGGAAAAGTGTGGATTTTTTTTATCTTTTCCATCATTGCCATCGCCTGCTGTGTTTTCCTTCCGAGCTGGGTAAAATTCTTGTAGCCACATTGTCTCGCTCTTTCACACTGAATGCCACTTTATGAGCAGGCACAATTGTAACAAAAAAAGCACACACACACACATACAAACATTCTGAACCATACCGTTACCAACACCAATGCGCGGGACTCTCGATCAATTTTTCTCATCTTCTCTCTGGGGTCGTTTGCTTTCTTTTGGATTTTTCTTCAACAGATCCGGGATTTTGGGTTCCGCGCCGGCACCCTCTAGATTTTTTTGTTGTTGCTTACAGCACGTTTATATTTATACATACAGCGAGACTACATGTGTAAGCGCAATATATACGATGGTGTTCAAAAAAGTAGCAATACTCCTACAGCGTGGTGGGATTTACAGCGCTACTGTCATAAATGTAACTTTTAATGTAATATAGAAAATATTCTGATTAGTATAATCTATTTTACGGTATGGGGTCATTTCTGTGATTTTACGAAGAAAATCTATCAACCTAAACAGAAAATTTACTCTCTAATTTTGCTACCGTCGACATTAAAGGAGCAAAAAACCAGCAAACATTTGTTTACTTTTAAAATGCAATGTCATTGTCTTATTATTTCCAATAAATTTCACTTTAAAAATAAAAACTTTATTCTTTAAAAGCAAAAATTAATTTTTAAAAAATCTGCGTACTGCTACCAAACTGTACACCACTGTGCACGTTCTCCCTCCGTGTAGCTTCATTTCTGTGTTGTCTTCTTTTGCGTACGTGCAGCTTGCCTGTACATAATATAACTGGCTGCTGCTGCTGTCAATGTGTGAGTGTGCGAGATTAATCGTCACACGCAGTGGGAGCAGTAGTAGCAACATGTAATGAAGAAAAATGTCCATGAATTTTATCGGAAAAAAATAATAGCTCCAAGCATGAAAGCCGTTCAAGCAGGCGGCGGCACAGTGTTGGTGAGATGTGCTCTGCTGGACATCACTGTACACAGTTTGTAGCCGAACACAGGGCGATTGTGTGTGTGTGTCTGTGCGTGAGAAACAATAAAAGCGCATGACTGGTGTAGGAGGATTATTCGTGATGCAATCGTACAACGACGACTACTACGACGCTGCTGCCACTACAGGTTGGTAACACAATAGGGAAAATCCGTTCTGGACAGGCAGTTGCGAGCAGAACGCATAAAGTGCAAACATAAAACGGGCATGAACGTTTGCAAGTATTGGAAAGGCGGGTGAGTGCGAATAGCGCGTTACGGGAGAAGAGCTAGTGGAAGCAGGAGTGAAGTAAAACGAGAAGAAGGACAGGGTAAATAACACGCAGTGTAGAAACTACCACTCGGAATCGTTGTTGACGCCTGAATTTCAGTGAAATTCTATTAATTTACCAACACACTCACACCCGCGGACATCGTAATGAGGCTAAGAGGTAAATATGTCACACACACACTTGCACACACCGTACGGATCGAACGTTGCGTGCGTGTGAGTTTAACTTCATCATAACTTGATTTGCCATCACCTTTCGGGTGCGTTAGATTCATGCAAAAGGTTTCACAGCCAAGGGAGAGTGTGTCCCAATGCCATGATCGGAACATAAAATGTGTATAAAAAATTGCACGTTTCGGTAGTATTTTTGATTTTACATATTTTTGCGTGACGAAGTAGGCCCTGCAGAAGTGTGTTGCGAGAGAAAATGTTTCGAAGAAAATGTTTTGATCTGTCACACCGAGGCCGGTCTTTCGAAGCGGTTTGCATGTGTGCGTTCGGCATGTGTTCCTGGGTTCAGGTGTGTCAAACTGTCGAATGTATTTTTTTTTTTTTTTTTTTATTTATGTTAGAACGGAACAGGCCGTATTAGACTAATTTTTACCACGTAGCAGGCTAGTCAGACCATGCTACGGGGGGACGGTCCGAATGGGATTTGAACCCGGTCCGGTCGTGTTAGGGACTTAGCGCCGTTGTCAAATACACCACCGGGCCGCCCCCTGTCGAATGTAGTTGTTGAAAATTTGCTGCTGCTGTTTGTCAGGAATATTTTTGAAAAAACATTTTCAGTTTTTTGAATACACCGACGGACTGCTTAGACCCTGTTTTGTTGGATTTAATATAATTTTTAGCAAACTATGGTGTCCGAAAAGCCATAGGCGAAAATGATATTTAGGAATTACTCATATTGTTGAATAATTATTTACAGCGTGTTTTTAATTATTTATGGCTATTTTTTCGCAATATATCGTTTAGTATTCCATTAAATGGAACGGAAGTTTCAGGAAAAAATATCGTGTGTATTTGAAATGACCCATGGCAATATGTCAAACCTGCCGAATGAGTAAATTAAAAATTGCTTATTTGCCATTGCTAATACCCTTGAATAGCATGGTAAGCTGATAACAGGTAGAGGTACTTTAATCTACTTTGCCGCAATTGAATTCCCCAATGAATAGCTTTATTTTGCGATTGTGTGTTAGACATAGTCATCTGTTGTCTAACTTGTTGCCACCTGTAAACATGATTATTGTGTTAAGTTTTGTAAAAATGTATCAAACATTTTATATGTTTGTCGCTATTGATTTTGTCATGATGGTTGTAGTTTAGCCATTACTTTTGACTTTTTGCGTTTATTTGATGAAAATAAAAATATGATTGAAATATACATCAGACTGTAAACTACAACGTAATAAAAAAGTGCACGCGAACACTTTGTGACAAATATTTAACTGTCAAAATAAACCACATTTATCATCCAGGCGTACCGAAGCGTATATATGCTTTTTTTCCACGCACGAGAAAGACAACCCTCGTAATGCGTTTGACAGCTCTGGCATTGCCACCATGCCCGGATACAGGTAGAAGAATAGGCGTCAAGAGCGTGATGATAGTGTTCGTGCGCCGAATCGAAGCTTCTTTACTCGCATCACAACGACGGAAGTGAGCAGAAGTATCTTGTCGTCGTCCAGCAGAGCAGCACGGTGTGAAAGAGCGACGTCCAGCTGCGTTTTTATCGGCGGGATCGGTGGTTATGCTCTGTGAGGTTTCTGCCGATTTTCCCTGGCATATCCATCCCTACCGAGAGATGATGAGTTGACTATTGTGAAACCAAAGTGAGTTGCATTGAACGTTCGGGTGAGCTCTAGTACTAGATTTAATGATGGGTGTGTGCAATGGCAAAGTGTACTTGATTGAACAAACCGAAAACTGTGCTTCCCGAAAAATGTGCCCGCTACTAAAGTGTCGTGCTTGTGAACTTGGTCGTCCGAGAAGGCTATGCTGTCGAAAAACAACAGAATGGTCTACAACTCGGATGTAATTCAATGTCTCAATGTCGTTAGTGGCCAGTGCTGTACAGAATGGAGTGTTTTACGAAGAAAGATCCTTGTTGTCAACTATGGTGGTGTAAATTTTGGCAAACAAATACCGCTCCAAAGTGAACATAATTTTTTGAACAATACACATATATTGCCGTCACGTCGTCGCAATATACCTTCGAACGGCGACCGCGTTCAACATTTTTCCTACATGTGTGTTTGCACTGTGCGTCAGCAAGCGAGAAAATGTTCCACGAATGCAGTACGGTTCGACATTTCTTTTTTTACGATATTCGAAGAAAAAAGAATGGAGAGCAGCAGCACACGGAACAACACACCGTCATCTCGGTGAAAAAGGTTGAAGCCTCCTGCGTTTCGTTTTTCATTTGAAGCTAGACTGCGATTTATTGCTCTCTCGCTCAATCGCGCGCACACGTAGCATACGTACGCACACGCTCGCGAATGGAGATGATGCACATACGTTTCGGCTGGATGTGTGCGTGTGTGTCGTGTAAAGCGGGGTAATTATTATCAACAATTAGGTTGGATGCACCAACACAAACGCTCACCATGGTAACAACAAAACACCGTCAACACACGGCGAAGTGTATAGTAGCAGCCATGATTATTTTCCTTCCCTTCGCCCGTCCCCAACCTCTCCTGAACTGACATTTGTCAGTGCGTATGCGTGTGTGCGTGCGTGTGTGTTGGTGAGAGCGTCGTTCAGTGCGAGATAATCGCGCACTGTACACTTGGCCGTAGCGAAGAGGCTGCATGCGTGTGTGTGTGCGCGCTTTTTTTTGGTTGCCTAAGTGACGTTTGTTAATCTTTTTTTTTGAGCAATGAGCGGAGAAAAGGTATTGGAATTTGTTCGTGCAACCTGACGCGCGTTTTGCATGCAGAGGGAGAATATAAAAAAGGAAAATTAAATGAAAATGAACTGCATTTATAAGCTGTGGGCTTGTTTGTTTATCTTGCAAACAAAACAACAACGAAACATTCAACTAAGCTGAAACGCTGACGCAAAACTTTATAACCGTTTGCTTATTTATTTTCATTTCAAAATAACGAAAAGTGAAACTAAAAATATTAATTAAATTATTTTCATTTCAGAATTTCCGTATCTGCTCATAGACCAAATTCTCGACAAAAGGTGTATTTGTGTTTATGTGCGTGTGTTTTAGTGTGAAAATTGTTAATCGAAGCACTAGCATTTATAGAAGTTTCGGTAACTTATTGTGCGTTAAACAATCGTCAAATCGTCAGAGTGTAACAACAGCACCACCGGCTGGAGTGAGTGTTTGTATGTGTTAGAAAAAAGAAAAGAAAAGGAACCAGCCTATTTAGTTTATACCAAACAGCGTGATCTGCTTACAGTCGCAGCGGTACAAGTGAGTGCGGGAAAACCATCGTCTCGATCGCACCATTACCCTCGGACGCATATTGCGTGAGTGTTGTTTTGCGGCATTGCTCCGCGTACACGTACAGAGTTGTTGTGTTCCATTTGTCGGTTCGAGTGTTTGCCTACAGGAGCCATAAGCATCGTGTGCGCGTGTGAAAACCGTGTGTTTCGTTACCGTCGTGAGTAGGAAGCAGAAGAATAACTTCACCAATTATTCATCCCTTCACGCGTGCTGGGCAAGTGCGTCCATCTACCAAAGGGTGTATTGTGTGTTGCCGGCTGTCGGGAGTTGTCTGCATCTTACGTCCCCTCAGTGTCGCGAGCAGGCGCCAGCTGATCGTTTTACAGTGGTGTGCAAAGCATCACACACTCACTGCTCACAACGGTGTGAGGATCAGTTGCTGCCGCGCTGCATTTGCCGTGCTTGCGGGCCACATGAACGTGCCCACACCATACCTGTGTGCGACGAACGTGCGCGTTTGTGAGTTGTTGTTTGTGTGACACAGTGAGCTGCACAACTGCAGAGGAAGAGAGTGAGTGAGAGAGAGAGAAAGAGAGAAAGCAAGAGCGAAAGAAAACAGATCCGTCTGGTACCGCTGCCACACTGCTGCAGGTGCAGGTGGAATCGGCTAATTATCGCCGGATTGTTTTTTTTTATTAGACGAATCGGAATCATCGTAAGACATACGGCCACCTTACTCCTTGTCCCCACCAAACCCCAACACCTTGAACGGACTACGGTGCCAGTGAGTGTGGGTGAAGATGTATGCAAAAGGCAAAGGGACAGCGGTGCCGTCAGATGCACAAGCTAGGGAAAAGTAAGTATAAAGTACTACGATATGGCTTTTAGTAGTTTAACATTAATGTTGTTTTGTTAACACAATTTGATGATCTCAGCTGGATGAGGGTGTTTTTTTTTGTTTTTAAAATTAATTTTGTCCAAATTTTTAAATACATTTACTTGTAACTGTTCGATGGTTGGTAAGCCATTTATTCATTGACCTAAAGTAGGTGGAGTACTGCATATAAATAAACAAAGGAAATGTGTACCGGAGATCTTCCAAATTAGCAAATTAAATTTTTAAAGTATAAATATCTTCCTTTCGATAAACAATATTCAGCAGCTGTTCAGACTTTACAGAACGGAACGTTAAAAAGGAAGTAAATATTCTAATTTTCGATCAAAATTAATACAACGATCAATTGATCATTCGAAACACAATGAAAATAGATCGATTGAAACCATCGTTTCACTTTAGCACTTTCATATAACAGTTATACGTAGTGAGGAACGGATTGAATTGAAACTTTTCATTGAAATTTCATGGGAAAACACTTTCGCTATAAAGTTTTTCATGAAATGATTAAACCGCTGGCACAGAGTTAACTGCTCATAAGTGGTCTTTATTTATTTATATTTTACCAAAGAAACTTTACACGCATGTGTGTCATCAAGAAGGAATGATATTTCTCATTTCTGGTGAGCATTCTTGTTGTCTTTAGAATCTTTGTTACATACCCTACCAAGGACAGATTGGGAAGGCGCAAAGAAACAAAAGAAGAACAAAATGGAGATACTTCGAAATGCACCTCCCCGAGTGAATGAAGAAGGGATCCACGGCATCGTTTCAAGCACGCATATATTCTGCACCAACCTTGAACGTCTGGCTGATTCTTCTCGATGACTCCCTTTGCCCAGTCAACCCATAAAGCAAGCGAAGCGGGCACAGCCGAAGGGCGAATATTGTACGATTTGTTTCGCGATCACCACACGCGCTCTGCTGTGGATGTACATACGGATATCGGTGACTCCCTGCAAAAAGAAGGTCTTACAATGGTGTCGGAAAGTAGCTTCCAGTTCATTCGTTCGGTTATGTTTCGATCGGTTATAGCAACGATACAGAGACATAAATGAAATCGTATTTCCATTCCCGAGTGCAATCTGCATCGGATTTGCGAATTTTGCTCACGAGCTGAAAAGGAAGTTTTTTTATTAGTAACAATTATGACACGAATTATATTAACGTCCAAAGTTTGAGTTTGTACATAATTTTAGCTTATTAGCTCAATACAAATAATTTAAATGACTCACACACGAACTCATACTTTCATACTTTCTCGTCTATATGTTTTTTTTATTTATTTTTCAAAGACAGAATTGTATCATATGCTGTTGGCGCCAAAGTAAACACATGCTCCTACTAGCGTGTAATGGGCCCATTGCCAGTGTGTATTGTGTTGCATCCCCTGGACGTACTATAAATATCCGTACTTTTCGTGTTTTCGATTTACTTTCCTTCGTTTCTGTTTGCTTCAAGCTGACCACCAAAGCCAGTTTTGCTGAAAGTAATGACGTAGTTGATCGCTGGCAACTTTAAGCAGCACACACACAAACCGCCTCTCTCCTCACTAAACCTAGGCTAGAAGGCTGAGCTGGGGGTGGGGGTGGTTGTCGGCTCCTCCACTTGTTACCAAAGGAATTTCCTTTGGTGCACATCGTTTTTTTTTGTTGCTTTTCCTTCTGTCCCAAGGAGGCCAGGTTCGGCGGGGTGTTCGGTCGAAGTTGGTGCGCCATGCTGTTGTGTAACGGTCACGAGAAGCCTACACCGGTTCGACCTTTCCCTCTCTCCCCCCTCCCCCAACACGACCCTTGGCCCACCAGCACTGTTCCGCGAACCGTATGGCTGTGTGTATTTCATGCGTGTAGTGTTGTAACGGCCCGTGATCGTGTTTGCCATCCGAAAGTCATCATTCGGTCACACACCAACAAGCTCCAAAACCCCTTGGACACGACACGAAGGTGTTGCACTGGGAAATGGTGATCCTTGACGTCCGCTGTGGACGGCACGGGCCGCTTCGAAAGGCGTTTGTTTACATCGGGCGGTCTCTTGTGGTGGTGTCTTGTGTGCGCGAAGATATGACGCAGAGGAACGGCACGCGAGACACGGCTGATGAGGACGATGGTTGCGCGCGGTCTTGGGTGGCACCCCTCTTTTGTTGGAGTGTGCTCGCAGTGTCTGTACCTTCCAAACATCACTATTCTCACCAAATGGTACGACTATATCAGCTAAAGCGCTCCACCATCCGTTTGCAACATTCGCCCAGTAGACTTGCGTCTACTTCGAACCCCCGGCGAATCGAAATCATATATTGCTTTCGAATGTGCTCGACTATTCGGTTTCTCTCGCGGACGACGTCGCGAACAGCCAAGCAGTGTGCTCCGTTTGCGACTATCCCAAAGCACGGTGCACCGCCACACACGCGGAGTATCCATACCGGCCGATACTCGATCGATAAACAAACGTCCCAAAACGGACGACCGGCGCTTCTCGAGGTCGTACGAGGTTTGTGGCGACTTTGGGTGAGTGTGAAGTCCGCGTGCATTCGACCGTTACTTGTAGGATTTTGGTGTCTGTAGTTAAATTTATTGGTTTCTTAACACAATTACCTTACGGGGTTTTATTGCCGTGTGTTTTTGTTTGAAAAATTATTTTACGCAAACAAATGTTTGAGATGAAATAGATTTATTTTTCTATTTAAACATGAATTAATTTGACTACTTCAATTGGTTTTATGGACATCTTTTACACTAGAACGAACGGAGCGATCATTTTTGTTTTTGTTCTATTTGTATAAATTTTTAAAGAGTTTTTAAACATTAATACATGACTTTAATGGATTTATTTTATAGTATTCCAAAAACTGTTAATGCAATATTCAGATTTTTAGAACTGTTTATCTAGAGATCGTATTTTAAACGCTTACAACGGTAGTACATAAAATACACTACTAATAGTGGTGATTGATTTCCTTTATTTGCTCGTAATGCAGTAGTAATTTCTTGTGAAAATAAAGAAATAATTAATCAACAATTGTAAAATATAACTTTGTCTTTAACTGAACCAATAATTATTGATCAAATATGTTCTTATTTGCTATAAACGTGTTTGCTATAAATTCACTAAGCTACTAAAATTATAAATTCGCATGTATAAATTGTACAATTCTCATGCACCTTGTTGACAGTCATTTGAAATGGATAGGGTTAGAAAAAGCATAGTATTACAACCTAAACGATCTGACAGTACGGCAAAGAAGCCGTCATAATAGAAAATAAATAAAAATAAACAACCTAAACGATGTTTCTATTTCACAATAACTTAAGTGGTCCATTCGTCAACTCACGACTACTGCACACGATCGAACTTGGTTCAAATCTCAATGTTATTGTATGTATTTTGGATTTTGTATTTTGTATAATATATTTTGGAGTTTGTAATTCTGAAAAATTAATGGAAAAATCTAACATTGAAAATTGCAGCCACAAAACCCTGATCAGGGTTTGAATGGAATCAGGTCAGTCAAAGTGACTGGTTCGGTAGTTCTAGTGTTTAACCAATTTTTCTATCGTTGATTAGATAACACTGAGTCTATAGAAAGTCTTATCACAAGGGAAAAAACAGGTCAATGTCGAATAAAGATTGTACGATCCGAAATAAGGGGAAATGCACCGAAGTCTTTTATTGCTCTTTTTTATAGCAAAAGATAATTTCTATTTCTATTATTAGAGTACGAAAATTTAACAATTTGTATGCAAAATTTGAAGCACCTTTTTTTTGATTGTTTGTGTATCATTAGCCTTTAAGCTTTCGCTACAACGCACCAATGTTTTAAAATTACCATTAGGGAGCTTCAAAGGAATATCAAATTGAATCATTGGTCCTGCTTTTTGCAGGCAGGCAGGCAGGCAGGCAGTAAGACCAGTTTATGAGGGTCCGTGTTTTTTTTGATGGATCGATTTGCAGATTGACCGCACGAACGAGAACTCCCTGAGTGCAGTGGTACCTTACGGCCGTGATCGAATCATCCAAAAGCCCGCCTATATGCACCAGCATATTTTTGTATTCCATCCCAAAAGAAATCTGATTGTGACGAGAGTTATGTATGCTGATTTCCTGTGCGTTGTTGAATAACGTTTGCCTGTAGAGAGAGAAGTTTGACTATGATGACGATGATGATGATGGACCCTCAGGATCGAAAAAGGGAGAAGCAGGGAGAAAGGGAAGAGTTGGTTGGTAGTGAAATGAGTTCACTAAGCATACTTTCTCTCTGCAGCTCTTTGCCGGAGAGCAAGCAGCAGCATTAGTCTAGTTGGGTACGAATATCCAACCAAACTCCCACACGAGAAAAACTATGTCGAAGGGAACTCACCGATAGTTTAGCTACGCTTTATTCGCTCCCACTACAACTGGAAGGACGAAACACAAGATGCAGGTTGCGGAATATGAGTCCATCTCCGTTGTACTACTCATATTCCACTGCTCACTGCTTGCACGAGTGAGTGACTGAGGGATACATAAATTATGCTGTAACTATCTTCCGTCCTTTATGTGCTGCGTTTGAGCATACGGAGAAAAGGGGAGTGGTGGGTAGGGAGGAAGGATGGGTAAAGCTTGTGACATACTCTAACCTGGTTCACCCACTATCAACCCGTGGCTCAACGTCGCCATCATGTGCCGTGCACACACCTAAGCTCGAGCAGGAAAAACTATGTCTAGCGACAGCGTTGTGTAGTGTGGGTATACAGTGGCGCTTGCATATGTATGTTATGGACGGCCTTTGTAGTATATAAGGCCCCCCCCCCTCCCCCCCTCCCACGGTCCGATCGTTTTTGCCTCACAGAAGCTTTCGAGAGCTGGCTTGTGTGCAAGAGCAAGCAAGAGCACACCCGAACCTTGGTTTGTGTGCATGGCAAATCCTGGAAGGATACGGCGAAGGACTGCGGGTCGGACTGAAGAATAAAGGAATATACCATTCGGGAAAGCGTGTTGTGCTCGCTTCTCCACCAGTGTGTAGTACATTCGCGGGTTGGACAAAATGAAGAGAGCTGGACAAATATTTCCTCTTTTTTTACGTTGGTTTGTTTGGGAAAAAGAGTTGGAGAGGGAGTGAAAATCCACCTCGTTTTGTCGACGTGGTGGTAGTAGACAGCACCGGTAAGTGGATGGAATTGGGGGAGAAGGGAGAGACGTTAAAGCTTTAATAAGAATGTCGGTACCGATTTTTCTTCCATACAAATTAAAGTTCGTTTTGAAGTTTATTTGTGAGATAATGTAATGTCATGCTTTTTTTCTATACTGTCGCTTCTTCAACTTATTTACACCTTAGAAATATGTCTTTAAAGGTCAAATTGTTTTTTTATTTAAATAGTCGTAAAATATAAAATCCAATTGTACTTAATAAAGGCAAACGCTGTAGGAAAGCTCTATCACAGCTGCGAACCTCGGTCGAGATTAATCGAAAGCAAGGGGAGAGAGTTCCAATTGGTTTGTGAAACATCAAAACAACTGATAAAAGGCTTCAGCTAAAAACCCCCACCACCACCGTCCAGCTGTTACAGTTTGGTCGATGTTGGTGATGTGGATTTGGAAGGAAAGCATTTTCTTCTTTTTTTGTTTTGGTTAGCTTTTGATGAGGTTTAAATCAAATGAAGGAAGACAATAGAGTGGGAAAATTGGTCCGTTTTTTATGGTTCCTCACCAGATTAAAGGATGGCGATTCATGGTGGATTGTCGTAACGAATTGACTTTTACCTAGTTGACAGGTTTTAGTTTGTCATATAAAATATTTTAAAAATGTCTAAATAAAATTATTTAACATTGCTTGAAGACATAATAAAAGTTATTCAAGCTAATTCCTTGCTTCCAACCATTGATAACGAATTTTAACAGGCTAGTCATTTCTGGATTACCGCGGATAACGCGTTCCAGAGAAATCAAAAATCGAAGCTAGAATTTCAGTTTGACACGTCGTGTTTATATTTCGCGTTAGGAGATTGAATACTTATTGGCGCATGTTACGAATTATATTTAGCATATTAAGGGCTTGCAAATCAAATTACAAAAGAAAAAAATTAAAAAAAGATTTTTGAAACGTATGATGAAGTATGATGAACATGAAGAACAACAAGTATAATACAAACATTTGTTGCAAAATCACATTAACGGCGGCGTCATTGTTTTGATTAATTTGTTATTTTTATAGCGCGGTTTGACAGATTAGAACAATTATAGCAGAAATGGATAAATAGGCGACATAATAATATATACTAATTTTGTGCAATAAAAACCAATTTGTGACTTATTTCTGTTACAAAGTAGCAAGATACGTGTTTTACAATCCAGCTCTAAAAAAATAAAGTTTAGTAATTACGAATTGGGGAAATAAAAAAGTGATAAATTAAAAGATGAAACTCATACACAAAAACGTGAAGAAGGTTACGTTCTGTTTAAACTCGCGTTTAAAGGTTAAAATTACCTGTTGCGCCTGGAAGTCAGGTTGAAGCACTATATTTATTAGCAATCACACATAGATAGTGTTCTAAAGCTGTCTCTAAAAAGGTTAAGATGAGTGTTGAGTCCAGACCGGGCGTAAAGTGAGTCGTGCAATATCCATTTTAACTATTTTATTGACTATGGACCCTCATTACTCCAATAAGTAGAACGAAAAGTCACCAAGAATTAAAGAAACATATTGATGATCATTTCATGCACCAGTAGTTAGTTCATTTTTACCATCCGTTAATCGCTAAGAAAAGGTTTCCGAAAGAAGCAATCGCATTGATAATCCCATTCCGGCGGCTGGATTTTTGAATGTTTTCGTTGCGAAATGTCCTGGTTCTCAGGCCGGGGGGAACGTCCGATCGATCCACAAGGTGTCACCCGATGCTACGCGCACAATTCAAGGTCCACAGAAATGTGGACGGCGGAGAGTTGTCTTATCTGTTTTTTTTGTCGTAGCCAGTAGCAAACAACATCGCGTTTTGACGCGTAAAGTTCGGACTGCGGAGAGTGCGCGTGATTTGGTTGACACGCGCGTGATGTTGTTGTTGCTGCAGGGGCGATGAAAGTACGGGTACTTAATATCGACTATGCTATAATGCTCTGCCGTGCTGTACACGGCCTTATCAGAAACAAACCGCGAGAGCAACTCATGATAAGCAATAGCGCCTCA
The DNA here is from genome assembly GCA_018908115.1 of Anopheles rivulorum. Lineage (NCBI taxonomy): Eukaryota > Metazoa > Arthropoda > Insecta > Diptera > Culicidae > Anopheles > Anopheles rivulorum. The sequence continues at coordinate 9,437,579 of STHB01000010.1, forward strand.
AACCCCCTTTTCCTCTCCCCTCCTCTATTTCCCCTCCCTCGTGGGTCTCTGTATCCGGCCAACTACGCATGCATCGCACGGCGGTGACGTTGGTTTTAACGACGGGGAATAATATAATAAAAAAAAAGTCCTTCAAAGCTCGGCAGTCTCACATTGACGCGCATCAAAACATGCTCACATGTCGTGTTGGAGTTGCGCCTTTTTAATGATCTACAGACGTTAGACAGTTGATCGTCAAATTGACCGGTTTAAAGGAAGAGCTTCGTAAATGTGCCTGATCTTCACCAATATTTTCTACAACTTCGTCCATTGCTTGTCCGGTGGTTTGCGGCATGAATTTGGTGTCAATTTCGTTAAAAATTGTCCCACTTTTTATCGGCTTTGGCACAATCTGCCAAGATAGCTGTTTCCTAGAAACGCAAACAACTCTTTTTTCCACCCCTTCTTGGTTTGGTTTGGTTTGGCTGGCTAATAATGTTTGTACGCAATTGGGGGTACTCCTCTCCTGTCGATGCTTGATCGTTTTTTTTTGTGGTGCGAGGAGTGTTTTTTTTTCGCGGATTTTTTTTGTGTGTGTGCTCTGTTGTTGCTCTTCCTCTGCTGACTCGCCTTTTCCCCCATTGTACAGTCTGTTTGGTTTTTCGGTGTATGTGTCTTATATAGATGCGTATGTACGATTGTTGTGTATGCACAGGTGAGCCGACCCGAAGAACTGCACGATGTGGCGCGAAAAATAAGACGCGCGCTGAAAGCCTAGTGTGCAAAAATAAACCATATTACATACATCGCTCTTTTTTTTTGATGGGCAGAATGTGAAGGGTTGGGGGTGGTGACCAGAAGGAAGGGTGTAGCCGCGACCAGGCGAACGAACACAACACAAAATAAAAGCAAAGCAACACACCTCCACGGTGTTGCCCGCGCGCGCGAGAGGTGTGTGTTGCGTATCGCCAAAAACCTGTTTCTTTACTTTTGCCCGCATCGTCGTCGCTGTATTCTTCTCCGGGTAGGTTCGCTAGTTGGATTGACTGGTTGGTTTCTTCCTTTTCGTTGTTGAGCGGTGCTTTCTTGATGACCGATCGTCATTTTCATTACGATCAGCCACGTCTATCCCCTCTCTCTGTGTGTGTGCGTTTTTTTTTGTCTTTTTTTTGTTATTTGCTGGTCGATCATCTTTGTGTGGCTAAATCGCGATCGAAAGAGGGAGGGTGCGCAAATAAGCAAAAAAAAAAAAGACAGGCAGAGAAGTTCGACATGTCGTCTGCAGTGGGGCACGAGCTTGTTGGTTTACTGCAGACGACAAAGCTAACCAAAATCCTGAGTCCCTCGATGCGAAACTTACGGCTCGGCGTATGGATTATTTGATCACTGAACGCTTGGTGACGGATATTATATAAAAATATGCACCGAAATTTATTGATTACTTAGGCACATATTTTAGAATTAGTTCGTTTGCATTATCTTGCAACAAAATAATTTTATGTTATTTCTAGTACTGACGTTGAATGTAGGAACATTTGCTTATGCTAACTAAAATACTTATCCGAACTTTGTGAAGTCCTGCTATTGCCGATCGTGTCGCGCACGGTTTCATGAAAATAACATTCTGTAACTTGTTATTTACATTCCTGTATGAATTACTTCTAATAATACTGGTATTACATTTTAGTCGAAGTTTATTAAATAAATTATGAAATTGCTTTTTCAAATATTATACGCAATTAACGCCAACATTACGGCAACAAACGAGATTATTGAAATAAATAGAAAATAAATATGAAAATGATTATGTTTGCTTTTAATGTAAAAGATTAGTAGAATCTAATTGCACTCTGCTGAATGATCTCAGAAAAAAATCCCTCTGGGAAAATGTTCTGTTAAATGTTGCACGTACGCCATTTAAACCACTGTTTTTTTATACAGGGTTGCTCAATAATCTTCAGCGAGGTAAAAAATAAAACACATTTTCGTATGGTGAAAAGGTATTCAGCGATTTATGACCAGCGCTTAACTGTTCGATTCTGTCGGATATGTCTAATTGAGAATTAAATGAATTTCGCAACGAATGAAGTGAAGTTAACGTCTAGAAATGGAAGTTCGCAAGATATCATGTCCTTCTTTTAAAGTAAGAAACTGTCAAAATAAGAATGCAGTGGATACATCTTGTTAATAACAATCCAAATATGCATATTACGCATTGATGTAAAGATACATATGTAACAGTAAAGTGGGCTTACTTTGAATACAGTCATTGAGCGTAGTTCGAAATGGCTTCCAAGCTGAATGTACATTCACGGTATTGAATCTCTCATTCGGCAATAGATCACATATGAAGATAATCCATCAGAATGTTTAAACATAGTGCTAGTGAGCTAAATTTTGTCGGTAATGTCTGATTTAAATCTTAACGCACGACTCGTGTTTTGATTCTGATCTGAAATATGGTCTGTTTACAATAACCAACAGTTGATCGAGCATCATAGCTCGATCGATATTGTTCGAGTTGATTTAGTTGCTTAAAATATCAGACAGAAAATATCAGTCAGAATACTGTAGTTATACACACTACAACTTTAAAGATAAAAATTATAAATTTGTTCTTCACTTGAAAGCTCTTTTAAGTAATATTTAGTTTACTTTGTTATAAAATTATAGCTTAAATCGAAAATCAAACATGTGAAGAGTACTATTTTAAGAATGTGACCGTTGTTTACACTTAAACTGTCGCAAGTTTGCTTAATGCGATTGTGAAAAACCCTGTATATTAATTTTTGCCTTAATCTTCTGCTCGTGCAGATTTCTGAGAGAACCGTCATGCTCCATGATCCATCATCCATCCATCTGCCGCCTCCGAGTGATGTGATTTGCTGCATGTGTATGTATGTGGCTTTTTTTACGATAAGTCCACTCTCTTCTCAGTGGACACACACAAGATCGCCGAATCACGGTTGATATAGACGGCTAACGGGGCATCGTTCCGTCACCGTGTGAGGTTACCGTCGCCACGGCTTTGTGGCATCAGTGCGCTATCACTCGACCCTGAGCCCGGCACTGCTACTGCTGCATCCGGGTCGTACGACTGATGTGTATTTCCTTTAATTGGGATTTTGAAATGGACCGTCATTTTGTGCTGCCGTGCATGCGTGTGTGTGTGTGTGGTTGTGCGCGTTGCTTCGACCGTATGTTTGCCTGGTGTGCGCGATTCTCAATCACCACGAGAATGATCTTCGCACGGCCGGCCACAGGAAGAATGGCGGAAACACACCATCGATAATGCCGATCGTTCCACGATCCCCGGTGCCGGGTTCGACGCGAAATGCGTGAAACCGAGAGATAACGAAGGATAATTATGTATTGTTTTAATGCGCTGATTTGCAGATGTAGAGCTCGGGAAACCGATCCCCGGCGCTGATGGACGTCTTACTTTCGCGCAGCCCTGTTATACAGGAATGTGTTCGACACTTTGTGTTGGGGCGATTTTTGTTGTTGTTTCGCTGTAGCATCTGTCCGTTTTTTGGAGCGCGTTCGTTTGACTAATTCTTTTCCTTTCTTTCCCATCTCATTTCACAGAATTGCACTTTATGTATATGAATATTTATTACACGTAGGAGCATCGAAAGCAGCACAAACATTCTTATCTGAGGTGAGTGATCACGTGAGATGATCGTTACGTACGCTGGTGCGGTGCGGAAACGTGGATTACAACCGTGGTTCGTCGTACCTGATCCTTTACTTACTAACTCATTGCCCCATGCTTTCAGATACGATGGGAGAAAAATATCACACTAGGCGAACCTCCGGGCTTCCTGCATTCGTGGTGGTGTGTCTTTTGGGATCTCTACTGTGCGGCACCGGAGCGACGAGACACCTGCGAACATTCATCCGAGGCCAAAGCATTTCATGACTACGTAAGTGCTTGCCTTATTTGGCTTATTTTAATCATAAAAACATATATAGTTCTGGAAGTAATATTGCTCTACTGTAGCATCTTTTGTCAAATTAAGCACATAAGCATCAACAGGAGATAAACTCTAGTTATTGTATTTATCTTCGAAAATGCTGCTTGGCATTGCGACGTTTGTTTGACGCTAACCGAATGAAACGACTTCACATTTGTTTGCAATTCCCAAGTGTTTGTATCACTCGCGAGTTTCGAAGTTTCAACTTCCGTTAGTTTGTGTTCATCAATAATAGGTAACTTTTTCTTACTCACGCGGCCCTCTGTTGATGGTTGCTGTTGCCGGTGTGTCGGTCATTAATCTTACCAGTGCAGCTATAGTACACACGTAAGACACCTCGCGATCGCGCGCCGTTGGTCAACCGTTAGAAAGCTAGGAAAAGCGAACGAAAAACTGTAAATTTCTCCAATGCAAAGATATACCGTGCCCGGCCTAACGGAAGGGTAAATGAAAAGATAGAAAATGGAGCGCAGCGCGTAGGCTCGCAAGAAAAGACGTACACCCGGTCGCATTGTGTGACGTGCCAGCGATTTTTTGAAGCGCAAGTCGTACCTCGTACGTAGGGTTTCCGGCCACGGAGCAAATGGTGTGGCTCTCCATGCTCTTGCCTAGATGTTCACGTCACAACATGATGAAACATATCAAAGCAAGAGGAAGTCAATATAAACTAGATATGTTCCAATTGGTGTAGGTAAAGCAAATGAGTTTTGCTGCTGTTTGGCAATGTTTGCCGTTTTGACTACCTATAAAGGGAAGATGTGTCCTAAAAATGACCGAAGTGAAAAGACGTAGACGACCCGTATTTAAAAAATAACACTACAAATTGATCAAATAACAAAGAACGGTTGCATTCACCTGAAGAAATTGAACCTCAAGCAGTAGACACCTTAACTATAGTTTTACAATAAATCTGTGTGGAATTCCATTCACTATTTACTAATCATCTCTGACATTTGTAGGGTTTCGTGAGTTCAGGCTATGGAGTGAACGGAATAGCACACAATGCAGGACCCGCTCCAAGTCCGCTGTCACAGATACCACCAAACGAAGGCATGCCGGGCGGCCCGATGGCACCTACAGGCTTCTTTCCGGTAAGTTACCACCAACGGCGCCGGTAGCACACACATCTCTCTTTCTCTCTCTCTCTCTCTCTCTGGTCGCTCACTCGCACCGTAACATCTCACACGGAAACACAACATTAAATAGACCACCACCGATATCATTCTTTTTAGTGGGTTTTTCTTTTAACACACATTCATACTTGTACAACCCTTCTGCGAGTTGTGCTCTCTCTCTAGGTGCAATGCGCACAAATAACTGCGAAAAAGAAAACCACAAGTGGCACATTTTAGCAAAACATCCAAATTAAACATATCGTGTATTAACTACTATCACGGTAGTAGTGAAGCGGGGGATGATAACGGTGCATTATGCATATTCGC
>STHB01000010.1:9447506-9477711 GCA_018908115.1 Anopheles rivulorum
AAAAAAAAACAAACAATTTAGCCAGCGTAGTTTTGTTTTGTTTTGTTTTGTCATGTAACAAGAAGTTCACCGGCCTATTTGCTTGCCAGACAAATATTTTTCGTTTGCTCTGTCGTTTCTCCACCAAAGTACCGTCACCCCGCTCTTTGTTTATCTTTGGCTATATAATAGTATTATACCTTCGTTCATGTTTTTTTTTAAACTAGAAATGATTTCGGTTGTACATCACCGTATGGGTTTTTTGGTTCTTGATTTCTGATACCTGATTTTTGAAGATTTTTGTTATTGTGTTTATGTGGTGCCATCTGCTATCAATGAACTTTTTTCCATTGATATTCCCAAAATTAGTTAACACAATCTACGCTATTATTTTTGTTTTAAATTTATCTACATGCTATTGGTAAGACAATTTAGGCATACTTGTTGTTTTGTTTTAGCCTTTTACCTTTGGTAGGGCTTTCTGCAATTTAGTAACTGTAAGAAAGTATTGTTGTTGAAAAAATGTAAGCTGTTGTGGAAGAAGGCAAGCTAGATTGTTTTTTACGGGTTATCTATAGGTGCAAAGAAACAGAAAGAGAAACTAAAGAAATTTGTTATGTGACTATAAGAGCAATTGTTTACACAATGGTTGCAATATTTGTAGATCCAAGCAGTTGAAGCAAATTTCCATCATAATCTTAATCGCTTAAAGAAAACTGAAGCTATCGGGCTGTACATTTTTCGTTCCCTGTGTACTTGTGTGCGAATATTCTTTATCCATTTATAATCGGCCGTGTCCGTCACAACCAGCGTAAATGAAGAGTTTCTCTGATTGCTAATACGCTCGCACCAGTAACGACCAGAAAGTGAATGCGAAAAAAAAACAAACAAAATCTGTAATAAAATCGAATCACCGTTTTCTTTTGTTCTTTGTTCTCTGTTCAGGTGAAGCTGGAGACTTTGTAGCATGGCAAGGTAGGCAATCTATGTCGCGCTTGTCTGCTACTTAAAACCACTGTTTTTTTGTTTTAGTTCATTTTTCCTTCTTTATTTTTTCTTTTCCTATTGCTTCCCACACATATATTCTCTTCTTTCTTCTTTCCTTCTCTATTTGGTCTATTTTGCTGTCCTTTCTCATGCTCACTATCATTTACTCTTCAAATCATACTACATTTATTTTACGTGTTGTGTTAAAACTTCCACAAACCTATTGGCCGGACGAACACGTTTTGCCCGTGCACTCTGGATTTCAATGTTGAGAGGTAGAGAAATTGGTTTGAGTGGAGTTAACAGTTAAAAAACGTTAGAGTGTTTATGTAATTTCCATGAGTTAGTTTATTCGCATTGTCTACAACTTGTTTGTTGCTACTGTCATGTCTTGTTTACTTTTGCTGTTGTGCCTTTGTTCCAAACTTGTTTTATTCACTTTCGTTTATGTAACACCTGCTTCTACTAACCTATTTTTCATGCTTTGCTTTATTCATATGTTTTGTCCATTTTTTAAATTCTTGTTTCGTATTGTGTTCTTATTTTAATTAACATTTTATTCTTACAATTTTTACTTTTCTTTTCCTCGTAAACATTTGTTTTCTTATCTCTGTTTCTGTGTTTTCTGTCCTTATCTTGACGAGTACCGTATTCTAAATGAAGTACATTGAATAGGAGAACAAAATTCAAATTGAAAGTTGACGATTCGGTTTTAGAGAGTGAGGAAAATAAATTAAAGAAAGCAAATCGGTGTCCAAAACACAAGTGTGAACCTTTGGAGCAACTCCATTCAATGGGCTATATTTATGTTTTCACCTGCTATGCCACCATAGAGAGCAGCTCGTTCGTTGTTGACACATTAAGTTCGTGATGGAATGAAGTGAACTAAAATATTTTGGGACGGAAACATCCTGCCACTCAATTTCTTACTTGGGTTACTACAAAAACTAACCGTTCCATCGAAAATGATGTGTTTAATCGTGTAACGAATGCTATCTAATTGTATGCTTCCCTATACTTCTTACTTCATTGCACACAGTTTTCTAATTTCTTACAAACAACAAAAAACTCCATATACTATTGTTGAATGTTGACTGTTGGTTTCTGTACACACTTTCTTTTGGGAATATCAAAGGTTATGATGGTGAAAGATTATGTCTGTGTGGAAGTGTTTGAACAAATTGTTAAACATAATCGTTTTTAAGAAAAACACGGGCAGTTGCAGAAAAATTACTATCTTTTTCCATCATCATCCTAACGTGAATTAATTTCTTTTTCCTATTTATGTAAACTAGCTGCTGTACATTACAGATTGTTTCCTACATGCTTTTCGGTTTCTCTTTGTTTGTATGGTTGGTTGTTGTTTTTAGGTACACAGACATGATATTTCCGTTGCATTGAGATCATCTTTTTGCCTTTGTTTCACTGTGTTGGTTTCGAACATATTTGAATTGTCTTATTATAAACATTTATGCTTGAAGCACCTTCTACTACCACTACTTATTGCTTGATTGAAAAATTTGTTTGTTAATCATCGTGTATGTGTTTCTTTCTTCTCTTCCCCGTCCTCTTTCTTTTTCGTTTCGATCATATCGCACACTACACACACCCTTGCTGTCCAAAACTTATTATCGCACCCTTCCTTAAATGTGCTTTGTGCATTTTATTTTGTTNGCTGTGTTGGTTTCGAACATATTTGAATTGTCTTATTATAAACATTTATGCTTGAAGCACCTTCTACTACCACTACTTATTGCTTGATTGAAAAATTTGTTTGTTAATCATCGTGTATGTGTTTCTTTCTTCTCTTCCCCGTCCTCTTTCTTTTTCGTTTCGATCATATCGCACACTACACACACCCTTGCTGTCCAAAACTTATTATCGCACCCTTCCTTAAATGTGCTTTGTGCATTTTATTTTGTTTTGTTTGTGGTTTATCCGACTGTTTATAATGTTTTATGTGGGTCTTTCGTTTGCACTTTCACATCTATCATCATTAACGTTCATTAAAATGATTTAAAAAAATCTTCTGTGTAAACTTCCATTTCATCACATCCCCCTTCACATTGTTGGTGGGCATTTTTCATAAAATTTTGCTATTGATACCATGTGTGCGTGTGCGTGTCTCTCTCTCTCTCTTTCTGTGTGTGGACGCCATCAATGCCACGCGATTGTTGTGTGATTTTGGCAACATCCTTCCTCTGCATAACCTTCACCAAACTCCTATTTCCATGTGCCTCCATCCTGTAATATGATCGTACAAAACAATACAATGTATCCAAACAACCACACTACAACTATTCAGGCCCTCCAGGTATGGGTCCTATGAATCCTAGAATGAATCCACCTCGCGGCCCAGGCATGGGCCCAATGGGAGCGGGAACGTACGGTCCTGGAATGCGTGGTCCCCCGCCAAATAGCAGTTTAGGACCCGGCGGTATGCCACCGATGGGCATGGCCGGTGGTCGGCCACAGTGGCAACCGAACACATCATCGGTAAGTGCAGATTGAGAAAATATTTATGACTAGTGTGTGGAACAATTCTTTACATCTTCTTCTGCCGTTTTTAGCCGATGAACTATTCTTCGTCCTCGCCCGGTAACTATGGAGGACCACCGGGACCGAGTGGGCCACCTGGACCAGGTACGCCCATAATGCCATCACCTCAAGATTCATCGAACTCCGGTGGCGAGAACATGTACACACCAATGAAACCTGTAAGTATAACAACAAATGTGATCAGTAGCAGTACCGGCGACATTCTACAATTCAATGTTGTGCCGTACTTTTAGGAATTCCCCATGGTCGGTGGCACGGACGGCAGTGGCCCAATGGGTGGACCGATGGGCCCGAACACGATGGGAGGCCCGGTACTTAATAACGATGGATTGGATGGCATGAAGAATAGCCCTGCGAACGGTCCTGGTACGCCACGGGAAGATTCCGGCAGTGGTATGGGTGATTACAACCTTGGTGGCTTCGGTGGTCCTGGCGAGAACGTAAGTTTCGACAATTTCTAGTGACAATAATCATTGTCCTACCAACCTTCCATTTTAACAACATTTACTACAAAAAAAAAAAAAATGAAAACAAACAAAGCGAATCGGAGAAAACAATCCTGCAACACCTTAGTTCCCGGGTGCTTCATATAATACATATATTCTGCACCAAACATTTTATCTCACAAACATTTTAACTGTTCCTATTACACCTGTTTTGATCGCGCCCGGTGCATGAGGATATTAATTTGATGTTTTGACAGCGTGATACTATGTGCGTGTCTCAACAAACGTTGTAAACCTACCTTTTATTCCTGTTTTTTTAAGTGCACACATTTGTTTTTCCTACTGAAGAGAGTGCAAAGAGCACTGCATCATATGTATATTTTAATAACACTCACTCTTCCGTTCTGTTCTGTTCATTATAAGGTTCAAAACATTTTATGAGAGATTCAAGAGAAATGGTTAAACTAATTGTGCTATTTTGATACATTGTAAAAAATTGACAAAACGTGACTTAATAAAAGTGTGTTGAAATTTTGCGAAGAAAAATTGCAAATATTTGAAAATTGCTTGCAAGCATGAAACCATTACAATTGTAAACGAATAAAAAAAGGTTTAACATAAATGATAGTCAAACTTCGTTTAATTCTCTCATGAAGCGTTTCGTGGCTTATTAATCTATTAGTGATATCTTTTACTACTTCATCCCACACGTTTGCAAATGAATCACTATTTGACTAATCTCCATTTCAAACTCTGAAACAGGACGGATGGTGGCTATTGGAAGTTTCTTTTTTTACTATAATTTTAGTTTAGTTTTGTTTTCAATTCCCGATTGTTTGAGCAATGAGAAGCGCGTACTTTATTGAAGCAGCGCGTCACAGCCCCCAGAACGAGGCACTTGACACAAAACTTTGGTTCAGCTTTGTTTTTTTTTGTCTGTAAATATAACGAAATGAGGGTGTGTAACATTTGTTTATTTGTGTCGAGTGTTATTGCTTGACAGAGCTATATGATCATTGTGTGTTTTTTCCCGCATATATAAGTATATGCATTTTGGTTTTGGTATTGTTAATCGCACAAAAGGTGAAAGAGGGAAGGAACGCAAGGAATGAAACAGTGTAATAATCTGTCCAGATTGCGACGCTTAAAGTTATAGTAAAGTATGGTGTAACGTTTATTTCGATACTTGTCATAAAATGAAACAACATCATTTGTTAATATATCCTCTAGCTCTATATATCCTCTCCTCTGAAATTTCCTTCAAATCACGTTTAGAAGCGAGTTGTGCCTATAAATGACACAACGCATTTGTAAACACCGGAAGCGGACTTTTGAAATCTTACTATTGTTGGCAAGAATGGGAAAGATTCCCGATACACGATGATGTACACGTTCCGATAACATATCTCCCATAGTTAATTGTATGTACATATACCGCGCATCTGAATAATTATTTTAAGTCCTTAGGTTTGAGGAAGACTTGGTTTTGAATTGTAAAATGAAAATCTCCTTCTCTTCTCTTTATTTTATTTCATTGTTTTATTTTTCTGTATGATGAGCGACTTTTGTGTGTTTTTTTTTGTTTTGTTCAGTTTTACCCATTATATTACCTAAATTTACAATCAGTTCCGAATGTATCATTCGTGTTTTTTTTGCTTTCGTTTCTGTACATTTTTAATGCACTTCTTTCTGTTTCTGTTTAAAGTTACTATTTTCTGCAAATGTCAAATAATGTGCTAAGTGCGAATATTTTTTTTCTTTTTTCATAATCTAAAATTGTGAAGTCCAAGTTATTTATGTCTGTTCTGGACGTTTTTTTTATCATTTGGGTATAATTGCATATACGGTATATTTTTGTTGTGTGTGTGTTACGGTCATGTGTACATAAATGGCCAAACAACAACTGACGACAACCTTGTCAACTCTTTTGTTTGATTCAAAGCAAAGTATGCTAAGAAGAGAGGTTTTCCCCAAGGCGGCTGTCCTTTATATAATCCAACAAAACAACACCAATAACCTGAATGTATAGGAATATGTAGATATCTCTTAATATTAGCTAAAGGGGGCAAAAATTATGATATTATTTATGGCAAAATCCCTTGAACCAACTACACAACACCACGACACGAGAAAGAGAAAGAGAGAACACAAAACTATACAAATATATTTATGTGGAATTGATTGATTGTTTGTCGATTGCTGGCAAACAAAATACTAATAGCATGGACAATAATAATAAATAAAGAGAAAGAGAACGATGTTTTCATTCGCCATATTCTTCAAGCGTTTAGCAGGTAGAGAAGAGTAAAGCTGTTGTTTGTACATCGTCCCAATATTGATTACAACATGTTAGAATACGATTATTCTTAGTAGCATTGGGGTTATCGAAAAATAGAGAATAAATAAGAAATAAAAAACAAACAAACAAACAAAGCAAAACAAACATCCTGCTTGAAAACGAAGCAAACGATGATGATGTGTGTTTGTTAGCTAGGTTTTAACGTTTTTGCATAGAATTTAATTCTAGTAGATAAATGAATGAAACACACTATACACGCGTAAGCATAGGAATTACAATTGGGGTAAACGAGCGAGCGAAGTATCATGTTTTGGAAGCCCGTTTTCAAATAATAAAGCGTACTCTTTACTGTGCAGTTGAAACAAAAACAAAACCTCGTCGCCAAATGCGACCGTGCTTATTTGATTTCCGTCAAACACCACCACATAATACCGTACGATGCTGCTTGGTACGATATAATTGGTATTTTGAATGTTAAAGAAAAGATACGCCCCTGCAGCTAGAAGAAGGCAAACACTTTCAATATGGCAACAAAATCTTCCAAGCGCATCAGACATCGTTCTCAGACCGGCAGGAGACAGTATACATCCTGAGCAGCCTTCACGCTACTGTCGAAAACGATTGACAAGCCTTTTCGCGTGCCCACAAGAGTGAACGATTTTACACTGAGCGCACGTCGCGGTCCCGCCAAACCCGAACGTACGAGCGTTGATGCAGAGCCAAAGATGTTGAGCCCACAACAGGCCCCACCCTCCCAACCCAAGCAGAGAAGTGTGCGCAAAGTAAAGTATACACGTAGCAGGTAGTGCATTGCTTATGTCGTCTTGCCAGAAACATCAGCGTTTTTGGTGTTTTGTACTATTTTTCTGTTGTTGTTGATGTGGTTGATGGTCAAACATTTTGTGGCTTTTGTGGCGGGTATTATTATGGTGGTAATGTTAGTGTGTTGTGTAGGAAAGTTGTGTGTTTAGTATCAGCCAATATTACGCGATTTGGATACAGCCGTCCATTCGAAATAAGGTCGATCGACGGTTGTAAATTGTGTTGCGAATCAAAAACAAAGGATATAAACAAACCAGATAAAAAAGAATCTCTTTCTCTTACTCTTACTCTTTCTCTTGTCTGACAATGTCGTGTAGTGTTCATGTGGCCATGGTAAATCATGATGATTGAAACCTATTAAAGTTTATAAAAAAAACTACGAGAACAGTCTTCATTATGTAAAAAAAAAGTGCAAATCACATTTATAGAACAACATTTAACTTATGATTAATGCCGGATTGTGTCTATGTTTAAAATGTTGATAATGTTTCAAACATTTCTTTCCAACCTTGTTGCAAACATACTCAAATAATTTATTTATGTTTTGTATTTTTTGTTGTCTCCTTCAACGGATACCGTTGTACACAAAATGATTAGTAAGCGTTTTGATTTGTATTCATTTTTGTTAAATAATTTCGTACGCGTTCTTTGTTATATATATTTTTCGATTGGAGAATATTTTGTTGTTTTTTTTCCTTTTGCAATCCGTGCGATCATTTTGTGTGTTTAGTATACATTGTTTCCCTCTCATATGTATGTTTTTATAAGGATGCACCTCTATTTTAACAGAATGTAAAATTATTTATTTTTGTTTCTACAATGCTGAGACTCACTGAAAACACACCATTCCATACGCACACTACTAGCCCCAATATTTCCCTAACAAAATGCCTCCATCACTTCCTCCCTTAGCCCCCCCCCACTCGTCCAACCATCATTCCATTTCAGTGGAAAATTGTGTTTGCGTGTGTACATTGTCCTGACGTTTTATTATTGCCCATATGAAAAAAAAAACTGACGCACCATCAAAATTTGGCTATGTGTTATATATTTTGCAGGACCAGACAGAATCAGCCGCCATACTGAAAATAAAGGAAAGCATGCAGGAAGAGGCGAAGCGTTTTGAGAAAGACTCAGATCAGCCTGATTACTATATGCAATAACATCCTCCTTCTCCTACCGCTACTACAGCCGCTACTAGAACTTCTATTACTTCTGTTATCGAATCTAGTACCGATATCGTAAAGGCAATCTATACTAGTACTTTTACCATTACCACTATCACTATCGACACTACTACCATCATCGCCACTAGTACTGCGATCAGCAGCAGCACCACCATGATGAGCAGCAACGCCGCAACTACGATCACCAGCAACGATGTCATCTTCACGGTTGCGTCGCATGGTAATGCAACCTTCTCGTTCAACACCGCAGCAAACTTTACCCATACCGTTGAGCATGATAAACAGGCACCGACGACTTTATCATCACCGCAAACAGCAAACAGCACCGTGCAAGTAATTGTACCCGTTGTTGTTGTTGTAGAGACACGTTTTAAAGTGCTAGCCGTAGAGATACTGATGCTGCTAGCGATCATCTGCTGTAGGTAACTTCTTCTGGTACAAAAGGGTATTTGAAAGAGCAGTTGCAAAACAAACATACAAACAAACAAAAAGGCACCCAACAATGATCTTGCATAACGTACGACCCTGGGTTAGGTATGGCCATCGATAAACCTGCAATAAGAAGGTCAGCAAAGCAGTGGAGATGATTTGGTGCGTTGTGATCTTGGTTGCTGCTACACACATTTTTACCAAAAACAGAAAGCTATAAAAATATGACAAAAAAATGAAACAAATCGAGCAACGCGAAGATTGGCATCGTGTAAAAGCTGGACGAAGCGTTAGAGCAAAGCAAGAAAGAGTTGGATATAAACACGATGTATTGTAATTATGTCAGAAACATGGCGGCACCCACAGGTCCACAATCCAATTTTAAGTTTTACATTGTTACCCAGAGAGAAAAGCAGGGACACTGCGTTTTAGAGCAAGCGGGCAAAAGCGAACCGGCGAGCAAAGGGGGACTAATGCACGAATGTTTGGTACTGCTTTCATCGTCATCTCCTTGACACTTCATTGTTATAATCTTTCTGGACCGATGAGCAGCAGCAGCAGAGAACGTCGTTGCTACAAGCACATCTTCCAAACAAGTAGAATTCGTCCTGGCATAGCACTTATCACTTATTTCCCGAGAAACCCACGTTGTGATTAGCGACTTTTCGTTTCTTAATGGTACCACTATTACAAAAAGAAACCTCTCTTTACGTTTTTTATCACACATAAAAAAACACAAAATCCACTCGCCGCCAAAGTATCGTGTGTGTGTGTGTGTAATCTCTTATCTTAGCGCGGTATTTAGGGAAAGCAGAACAGAATGATCATGTGTATTCCTGTGATCTTCATACATCTGTCTCAACAATGTGCAAACATTGGAGAAAGAACCTTTGCTCTAGCAAAAAGGTTATAGTTTCAAGGGACAAACAGAAAAAAAAACAGGAAACAGATAGACAAAAAAGAAAGGCAATTGTTTTTGTTTTGTTCTTTGTATTATAACAACCACTGCAGTCGAGTGAAACGTTTCACCTAATCAGAAAGTATTGCGTCAGGTTTTGCGTTAATTAGGGGGTTTTACTTTATAAGACTTTGACCAGGATCTGTTTGGCGTTCACTGCTGTATTTTGTGCTTTTTTCCTTTGGTTATTACAAACCACACCATTTCAATTCACTCCTGTGCAAGCAAGAAAAGCTTAAACAGGGCGATGCTGGCGTTAGAAACTTTTAAAAACCCAACACAGAAGTACAGAAGAAATAAACACAGGGTACCAAGGGTAGATAAATGGAAGCTGTAAATGTTTTCAAGGAAAATTTAAACATTAACAAGCAAAGGCTCCGGTGAAATCAACTCTACAGCAATGGAATAGTAGTAACGAAAAGTCAAAAAACACACACACGCACGCAAGCACGTAGGCAAACAGGGCACGGAGGATTTACGTCATGTAATGGGAGACAAGCCTTTGGAAGATCGTTCGTTTTTAATCCAGATAGAAGCGAAAAGAAGTACTGTGGAAAACTAAAGTGGTGTTTTATTTCGTTCTTTCGTTTAGCCGGGTATTTTCAACTTACTATAGGGTGGCACGCACTGGAATGTAGGGATAGTGTTAAGCCCAGATTGATCAGCGTTTCATAATGAATGCGGACGAACTAAATTATGGTAGCATGAAAGAGCGCGCGGGCGTGTGTGTGTGTGAGTGTGAGTGTACCATCCCAAAAATGAGGAAAACATTTCAAATTTAAAACAAAAACAAAAACCAATAGGCGGAAGAAATGTGTGTAAAAAAAATCGTTAAATGAAAGTACACGGAGTGAAAGAGTACATAAGAAATGCATTGAATCTAAAACAGAAACAAACAAATTAAAAAGAAGATAAAAAAAGGAAAACAAAACAAAGACGATAATACACAAATCACAACACAAGTAACAACAGACAAACAAAGGAAAACAAAACCAATGGAAAGTAGATTAATTTATTTCGCTCTGGCACATGGTTTATGTGTGTGTGTGTATGGGAGTGAACATGGGGATGTACGTACACACTTGGTAATAGCATTGTGTGAATAGCAGATGCATACACACATACACAGAGGATCCCAGCACCGTATAATGTTTCTAATGAACGGCAGCAACATTAAAATCATTAAATTATGTCCGTAGTACGATTATGATGCGAGCCAAATAGGCCAAACGCGAGAAAAAAGAAATTGGACAAAGGAAAAAGTAGTATAGCAAACAAACGCTACATGAGAAACCGATAAAGAAAGAAAGAGAGAGTGAAGAGATATCAATGAACAAACAGAACGGTGTGTATGTGACGTGGTGGGTTGATAACAGTGAAACTGCTTCGTTTTTACCGTTCTATTACTACCACCACCATCACCAGTGTCGGTTCCACACGTAATAAGGACAGGTTATGAATTATGTTGGGAAATGATGCATGCGGTAACCAACCACACAATTGGGTAGTACCGTGTGAGCAATGGCAAAATGGGGGAGGGGAATAAAGGAAAACTGGTAAAGGATACAAAACAAAACAAAAAAAAACTGAAAAGATAAAAAAAAAGCAAACCAACAAATAAGAAAAACAAAAAATGTAAGAAATAAACATTTTATTTTGAATCCTAACTTCGCGAGCGCGCTTGTTCTGTTGTTTTTTTTTTCTCATTTGTCCTGTTTAGTGTAGTCTGTTTTGCTTATCTTCATTACGTAAAGCATTCTTTAATAATAGCTTTAAAACGGGTTAACCAAACGTTGCGTTTGAGAATGCTGTACAGTTTATACTAAATGCGTTTTACTTTTCTTACTACCTTTATATCTTTACTCATTAGTTTTAGCGAAAGTAAATCCCTTTTTTTTCTACGCTTTTCCTTTAACACAACGATGTGCTTCGCAATCCCTTACGGCTGAGAGTAATAATCCAACAACATGGTCGCGATTATGGCAATGTATTAAACGTCTCTATGTATAATGTTTTTATTTTTATTTTCAGACTTTCAACGGTTGGAACAGTGCGATGAAAAGCGAATTTTAATTGATACTGGAATTTAGCTTACCCTGCATTACTCTACTTTACTGCCGTCCCGGAATAGTTAGGATAACAAAACAAAGAGAATTTTGGTATTTGTTTGCTTTCATTCATTGGTATCCTTCTTTCGTACGAATCGTGTTTGCCTCGTACGTTCAATAAACGTTCTATAATGAAACTTACGGTTACTTCTTTCTAGATCAACGAAAGTACAAAGCAAAATGTACGCACTCGGTTGTAAAATACCTAATGCAACATAAACGTTTGCAAAAGCTTATTAAATAATGTGTTTATTCTGTAAAGTTGTTTGTACGTACATCTTTCAAATACAAAGTGCATAGTTTTGTCAGTGTGTCAGTGGAACGGAATGTGAAAACGTTCGAAAGAATTCGAATTCGCACACTTCGAGCGGCGTGTTCAGCAGCGATCAGAATATAACGAGGGGAGAAAGAAAGCGTGACTAGCTTCGGGTATCACTCCAAACCCAGGCTGTTGCCCGCCCATCACGGGTTGCTGGTTGGTATTGTAGCTGTTATTTGATGCGCCGTACCTCGATCCGGTACAGGATTAGTCCGAATTGGTGGGCCACGGAGGAAAACTGTTTCAACAACCGGCCGACACTGAACGGGTTCTGCTCATCGTCCAGTGCGTAGATCGGACAGGTATCGTCCAGCTCGTCCACATCCGTATTGATACCGCACGGATGCTGACCGAACACTTTCGGCATTGCTTCGATTGAGAGATGCGGATAAAATACGCGCACCTGACTGTGCTTGATGAGTGCTGCCGTTCGATTCTGGAAGATATCGTTCAAACCCTCGGACAAGCTGGAAGGAATGGCAAGATACAGTCGGTACCGCTGGTTAGCACTGATCGAGCGCATCTCGCAAACATCGATTAGCAGCTTCAGCTTGCGATACAACTGCTCCAAATCGAGCGATCCATACTCGTAGAGGAAAAATTGCTTGGTACGGCGATACTTCTGGCCGTTGTCGGGATTCACGAGCAACGTTTCCGTGCTCGGTAGTCCAACAAAGCACTGGGGCACACTGTAGATGTGGCTAGTGACAAGATGAATGTGCACTGTTGAGGAACGTACGTCGACTTGACGGCTGAAATATTCCGCCAGCTGATATACACCGCCCTGGTGCAGGAAGCCGTAAAACAGCGTCAGGATAACGTTGGCGGTATACCAGATTTTTAGCAGATACTTTGGGCTTACGGTCGGACAGAGCAAATTGTGGTACAGGAAGTTCTTTAACCGGGACGGTGTCTTAAACGGATAGTTCGCCGACAGTCCCACCTGAAGCTTTGGTGCGTGCAGCAGCACTAATGGCACGGTAATGGGTATCAAAAAGCGTGGCTCTTGATGGTTTATCAGCGAGAGGCTGATGATGGGGAAAAATATCGCCGACAGCATTAGTCCCACGAAGGATTGCGCACGTGGCAGGCTAGTGTAATCGTTGGTAGAGAAGCTAAAAAGACATTTAAATCATTACTCGGTCGTGGAAACGATACGATCATGATCATATGCTCGACTTACCGGTAAATCATGAAAAGAAGAGAAAATATGGCTAGCACCCCGAGCACATTGTACAGCAGGGGAACGTTCACGAGAACGTGCGTGTAAAACGGATGTACACCATGCTGGGCAGTATTTTCCGATATGATATTGTACCGGATAAAGTTCACCGGCGTGACGACAAAGTTGTTAATGCCAATGTCTTGCAGTTCGATTTCGGCCATCGTTAAATAGCCGTAATAGATCGAATCGATAACGATGAATAGTATCAGCGATGGGACGGCCGACAGTACGAAGATCATGATGCGTAGATTGAAATCCGTAAACGATACCGTCTTTGTGCCCATGCCACGTAACAGCCAGTGAAACACGAGTGGCATACCGAACAGTATGAAGGTAGGCCGGTTAAAGACGCCCGCAACGCACAGGGTCGCCATCAGGACGCATTTGTTGAGCGAATGGGATGGAAGTGACATTTTTAGCTTGTAGAAGCGCACCTTTTCGACAGTTCGCTGTGCTTTGCGGTATTTTTCCTCGAGGAACTCTCGCTGGTAAATGACCGTGTTGGAGTGGATCATACAATCGCTCACGATGTACAGCAGCAGGGAGCACAGGGCCATTTCGATCGAGTTGGAAAAGGTGTGCGTAGCGTACACAAGCGTCACGTACGAGCTGGCCAGTGTTAGCAACCGGAACTGGTACTGCAAACCATAGGAGCGACAAATTCGGTACAAGCTCCAATCGTTCACGAACGATAGTGTCACCATGAGCAGGCGTGGAAATACGAGCGTCACATAGCTACCACGCAAATTGATGCCCAGATAATAGTTTGTGTACATCGACACAAACCGCAGTAACGCGAAGGGAATTTTCATGCCAAAGTACGTGATCGCCATCGAGCGTATGGGGTATGTGGTGTTAAATTCCCACGTGCGCGTCACCTCTAATCCATATTCGTCTCCTGGGGGAAATAGCAAGTGAAACAACCAATCATTGAAACATATAGCCAGAGAGTGGTTCAAACATTTTACCCTTACCTGCAACTACTTCTACCGATTGGAAAAATTCGTCCGGATGAATGTAACCAAGCTGCGGTACGAAAACTAGCACAATTCGCAAAAACGATAGTATAAAATAAGACACTAACGAAGGATCCTTTGGTTTGATCGTTTTAAATTGCATTATGAGATCGATAATCACTACTATTACTATTTATAATTAATCGGTAAAATGCAGAAAATCGCCAAACAGGCGATCGCTTGTTTGTGTTGCTGTCGTTGATGGTGCGTTTGTTTACGTTGTTCGGTGAAATGTCAGCGGAAACGTCAAATCAATTTGACATTTACTGTTCTGGGAAAGACAGCGAAAGAAAACAAGAAAACGTTTCAAATCCCGTGTCTTCCTCCGCAGGGGTAGTGAGAAAAGTGAAACTAAGCTGAACTAAAGTTATTTCTTCTTTCAAAAACTAATCTAAAGTAAGTGAGTAGCTATACGAACATAGTGTATCAATTGTAGTTGTAGATAAAATGTCTATTTAAATGTTTTCTCTTGCCGGTAGTAAACGAAAACGTATCTGTGTTTCGTGGCTTATAGAGTGGGATTAGTGTATCCGGTAAGTCAGGGAATCATTTATCATTGGGGAATAGCGTTCGCTCTTCTAATCTATTGCGTAGCTTGTGTGATATTTTGTATCGTTTTTACGGTAATATGTGTAAGAAGCACATAAACTTAGGCATGTAGTATTAGGTTTTATTTCGAAAGGATCAATTTTATTACACAAATTGTCTTATGAAACTGTAACCTATTGCTAGAGCAAGAGTTACTGTCGGAAGCCGGAACAAAGTACCCGCGGACCGTTGATGCCTAGCCTTGTCGGTAGAGGCAGAGAATTCGTTAAAATAGTTTTGCAGCTCCTCGCACTCTTCGTTAATTTTTAAATAAGGTCCATGAAAATCTGAAATTGGATTACGACGGACACGCTTGATTGATACCGTGTAATGTATGTTTTGGATGGAATTCCGGATGACGAAACTTACGAGACACTGGGTTCCAGTTACGCTTCAACGAAGCTGCCCCGGGACGGCCATGCATTGCGAACGAGGTCCACAGGTCAACCATCGTTTTAGCGATCTCCGTATCATGTTGATCGAGATGCTGACCCAGAGGGAACAGGTAGAAAAGATCTTCTGCGTGAAATGAATTGTTGCGGTACGGGTAGTTGAATTCATCTGTCGAAGAAAAGTTGTACATCGACGGTGTGCCACTGTAGTCGAAGCTGTACAAGTAAACCTTTCCAGCATTGGCATGCGCGAATCGCGTCACATCTTGCAGTACCGGTGCCTTGATAGCGAGATTACCACAGATCTGTAATGGAAAAGATCGTATGATACCGCTTGTATACTACGGGAACTGTGGCACTACGTACGTCCACTAAACCAGGAAGAAGTTCTGTGAAGTTGGCCCGGTCAAGCTCTGAGTGGAGAAAGGTGCTAAAAATTTGATGCCAGGTGTGAGATCCATCGTTGGAGTTAGCACCAAATCGTTCGTTAATCGTATCGATTAGCTGCAGCAGGTCCCAGGACGATTGAATGTTTTCTGGTTTGTCCGACAGCCCGTATCTGTAAACACCTTCCCAAAACATGAGCCCTTCCTGTGAGGTGGTTCCAGCCATTAGCTCAACATTCCGGAATGCGCTGCGTGCCAGCGTTTTGGGATGTTTCGGCATAAACGGTGAAGCTTCGCCTATTACAATGCACGCACCGGACACGTCCGGATAGCCGGTGAGTTTGAATTGCGTGTTCTACGGATTGATTATGTTGAAAAGATATGCGGGGTTAGTAGAATTTCTTCAGAATTCAGAAAGAAAAACTAATGTTAAACTTTATGCGACGATCGTACCTTATGATCCTCGTAGGCTTGCATTAGTGTAAGCGCCGGCACGGAACGCAAACAATCTTCCATAGTTTCGACGGGTCGATCACAGTTCACGCGACGTGCAATATCGAGTGCCCCTTCCTTGGGAGACTTGCAGGTTGCCCAGGGTGAAAAAATCGAACCTGACTGTATGATGGCACGATGGAAAAGATCTTCCCGCACTGTTGGACTGTACAGTAGTGCCGAAACTGCGGCACCACCCGCCGACTCACCGAAAATGGTGACTGCGGTACTATCACCGCCGAAAAACCTTATATAGCTGGATACCCACTCCAGGGCTACGATCATGTCCAGCATGGCCATGTTGCCGGGTATGTTTGCTGTTCCGGTGGACAGGAAACCCAACGGTCCAAGGCGATACTGTATTGATACTAGCACGATGTCCTTCTCGAGCAGATAGTCTGGTTCGTAGTGAGAAGCGGCCCCCACAACGAATGCACCTCCATGAATGAATACCATCACCGGACGGTTGGCCGTTATCTGGCGAGAAACAGTATAGTATGTGATAATTTATCGAACATTCTTATTAACGACGATAGGAAGCGATGATTGTACGCAAACATCGTTCAATGTCACAAGCTTTTTGAACACTTCTATTGATTGAGTATAGCGTTAAACTGTGTATCGCTATAGCACTAGTGATAACTTAATAATTAAAAATTCACCTTATACACGTACTATAACTAAACTCTGCGTCTATTTAGGGCCATTTTTAGCTTACATTTTGTGTGTACACCGAAAGTGTGAGACAATCTTCTGCTGCCGAATCACTGCTGGTACTATTCAATCCTAGCTGCGGGCATGGTTTACCGGGGTATATAGCATTATACACACCACTCCATGGTCTCACAGGTACGGGATTGCGAAAACGCTGCTGCCCGGTAGGTGCTTCCGCATATCGGATGTTATAAAACTTGTAAATTTCACGATCGGTCCAAGCGGTCCGGCCCCGTGTTCCTTGTACTGTGCCAAGCCCATCGATCACCACGATTGGTGAACTCTGTTGACTGCTAACACGATCCGCGTACAGTAGCACCAGACTCACTGATAACAAACTGATAGATATCCACTGCGCCGCGTGCATTGGAACTGCAGGCTGTGTTTCACTCAATCGCGTGAACCCGTACCGATCCCGAAGGAGTGCGCGCACCTTACGGCAAGTAATTGACGACTAATCAGTGGACACTTGTGGCGGATCCTTTTATAACCTCCACGGGCGGTACGCTTGGTCTGTGTCTGGCATTGAGACGCTTGCCCAAATCTTTTACATACTACGTGACGTTAAGGTGACGAATCATATCGAGAAAATGATAGATAGAGTACATCGAAGTTATCGCGATGGGGTGGTGCTGTTTTTTGTTTTTTTTTTGGGTGCTACTTTTCGACGGAGTTTGCGACAGTTGGATGTTCCGTATGCCTTCGATTCGGTGTCTCGTATCTCTAAAGGAGGAATTTAGTGAACCATCAGCTTTCAAAAAGCGTGCCAAGAACGATAACGTAACCGGTAAATGCCAATCAATCTAAAAGTACATCAATTTTATGTATGTTTTTATTATGATTTCAACGATGGTTGAACACAGTAGAAAGGGACAGGAACATGGCTGGCCAGGGAGTTATTATCAGTGACGTAAATTCGATGACAAACGCACTGGCAAGGGCTTGAGTGTAGATTATTCTGTTTTAATTTAAATATAAGTTTAAAACAGCAGCTTTCTCTAAGAGTACCTCAAAGTGTCGGCAGAGATTGTTTGGGACTGTGGACAAGCCCGACAAGGAACATTAATATTCATGACACCAAACCAAGAAAAGTACACTAAGAGGAGCTTGGAAGCATTTTTCAGACAGAGTGGCCTCATATTTTGCTCAACAGTCATTTCAATGATCAACCCAACCAAAAGCATCTGCACTGGATCTATTTAACTTCTTTGTTTGTATTGTTGTTTAATTTATTTCTATAATATTTCTTTTGCACTTTTTCACATACGTTACTTCAATCGTAATAAGTTACGCATTCAGCTTTCATTCGAATGTTACTGATTAATCAACGGTAGAGCAGTTGCTTTTTATCGATGATTGTTGCTTAAGAATTGAAGAAATGTAATAATTGATAATAATGACGTTGAAAGTAAAAATAACTTTGATTATTCTGGTACTGATATGCTGCTAGATACTAAAACAAAGCAAATTCGTCTCAGCGCGAATAAATCTACATATACAAATAATGTGAAATGGTTACTGGTAAGAACTACTCAATAGAATACCTTAAGTGATTTCTCTAGGATAGATAGTCATCGTATGATATTGCAATTTTGAACAAGATCCAGTAAACATTAGTTGTAAAAAAGAGCCTTATGCTGGAAAGGATCCAGGGGAATTCCATATCTATACATACATATTACAGTTTTATTTGAAAAGAATCCAGAAAGCGAAAACTGAACTCGAAAACCCTGTATCGTTATCTTGCGAAGTGTGTAAGTAACAAACGTTATCTAGCGTCAGATAGTGATACAGTGCCGTGTATACTTTTAAACACGTTTCGCTTGGCAATAACGTTGGTTACACAAAACATATGAAAATAGTTATGTTCTTAAAATGACAAACATAGAAGAAAACTAGAAAACGAAATTAACTGAATGAATGGCGGCATTGAAAGAGAATAATGTTATTATTCACTTCAATAATGATGTATACTACTTTTTCTCTTATGAATGAAAGTTCAAAGCTCAGACCCATATCTCGACATGAAGGGATTCCATAGTAACGTAACTTAGCGTTATCTCAACCAATCAACGAAAACGTGCAGAAGTGCAATGCTTGATAATTGATTTATTATTTCATTGATGATGATGAGATATGATGAATAAAAGATGTGTTGTTCGTGGGAATAGTTGTTCAGTTCTTGAGATTTCGTTTTAGGAAAAGATCAAGACATTCAAAACGCAAGGGAAAATATTTGACTGTAGTGCTCGGTTCTCTGGGTGCTCTGGCCTTCTCGACACTGTTAGTAAGCTCATTAACGAAGTATTCTTTCTGTTCCGGCGGGTTCACTAGTCGGAAGCAAGGGCCAAAAGGTCCTGAAAATTAATGGAAGAAGATCGAGTTGGTGTTAGTACAATTATGAACGAAGATCTTTACAGCAATGGTAGAACGTACTGGATACAGGCGGCCATGGAATAACGTCAATGCCCTGAGGTACGCCAGTAATTGCGAAGGAGGTCCAAAGATACACCATAATTTTCGCCATTTGTGTGTGCTTTTCATTGAGGACGTTCGCCATGGGAAACAGGCACTTGAGCTCGTTACCATGTCCAACTGTGTCGGGGAAGTCGTAGGAAAAACCGGGCGTCATAGGAGACGGTGGTCCAACATAATCGAAGTTACAGAGATAGACTTGTCCGGGGTGTGCTCTAGTGAATCGGTTAGCCTCCTCCGTGGATCCGTACTTAAGTGTCAAATTTGAGCTAATCTGTAGGATAAATAGCTGGTTATGTTTGTTGGAAGGATTGGTAGCTGCTGATGTTATGCTTACATCAATGAGCACAGGTACCAGTTCCGAGAAGTTGGCACGGTCCATTTATTCCCATGTAGCTTTACTTAGCAGCTCATAGCCAACAACCGCATCGACGAATGCGGAAGATCCAAACTTGACGTTGACGGTTTTGACAAACTCGAGAAAGCTCCAGTGAGAGTCAAATTCAATGGGTTGCGAGTCAAGGGCTTAGCGGAAATACTCGTTGAAGAATATCAGACCCTCTTGGGAGTTCATTCCGATGATGATTGGAACATCTCGGAAGAAAGTAGACTCCTTAGGGTGCACGGACATGAAGTTTTGGTCTTCGAAAGGTTCATCGATGGCATGCTCTATTGACTTTGGGATATGACAGGGGAACTGAACTCATTTTTCTGCGGAGGATAGATATGCGATAAAATACAGTTGTAGGACAAAGTAGCAATACGTTACCTTATGTTGATCTTGTGCCATTTAGAGCATGACGGCACGATTAGCTTGTATCTAAGAGGATAGACTTGGGATAAGATAAATCGAAACTAGATGCAGAAGTGTACGAGTTACTTACATCGTTCGAGTAGACGGAAAGTGTCAAACAGTCCTCAGCTACTGCTCGGCAGATACTAGGCAGATACTGCTCGAGATTGTCGGTAGCCCCGGCCAGGAACAAAAACATTCATGACACCAGACCAGGGAAGTACACTAAGAGAAGCACGGAAGCGTTGTTCACCAATGTGGACCTCTGCATACTTGATGGTGAAGAAGCTGTAGATAGGTCTTCCAGTCCAGGCCGTTTTTCCTATGGTTCCCAGGACCGATGCGAGTCCCTCGATATTCACAATTGGCGCTGGGACATCTTGAGCAATGGTTGTTCCAGTGTTCAAAGTGATCAAGAGCACAAGAAGCACACCAGTCACCGAATGTTGAAGGAATCCCATGTTTGAAGGGATCTGAGCACGGATGTTACCGTGTGAAAGGTTAATCAGATAAGACCATAGCACACAAACATATCTGTCGAATGGATGGTAATTTTCGCCCACAACGCTTTATCAGAATGTCGCTATTGTCAGTGCAATCAATAAGCTTTGGCTAGCGGCACGCGTGGCTAGCGACATGTTCACGACCGGAAGTAAGATTTGGCAAGATTGCAAACCGTATGGAACTCTGGAAAGTTTCAGTGGTCTCAGTGTATTTCCAATTAATAAAGAAGTTTTTATGTGATGTTGCTAGTTTTTCAAACGCATTCGGACCTTGATGTTTGTTATTTGGATTGAACTACGTACTTGTTAATTTTAATGATCTGTACAATCTTATCTTAACGTATCTTCTGATGCTTCTAATAGCTGCTACTATCAACATATGTTGATGTTGTGTTACTGTCTTAAACTTGTCTAAGCCGTCAATATATCGACTGAGGTTGGCAGTGGTTAGCTATCCCGTTAAATCAAAGTTTCACAAACAGATGGCGTTAGTAAAACAAATCTGAGCTGGTACAGTTTGAAATATTATATTTATTTAACAGTGGTTATTTTTTATAATATGAACTGTGCTGTGCTGGGATTTCTTATATTTTTGTTGACATTTTTCATAGTCAATTTATTGTAATAGGAATAAAATTGTTATGAAAATGCTAGGAGCAACTTGTACACCTCATACATAATGACCCATTTTTTCATAACTTATCTTTTACACGTTGAAACATTAAACATTGAATCAATATTAAGCAGCAGTTGACATTGCTGTACTTTATGATTGTGCGTATTTAATTGAAGCTGCGACTAGGGCCATAGAAAATGCCACTAGAACAGTAGACGATGTTTGTCTAATAGTGTATGCCACCGATCGTTCATGTGTGCTGACTGTGTATTCTTCGTAAAAGTTGCTTCCGATGGAAAAGGGTTCATTGATGTGCATGTACGGACCAGTCGGACCTAAGGAAAAGACAGAATCGTTGTAAACAAAGAGAGCTTAAACTTCGGTACAATGGTACACATCTTACCATTCACTTTGGGCCACGTTGGTACACCTCTGGATGATTTTGGCACACCGTCAATTGCGAAAGAGGTCCATAGATCCACCATTATCTCGGACATGAGCGTATCAGCGGAATTTAGATTGGTAACTGATGACGGGTATGGGAACAGGTACATGTTATCATCCGAATGGTGAGCACCGCCTAGGAACGGATAGTGCGAGGTATTGGCCCCGTAACCAAAGCGTGTGTGTTCACCCTGGTAGTCGAATGAATAAAGGTACGTTTCCTTCTCGCTGTATCTAGCATTGTTCTGTACATCTCGTAATACAGGACCTTTGATCACGATAGCGCCAGCAATCTGAATCAGGGCAAGGCATGAAAAGAAAAGAAGAAACATCAGTATAAAACCAACGATTTGTTTAACGGTTCTTAAACTTGCATCTATTAAACCGGCCATAAGCTGTGTGAAGTTTCCACTCTTGAGCTCCTGCTCGGTGAACAGGGCTTCAATTTCGTAACCAGCCAGTGCACCACTATGCTCGTCAATGCCGAAGACACGGTTTGCGGTGTCGATTAGATCGTACTGGTTGAATTGATTATTGTTGACCAGTTCCA
Organism: Anopheles rivulorum; assembly: GCA_018908115.1. Lineage (NCBI taxonomy): Eukaryota > Metazoa > Arthropoda > Insecta > Diptera > Culicidae > Anopheles > Anopheles rivulorum. Next base: position 9,469,794 of record STHB01000010.1, read on the forward strand.
TCGCAGCCAACATATCGTACAAGCCGGTCATCATGAAGGATCCGTCGTGCTTTGTAGCGCCCGCCATCATCCGGACGTCCTTGCGCACTTGTCCCGATCGCATGACATGGATGGGATCTTGGGGAAAGAAACCGGACGGTCCGCCAATGACCATGCCGCAGCCACCAATATTGTCGACTCCTTGATGCATCATTCTATCTTGCTGTCGTGCAGATCGTAAGATGTGTGAGTGAAGTATTCGAACCAATCGATTTGCAGTTCATTGCGCTTACCGAATGCATATCGAGTGCTTTAACCAAGCTTGTGACTGGTATTTCCTGCAGGCATCGCTCCACATCTTCAATCGGTCGCACAATATCGCAACCCGCGTATTTGGCAATTTCTTTCGCATTGTCGATCGGATTAGGATCGATCGCCCAGGCACCGGTAGATCCGCCGGACTGTAGGATCACCTGGGAAAAGTAGGAAGGAGGCACTAATGGGCTGTACAGCAGGGCACTAGTAGCTGCGGCGCCTGCCGACTGTCCGAAGACGGTAACACGTTGCGGATCACCTCCAAAGTCACCGATATGGTCCTGCACCCATTTGAGTGCTAAAATGATATCATGCATGGCAGCATTGCCCGGTATGGTAGCGCTCATCGTCGAGAGGAACCCTAGTGCCCCGAGCCGGTACTGTACGGCCACCAGCATGACATCGCGTTCGAGTAGATAATTCGGGGGATGGTCGGCCGCACGGCCGAGATAAAATGATCCACCATGGATGTACACCATGACGGGATATTTCGCTGTCACCTACAGTGAAAAGTGTCAAGCAAGAATATCAGATTGCGGCGGCGAATATGCTTATTATTGGGCCTATCAAATGAATCATGACTTACATTTTTCGTGTAGACAGATAGCGACAGACAGTCCTCGATTGATGGTGTTATATCGCCTGGATTGAGCTGATCGGTTACGCTGGGCTGTGGGCAGGGCCGGCCAGGTGCAGACACATCCTTAACCGTAGTCCATGAGGCGATGGGAACCGGAGGCTTAAACCGTCTCGTACCGACCGGTGCCTCGGCATACGGAATGTTAAAAAACTGGTACACCAGCTGCTCGGTACGAGCGGTCACCGTTTCGGATCCGATCACTTGCCCGAGACCCTGAATGCGCACCGTAATGCCACTGGAAGCTGTAGCGAGACACAACACGGCAAGCGCGGCCGGTCGTAAAACCGACACGAACAACATCTTGCTAATGACTGGCGACGGTATCTAGCACACAGAAAACCCCGCCGACTGCCGATGACCGTTGCTCAGCGCAATAAATGGGCAACTTTGAATGATAAACGATGATAAGAAATGGATAAGCGGGCCGCCGCCTATACGTGTGTGTGTATGTCGATAATGGCAAACAGGGCCGAACGTTGTACTGGATGATACATACGGTCGTCAAATAAATTTCCGATTCGCTAGTTACATATAGATAACAATCAATCAAATTGGTAAACGATTGCAAATTGCTACGGCCAAAATCAATTTGTCAATCCACGTGACTTAACCTTCAAATCGAGCGTTAGATAGTTACACCTGTTTGTGCAGCTCGAACAAATAGTGCACCTATTTGCAGCTAGTTTGTTAATTTTGACAAATCACAACCACTCGCTACTGCAGACGAAAGTACGACTGGCGTAAGTTGTTCATCGAATATTGTGGAACAGCTTGGAAAGTAATTTTTGTTTTGCTTAATGTTTTGTTGTTTTTGGGTGCAGAAACCTGTTTGGTGAAAGATTGATGGCAATGTGTGTATATGCTTTGGTTTGTTCATGTTGTGTGTTAGTTTTGCTGTATGTTTGCCTTTTTTTTTGCTCCTCTCTTTGTCACGAATTTTGCAAAGGCTGTGCGAAATGAACTGTGTTTGCCTGACCCACAATGCTTTTTGTTTTGCTTTCCTGTCCGTCCGTATGATGATAGTTATATAATTTTTGCCGATCACTTCTTCCGGATGTATGTTTTAATCAATGTTTTATTTATTAACGAATGTTTCCTTCGTGGTAACAGAAGCTCTATAGATTGTTCGTTAATATTTATTTAAATAGTATATTACATTAAAGCGGGGCGGCCCGGTGGTGTATTTGACAACGGCGCTAGTCCTTAACACGACCGGACCGGGTGCAAATCCCATTCGGACCGTCCCCCCGTAGCATGGTTTGACTAGCCTGCTACGTAGTAAAATTAGTCTAATACGACCAGGCCGTTCTAACATAAAAATAAAAAAAAAAATTAAATTAAAGAAGGTATGAGTTAAAAACAATAGTATAGTAAGCGGAATGATACAACATTGCTTGATAGTTATTTAATTTTGCAATGGATTGTATTTGTTTCGGACAAGTAAAACATTCATTACAAGCTTTTTATTCAATTTTAGTATGAAAGCGATACAATAGCTTGAATTCACTATTGGTATATTATAATCTTATTGTTATTATACTTTTGGCATGCTTTAGTCATCTGAATAGTAATGTGATTTTTCCCTTTTTTTTTAAATATATTCTTTTACTTATGTTTCTGCTTCAGTTGTTATAAATTCCCTTTTCACAGTTTTGAAATTTGAACAAATTGTGCAAAAAAGTGTCTATGCCGTCAGTACGTTTGTCCAGTGATGCTCCACTGTGTTAATAAAATTGTTTGCGCACCCTGCCCCAGTGTATCACTCCTTCCGAGAACGCTGATTACCTTCCACAATCTGTGCGATAAACCGGTTCTCGGCAGCTGTTGGTCTGCGGCAGATAACATAAACAAGTGGAACGAAGTAAATATTGTGTTTTTTAATAGCAAACGATCTTCGAAAACCTGCCCCCACAACGGTGATCTACTTTCCTAACCGATTGATCTTCAGTTTCGTTCTGTTCCGGCACCGGTACGGAACGTTGGCGTGTTGTATTTTCGAATTTCGTACTGTGGCAGCGCGGAAGGAAATGATTTATGATGGCTTATCTTTGGCGTTTTACCTTTTCCGTAGTACTTACCCGTTTGCTGTTCGTCATGGCTGCTAGCCAAGCCGATGGGGAGAACAGTTCCCCGATCGTAAATCTGACCGATTTGGGAGCGTTGCGTGGCATCACTGGCACTGGTGCCTGGACAGGGCGTACGTTCTATCAATTTTTGGGCGTACATTACGCACAATCCACTGCGGGCAAAAATCGATTCAAGGTGAGTTTATGATGCTGGACACGCAGAATGAAGTGGTGAATCAAAATGTGTTTGTTTCTTTTCGATAGCCACCGGTAAAAGTAGCCCCATGGCAAGGAGTGAAGGATGCCACCCAGCACGGTATGCCATGCCCGCAGATGAAGCTTATTTCGCTGTTTAGCGGGAAAGCATTTGTGCTAGATGTGGAAGATTGTTTGACTGTGTCGATCTACAGCTCAGACGTATGTATACTATTGCATGATCACGATCTTCTCATCTTCGTCGTTCGTAGAATGATAATTTGCTTATTTTTTTTCCTCAACAGCTAGCAGCTAGAAGGCCCGTGATGGTTTTCATTCACGGCGGTGGATTCCATGAAGGCTGTGCCAAAAACCAAACGGCAGAATATCTGATGGAGCGCGATGTTGTGCTTGTAACGGTCCAGTATCGACTCGGCCCGCTGGGTTTTCTTTCGACAGAATCGCAAAACATTCCGGGTAATGCGGGCCTCATGGATCTGACGCTTGCCCTGGAATGGGTACAGGAGCACATCGAAAGCTTCGGAGGTGATCGGAACAGTGTAACGCTATTTGGACAATCGGCTGGTGCGGCCGCCATTTCGGCGCTTATGTACAGTCCCAAGGTGGCGGATGGATTGTTCCACAAAGTGATACTGCAGTCGGGTGGATCCTCCTCGCCATGGGTATGGGATATGAACCCGATTGACAGTGCGAAACATATTGCGACCGTTTCCGGCTTGGACGACAACGCAACGATCGGAGAGCTTGAGGCGTATCTTCAGAAGGTGAACGTTTGGACGCTTCTGCGTAGCTTTATTGATGTGAAGGTAGAGAAGAGCGTATCGGACGGGTTGGATCATGTCGGTGGGAATCGGCTCGTCACGGACGGTCCTTCCGGATTTCTACCGCAAACTCCTTGGGAGTGTATGAAGCAGGGCAAGATCAGGAAAAACATACCGATGATGGCGGGTGTAACGAAGCACGAGGGCACATTTCTGTTGACGACCGTGTACGATCATTTCAAGCGTACCGGTCAGCTGGATGATCCAGATTTCGTGAAATACTTTCTAGTGGATGAGGTGAATAAGTTTCTCGGGGCACGTGATCCTACCGGTGCGTTGGGTGGATACGAGATGCGCACGTTGTTCACCGGGCAGGAGCTAGAAAGCGGCGACTTTGGTGAGCTGGCGGATGGATTGATTGATGTAAGTAAGTTTTGCTACCACTCGGAAAATGGGAGATTAATGTAGGAGATTTTTTTTTTATTTCCAGTTGGCAGGAACCATATTGATAAAAGCGCCACTGTTACGTGAAGCTCAGGCAAGCGCTAGAGTGAACCCGAACGCAACATTCCTCTATACATTCGACTATGTCGGCGAACATACACGCTTTGGGTATGGGAGCGACACGACTCACTATCCGTTCGATGGTGGCGTTCATCATTCGAACGATAAACTGTACCTGTTCCCATACCCACCGGGCAATCCGGATACGCTGAACGAGAAGGACACGGCCATGGCAAAGCTGATGGTGGATCTGTGGACTTCCTTTGCAGCGGAAGGGATACCGAAGTCGGAACATTTAACTGTTGGATGGAATCCAATGAAGCGTAAGTGTTTGTACTTGTCGTAACGATCATAACTAGGACATTCGATAACTCATCAATTAGTAGTTTAGTAATCTTATTTTTAGTAATGAGATTTCAGCTCCCTTGTTTGAATACTTTAATCCTTAAACATTATTACAGTTTGTACTTGTAAAGAGTTATAATGACTATTCGTGTACCTTGCCTATCACCTTTTCCACAGATTACGCCGGACCGTACCTACGCATAAATGAACCGCAAAGCATGGGTGCTAATTTTTACGACGAATTTACAGTGGCAAGCGATGAGAAACGGCGTCGGAACAAGGAAAACCAATAGTTCAACTATATAATTTTGGTACAATAGGAAACATATACTCACATACGCACGAGGAAAAAAAGAAACATTCATCACAATGGTATAAAAAAAGGTATGTAGTTTGGCTTTATTTCGGTGACAAAAAGTGGAACCCAATGCGAAGAATAAAAGCGTATAAATGATAGCAAAACAAAAGGTGGGAGAAACATACCTGCCGGCACAACAACAATGCACACGCCCGCCTCACGCCAAGCAGAAACGTTCCGAAAGGTGTGAAAGTGTCGAATGTAAATCCTATTGATCGCTACGCTGGAAGGAAAAGGAAGTGTATCCTGGTGTAAGCTTCGCTTGTTGTGTGTGGACGTGGGAAGCAAAGGCTCTTCGCTTTGTAGCTGAACAATGTTAGGGAGTAAAGGGAAAATTGTAAAGAATAGTGTGAAAGGGAAAAATCAGGGATAATGGTAACGTACGGGGACAACAGGATATAATAACAAGGAAGTGTAAGTTTGTGTAGAACCATTTGTAAAGCGTACAGGTCAAACGTATTTACCACGTGTGTTAGTGACCGAGTAACGTTTCCCGCTCGTATAGCGTAATCGTTCGTATAGGGAATAGTAATGAGTACGGCGTGCGATGTTGGGAAGTTGATGCTTAATTTGTGCTACAGTAAATTAATGTGTACACGCACAAATGATGGGGGAAAGCTATACCTTCAGACACAGTGACACATTTTGCATGTCGGAGTCTGCTGCAACATCTCATTATGTTGTACACATGGTCGTGGATGGATGCTGCTGCTGCTGCTGCTGCATCCACCGGAAGTGGGCGGTGGAACTTTTTGTGGTTTTCAGATGCAGGGGGATTCTGTTGCATTTGACACTTTTTAAAAGCGCGCGGGTGTTTTTGCCACCACAATCGGTCCCTTTCCGTCGTAAGGGTGCGCACCCGGACGTGGTACCACCGTGGAACATGCGGCCGAAAACTAAGGATTCGATTTGGCTCAATAATCGTCACCTTTCTTCCTTTTTTTTTTTTATTTGTGAGGCTCTCCGGTGACATACAAGAGTGGGCGTTTTGCTGTATTCTTTGCCGCGCTTACAATGGTTCAATGGTGTATTATCAGAAAATGAAGTTTATTTTTCCATCTCTTTCCATTCTTGTTTTGCTGCGTACACGCATTATGATGCGTTCCCGTTTCTACTGGGCGCGTTTTAAAAGGGGGAGACTATTTGTCCGAGTTTGAATCGCTCAGGAATCGGAAGGATGGCGTATTTTCCTTCTTCCTCTTCTGCGAATCCTATTCAAATAAAACATTTGAGCTGCTGTCAGCTGCCATTGTGAGAAAGGGATCGCCAACAGTTTTGCCGGATGTAAAGTTGTGGAAAAAGGGCAGGTAAGTTTGGCGATTTGCTTGCTTTCCTTCCCTGTGCACTCCCAAGGAGCAAGAGCTTGATTGAGGCGAAAGTTCGAATTGGACTCTCGACCCTCTTCTCGCATGTATCTGATTTGAATGGATCGCTGCGTTTTTGTGTGGCTTTTGTGGAGGAGGAAAAAAATCAATCGACGGCGCGATTGTGTTTCTGACGGGTGTAAAGAAAAAGTCGAATGGTGCTTCATTGTGCCGGTTGGTTTGTTATTTTTTAATGAACCTCTTGCCCATTAGCAGGGAAGCTGTGTGGGGTTGAATAGAATGGCTCATAACGCACACTTCACTTGACGTCCTTAAACACCATGGGGAGGAATTTACATTTCGTTCCAACATCAAAACATTAATTACTTTAGGAGGAAATTATGTGTCCTTTTCATACGCGTTTCCGTTTTTATTCTCATCTTCAAGTGTAACATCCTTATTTTGCTGTATACTTGTACTTATTTGGGTGCATTTCGTGATATTTGTTCCTTTAGCACAAGGATGCTAGCACGCTGATCTTGCGGCAGTAGGGCAATTTGTTCGTCGGAAAGCTGCAACACTTGCATGATTAATGCTGCCTTTTCCTGATCCGAGGCATCGTTTGAACCCGTTTTCGATTTGGCTGCTGCTGGATCTGTTGGTGCTGGGTGATCTGATGGTGCTGGCGGTGGAATAGGTTTGTTACCCATCGGAGCCAATCCAACCGCTGCGGACGAAGCAGCCTCCAAACGTGGATCTTTTAGCAACCGTGGATCAACCGGACGCTGGGGTCGTATTTCGGGCGGTGGTACAAATGCCGGCTCGGGTACGTTGCCCTGTACCATGTCGGGTGCACGATGCGTTCCCATGAATGGATCCATCATACGTAAATCCATGTCCATTGAGAGCGGTGGTCGATCGTTGAGCAGATGACGTTCGTCGCTGTCGTGAAACGTTGCGCCCTGCATCGGTCCGTGCCCATCTGGCACGAACGTTGAATGAATGGGTTCATGCCCGGGAAGGATACTCATCGGATCTTCGGTCAGTACCGGTGGCATTGTGTGTCGTGCGTGTAGAAATGAAAGGGCCGTGTGCGAATCGACAATTCTCATAACGACGGCCGATTGGAGCAGGGCGTACGTAAGCTGTGGATTTTCCAGCAACATGTTGCGTGCCTCCTCGGGATCGTTCTGTACGCAAGCCTTCGCTTGTCGCATCAGCTCGTACATCTGGTCCGGTTGTAGTCCTGTCACTGCTTTCGCAATCAAATCGGGTGCTTCCGCTGGATCACATTCATCACCGTACGGATTTTCTACCTGTGGTCCCTGCAGCAGAGCGGCCATTTCCATGCGCGATTTTTCCGTACAGGCATTGTCTACACGCAGGGCACGGCCGCCAAATTCGTACCCATTCAGATTGCGCATTGCACT